>PYXC01000993.1:1970000-1990000 GCA_015244755.2 Tenualosa ilisha | reverse complement strand
GGTGATTCATCAGAACTGGACTGAACACACACACACACACACGCACACACACACACACACACACACCCACACACACACACACACACACTTCACCTCTGTTGAATGAAAATAAATTGCCGTAAATGAAAATATCTGTCTTGCTTTTTCAGTCTGCTCATATGTCCGTGACTGACATTTCTCTCTCTCTCTCTCTTTTTCTCTCTCTCTCTCCTTCTTACAAAGCTTTGTTTCACAAGACAGACACTGAGGCTATATGGGCCACAAACCACAATCAAACCCAAAAACCAATTAGTGATATTTTTCAAACGAGACAAAAGTTTACCAACTTATCTCTTGGGCTTGGAGAATTTGTGTCAAACCACTTAATGTCGGTAGACACTCTCAAATTAGGGCCACCCACAGGCCTACATAATAAATCACAAAAATAGCCAGCACTACACAATCACCAAGCCAAGGCTTAATTATCCATCAGAGAAATGAACAGGCTTTAAAAACTCACACACCCCAGGGCTTTCAATCAAATCTTTGAACATTTGGTGCATTGTAGCCATTTTGAAAAGACCACTGCTAGTAGACCTTGCCTTACATTCTTTCGTTTTTTCAATGCCATAGCTTTAATGAGCCCACACTGGCGACAGGACCCCCACTAGAATGAGAGATATCAAATCTGTGGAATCAGCAGCGCATACACCATTGTAAGGAGCGGTCAAGGTCAGGAGCTAAAGCTAATTGAATGTTCATGCTAATTGTCCATTTTTTCCCCAGATGATTCTAATTCACAGTTCTTAATGATGACGATATGCCACATTCCAGAAGGCCAATGCAGAAGCTAATCAGTTTCCTATAGTCACTTTGTTGGCCGTTTGAAGCATTTTTAAATGACATTTTGATCCAATTGCTTGGGTTGGGATTAGCGAGCTACAGGAAAATGTGAGAGGCTGTCAGCTGCAGATTGAGACAAATGAAGGAAGCTGAGAGAAGCCAAGTGAACAGAGTGCTGACCAAGAGCAGGCCGGAGGCTGTGGAGGACACAATTAGGCTAAGAATAGGTCAATGCTGTAACTGGGACTTCCTCTGCCATAATCCACGGAAGCTCAGTGGCAAACTTTTGTAGAGTAATTGTGCCTCTTTTCATTGGAACATTTATAAAACTGTCAATGCTTTTGATCATGTTGTATTATTCTCTCTCTGCATTGCAACATTTATAAAATTGTCAATGTTTTTGATCATGTTCTATTATTCTCTCTCTCTGGGGCCCCTCTAGTGTGTGCTTATGGGTTTCGATACATTAACTGTAAATCTATTTCTCTGGGTCCATAGCATCATGCAAATTACCTCTTCACCTAGATGCTATCAGTCCTGTTCAGTGCCCAAGGGGAAGGCCTGTCATGTTTATTTATTGTGTGTGGTGTGTGTTAATGTTACATGTGTACTCTTATGCTGTAATCATTTGTCACTGTGGGAATAGTGTTTCTCTAACAGTAGCAGAACCATCCTTCTTCCCAGAGCCCAAATGCATTCCTCTGTGTCCTAATCAGATGTTCTACACATATTCATGGCATATTCAGGGATTCATGGACTTTTTATCTGTCACTTAATAAAGAATACTGTCGTAAAACATGGCATTGCTCTGTCACTCAGCTTGTCCTGTGCATTGTTAAACAGTGACAGGGGCAGTAGTGTGGTATGTCAGATGCATGATGGGAGGTTGTGTGTGTGTGTGTGTGTGTGTGAGTGTGGTGGGATGTATGTAAATAATATAGTAGCGTGTCAGGTTTGTGTGACAAGCAAGACTACAACATCAACATGTACAGTCTGGCTATGACTGATAAACTGGGCTCAATCCAAGGGGCAGAATCACCAGTTATCATTCAAACTGCCTCTGCATGAAATAGGTAGCCTAAAAAGCTAATGCTAGCAGCATGTCTAGGCCACTGTCTACAAAGATGGAGTGATGTGATTGGTCCAACCAAATCTTAGAGAACATCTACTGAAGCTCTATGGTCCGTTTCTAGACGTACCTGCTTAGCAAAACCATTTGCTCCCGCAAGGATATGTCCCAGGCTATGCTGTTACAGCAAAACACAAACACACACACACACACACACACACACACACACACACACAGACAAACAAGCAGACATAAACAAAAAAACAGAGAGTAAAAACTCACACTCACCTTACAGTGACATAAATATACATTAAAAAACATATTAAAGGAAAATAGTGCCTCAGGCCATCAAGTTACGTCATACAATTTGCACAATGCACCATTTGCAAGCAACATTACCATAAAAAGGCCATAGAGCACACACATACACAGACACACACACACACACTCACACAAACACACACATGCACACAAACACACACACACACAAACACACACACAAACACACACACACAAACACACACACACAAGCACATGCATAAACGCATACACACATAGTACCAACCTGTTTATCTAACAGTAGCTGCAGTGTGGGCAGGCTGCAGCAATAATCCAGTGGCTGCTTTATTCAGCATTTCCCACAGGACCTCCAGTGTGGGTCTGTTTGCCTCGGAGTGTGTGTGTGTGTGTGTGTGTGTGTGTGTGTGTGTGTATGTATGTCTGAGAGAGAGAGATGAAGGATGCATGTATTTTCTGGGTGCATGTGTATTGTTCTGTGGATGCTGTAGAAAATAATAAAAACATGGTGTCATGGTGCACATGAATAAGAAAAGTGAGTGTGTGAGTGTGTGTGTGTGTGTGTGTGTGTGTGTGTGTGTGTGTGTGTGTAAACTTGAAAAGGGAAATGGTGCATGTCTGTGTGTGTGTGTGTGTGTGTGTGTGTGTGTGTGTGTGTGTGTGTGTGTGTGTGTGTGTGTGTGTGTGTGTGTGTGTGTCCAACTATGGGCTTAGCATTTATAAGCTCGTGCTTTTCCAAGGCAGAGAACACCATGGGATTTATATTATTGTTTTACTGAACACAACTGGGACAGATCAGACCTTTACTAAACTACAAATGAAACAATCCCAAAACAACAAACAAACAAACAAACAAACAAACAACAGAGAGCTGCTCATATTTATGACACACGTTCTCAGACACATACACTCACATACAGGAAGGCTTTGGTGTTTTTTTTCCACAGCATATACAGGAACTAGTCAGTATAGTAATTAGTAACTAGTAACTAGTCAAATGATCTCTAATGGGCCTTGTTTGGATCACCATGAGGGGCAACACCAGAAATCTCTCTCTCTCTCTCTCTTTCACTCTACCTCTCTCTCTATTTCTCTCTACCTCTCACTCACTCTCTCTTTCAGTCTGATTTTTTTATGAGAAGCAGATGAAACAACCCCAAAGCTATGCATAGTGTGTGTGTGTGTGTGTGTGTGTGTGTGTGTGTGTGTGTGTGTGTGTGTGTGTGTGTGCGTGAGTCCTGAGAAGATCAGCAAAAAAAACAGAACAGATTCAGATACAAAGGTTCAACTACACACACACACACACACACACACACACACACACACACACACATACACACACTATGCATAGCTGCAAGGGTGTTTGATCTGCTTCACATACAAATTCAGCCCACTCATCATGCCTGACTGCACTCTAAATGGAACAGGCAACACACAAAGCCATGGCATGGTCAACAGACCGTGAACTGACAAAGCACATCCAGCGCTGCATCCGCAGTGTATCAGAGAGAGGAGACAGACTCAGAGTCAGAGTCAGAGACAGAAACAGACAGAGACAGAGACAGAGTGAGAGGCACAGAGCGCTAGATGGGAGCATAAATATTTAAGAATAACCCAATGCTCCTATTTGTTGTGTGACATTATTGCGATGCTCAGGCTACAATGGGCACCAGCGTTATACACACAGACACACACACACACAGGCGCGCGCACACACACATACACACACACAGACACAAACACACACACACAGGGTCTATAACTGTCGAGGAGCATAAAGCCCCCTGCAGCAGCAGAGCCAATCAAATCTTCTCAAGAAGAAAAGCACTTCCATTCTGAACCAGTGCATAGTGCTGTGCTTATACCGCCTCTCTCCCCCCTCCCCTCCTGTCTCTGTCTTTCTTTCCGGCTCCCCCACGATCTACTTGCTGTTTTTCTATTTCAGAAATAGAAACATTGTTACATACATCACATACTCCATGCACACACATGAAAACTGTTACTATAACACATACAATTTAATACTGTCACGTATACTCTCAGATACAGCATATACATCAAACCCTTATAATAAGTCTACAGTCTATCATTAGCAGAACAACAAATATGCACATTGTACTGGGGAATTGTGAGTCCATTGCACATAAATGCCTTTTCAACTTAAGAAACACTGACTGTAGTTAATAAATATAACATCTCCCTACACAGAAAGAAAGAGCCAATGCTTTCTAGCAGACTTCAAGAGCCATGTGAAGCCTTTGAAATGTCAAGGATCGTTTTGCTGAGGGACTTCGACTGCGCTCCGTAAATTGGCTTAATAGATTTGCCCTTTTCTTTCTTTTTGATCGTTCGAACGTTTAAGTCCAATTTCTTCTGTTTTCTCACCAGAGACACAAGCCCCTAGTGATGTGGTAGACCATTAAAATTGACTAAAATATGTATGGATTGTTTTGAGGTGACCTCGGTCTTGTAAGATCCAATTGAAATCTTTCTCCCTCTCTCTCTCTCCCTCTCTCTCTCACCCCGACTCTCGTTGAATTTCCCACGCGTAACTGATGTCACATCCGGTTCAGCACCGCGGAGAGCACCCATTCTCGCCCAATTTTTGCCCTCTTTCGTTCGCTCGACAGCGCCGTTCAGAGACAAACTTTTACCAATACGATTTGCACGCTCCTACATTGACTTCAACGCTACACAGCAAGGAAAACATCAGCGTTGAGAGTCCACCAAACCTAAGGTGGCAAAGACGTGAGAAAAGAAACGGAAGAGAGAGCGGTGAACGAGAGAGTGGACTGAAATAAATATGCCCAGAAACGGCTGCGTGAAACCGATCTCCGACTTTCTCTTGTTCGGTTTCTGAGGGAGAAATCACGCGAGGGACCGCGAGTCACCGGCGAGGAGCGGAGAGAGAGTCGCTCTTGGAGGGACTGACCAGGCATCGCTTCTGCATGTGAGAGAGCGCTGCGCACGGGTAGCGAAAGATGCAGCCCGCGAGCAAGCTCCCGAGTCTCATCCTCCTCGTTCTGATGGGCAGCGAACTCACTCAAGTAGGTCCATCGCCATCTTACCTCCGCGCGCAGCCACGCAAATTGCCTTCAAATCTCACTCAGATTAAAGTGGCGACGCTTATGAGTGATGGCTGTAGTGAATTAACTGGATACTGTGCTTAAACAGATTAACGGCGGGGATTACACGCCGACGAGGTGGATAGCTCTCGGATGTGCATGGCGGTCTAGAGAGCGGTTGCCCCACCACTCCAGCCGCACAATCTAGATTGTCAAACCCTGGCAACTACAGGGTTCGCATACTGGGAACATTGCCCACTTCATGCTTACTGATATTAAAATACGTTAAGGTTGTTCAAATCACTGCTGTCCAAACCTGTGCCTACAGTTGATGTTTGATTAAGTGAGTGAACCGTCCTCAAAAGTGCCGTTGTTAGACTTATCTTTCACACGGCTTATTTTGACCCCTGAAAAGTAATAAAAGACGGCATTGTTTAGCCTACCGCCTGCGTCCTCCTCAGATTGTTGAGGATAGTGTGCTTGCTTACTAAAATTCATCATAATCACGTAATGTTCGCTCACAGGGCTAGACTCTGTACCATTCCGTCAGAAGTAAGTCTCAGTCGAGTGCTCTGAACATCAATTAAGCCTTTTGAATCTTTCACGCTTCTCCTAGGGCTCTCGGGATGTAGGGTGTGTT
This sequence comes from Tenualosa ilisha, assembly GCA_015244755.2. Lineage (NCBI taxonomy): Eukaryota > Metazoa > Chordata > Actinopteri > Clupeiformes > Clupeidae > Tenualosa > Tenualosa ilisha. The sequence continues at coordinate 1,984,107 of PYXC01000993.1, read as the reverse complement.
TTATTGAACTTGCTGTGAAATAGATCCGTCCATCAAAAACTCAGTGAAAAGCTTGGCCTACACCATGCCGCTTGTGGCAGAGATTCTGCCGTGCAAGTTAATAATTTTGGGCACGGCATGGTGATAGGCAAGTCATCCAAATAATTCAGGCCTAGGTAGCCCACGCGGCTACAACACAGTTGAATAGTAAAAAGGGTTATTTCAGAACTCTTGAGCCAGACGTGTAAATTATTAAACGTTTACTTTCGTGGTGTTCAAACTAAAGATGAGTTCCGAAACTTGGAAGTATAATCGCAAAATGAAACAAGAGATGACATACTGGTAAATAAACAAGCCTACGGTTGCAGATGGGGCTCTTTCGAGCAGTTATCACGTCTAGGCCCTGATGTGTTATAGTTGTTATCAGATAGATAGCTCATTAAATTCTTCTGAACACTTCCGTGACACGGGGAGTGCTGTGATACGCACATGCGAAAGGGCACTTGGGCGATATTATGATTTCAGGCTGCGTTGATCAAAGGCATCTGAACCTTTTGATAACTGTTTCATAACCATCGAACCAAAAGTAGTGACAAAAAGATGAAAATATCTTTGCTGTCGAAAGAATTCGAGTGAAATGAAAAGGAGCGCTCATGTTACTTAAACGATGTTTTTGTGAATAACCATTCCTCAGCCTATCAGAGGAGGCTTGACGTTGCACCAGTAAGACTTCTGAAGTGAGTGATGACTAACTGTTTGACAACCATTACAAAATCCTGTTAGTGTTTTCAGCTGGCAATCAATTCAGTCAGCTGGATCCCTAAAATGCACAACAGTTTAGTAGCTCTACCTGAGTGATTGGGACAACTTACCTTTACTTTACTAGCTCACAGTTCCTCACACTCTCAGCTCAAAGTTGTTACATTATGTGATTATGTCCAGTCGTTATTACTAGGATTTGGAATTTCAATAGGTGTAGCTACTAAGTGTACTCTTAGGACATGTCCTAAAGAGAACAGGCCAGCCAGAAAGCAGACAGAAAGGCAACAGTGTTGTTGCTTTATATAGAACAAAGACTGTTTGCTCGTTCTAAAAACACTCATCTTCTGTATTTCGTTTCTCTCAGATATTGCCTGAAGTGCTTTCATAATGCACAATTAAATCATTAATGAGACTGAACAACCTGATTTAATTTGCCTGCATCATTCCTGTACATGGCTAGCAGGAACATTATGGCAACTAGAAATAAAGTGGCCCACACACAGACTGGATGGTATTACAGTAACATAACTGGACTAACACACATGACCTCTGGTCAAAAGCACTCAATATCGTACCATTCAATATCTGACCACCACACCATTATTGTACCCTCTCGTCTCTAATGCTCTTACGCTGACAGCCCTCTGTAGTCATTACGGTTCTCTCCTCTCCTGCCTCGTCTTCAGTTTCCTCACCACCTCCCTCTCTTTGCTCCTTCCATCTTATCTCTCTTCATTTCTTTACTTATGGCTCCTAATACAGCATCTGTCGGGGTTTTCACTTCCTCCATAGGCCCTCCATTTCAGAGCATAGGCTTCCCTTTCTTTCTTATTTCCTGCTTCCTGCCAGCAATGTGACCTTTGAACTTTTAGCCTGAGACAAAAGGCCCAGATTGCATTTAAATACAGTCATTACCTCTCCAAGCAGTACACCTACACACATACTGTATACAAGGCTGTTATCATGGCACTCTCGTTTTTCACTTCTGAAAACCTCACAGGCTCGTGTAAAAGTCGTTACTGCATGACCACCCATAATGTCATCCATTATGCATGTTGCCATACCCAGTTTGTCATCACCTCACCTGCTGATATTCAGTTCAGTTTCTACTGAAATCTATTGCATCTCTTTCAGAGTCAGCGTCATCTCTGTTTTTGGGCTAAAACAGAACACAATTGGTACACTACATTACCCAAAGATTGTTGATTCCTCTTGAGTAACACGATATCTAGCATCTGCAGTCTATACACAAAGGGACATTCAATTAGAGGCCTGGATTACTCTGAGGTCTGTGTTGGAGGAGATGTCACATCGAATGAGTGTATCCAGGTTGAACTATGTGGCTGTGTTTACTCACTTTGAACAGGAACAAACAGCTGTTCAACACAGCCCAGCTCTTGTGAACAATGTAATGGATAAACACATCTGTCCAACACACACGCGCACACGCACACGCACACACACACCACACACACACACACACACACACACACATACACACATACACACTATGATACACATGCACAGCATAGTCAGACAATATTTGAGCTGTTTCAACTAGTCAATTTAATCCACAGAAATACCCTTGTGGCCCCCACTACTTCCAAAAGTACAAGCATTTATTATCCCTGTAATCTCTTTTTGTTCCTGTTTATGGAGAGGAAGGTGCTTAAATGAAAGGGCAAAACACTTTGAGTAGTTACAAAGAAAAATGAGTGTGTGTGTGTGTGTGTGTGTGTTTGTGTTTGTGTGTATGTGTGTGTGTGTGTATGTGTGCTTAACGCTTAACAAAACGGCAAAAACTCAGAGTAGTTTTAAAGAAAAGAGTGTGTGTGTGTGTGTGTGTGTGCGTGTGTGTAAGTGACTGAGCATTTTAAAGAAAAGATGTGTTTGCTATGCAAATTGCAGCTGCAATCAATCCCATTCTGCAAGAGAGAGAGACAGGCCTGCGGTCATCTGATTGACTGCCCAAGCTTTATTTATTTACCAGGGAGAGAAGAGAGAGAGAGAGAGAGAGAGAGATAGAGAGACAGAGAGATTGTTTCCAAAAAGCATATTATGGGATGGAAGGTAAATAGTTTACTTACTAAAAAAAACAAGATGTTGGTGGCTTGGGTAAGACCACACTTGCTTGGCCTATTTGTCTCCTGGTTATTACTTAACCAGCAATTCAAACCTCATTGCCACATTGTGCCTTTATGAGCCTTTATTAGAGCGATGTATTGTAATTCCCTCTAAAGGACAAATGGTTTTATTTAAGCTTCAGCAAACCTAATTTTCTATAGAATGGCTACAATAAATCAAACAAAATATCGATTGAAAAATGGCATATGCATACTAAGGAACATTTCTCAAGCCTGTGTACACATTAATATTAAAAAGTTGTTTTGAGTATTAAAACTGAACTAATGGATTGCTCTTGGATGCAACGCTGAAGCTTTATAGTCGACCCGAGGGCAAAGCATGACAGAATTATAGGTTTAACCAGAGTCAATCTCCTCTGATGTCGTCTTTATACTTACATAGATTATAAGTTAATTAAATGTCAGACCAATATAAATCAAAAGCACTGAACATGTCAGACACACAAAGTTTATAAGGTTTTATAAGGAATTGCTATTCATTGCAACACTATTCTCAAAATCATTTATAAACACAGCAGTTGCGTGCTCCATAGACCTGCTGAATTGATGTGTATGCATGCAATAACAGTCCTAACCATAAACAAACAACAAAACAAAATTCTCTCCAATATGTTTAATTATTTATAAACATTCTTGGGTGCTGAACACAACCCATCATCAGAGGTTGTGAAAACATGCTGATTATCCCCTGTCGGAAAAGCACCCTCCTAGATAGAGGGAGGTCAAATCTGCCACATGAGTTGACTTGGCAGCCACATGGCAATGAGAGTATTTCTAAACAGGTCACACACTCCGACACACAGCTGCCTTTTTATGATTCCACAAACAGTCAATCATCGGGTAGGCAGCCACCATAACAGAGAACTGCAAGAATGACAAACATGGTAATACAAACAGACAAGTAATATTGCCAGGCAGAGCCAGAGAGGGAGGGCAGACAGAATCTAGGTGGACTAGGCTTGAATGGAGCCTGAGACCTACTGATTGGCAGGTAGAAAAACAAAACAACAACAAAAAAAAAACGATGGGGTTGTTTAGATAGGGTTATACACACCACAGTGTGAGAGAGGGGTATGGTGTGAGATTTTGTCCAAAAGTGAAATCAGATCAGGTCAACAAAACAACGATATGGTCACCTAAATCATATACTAAAAATAACATAAATAAGCTGCAGTTTTCTTACATTCCACAGCACTAGTTTGACAGGAACCCCCCTAAATTAAAGGACAGAAACACAAGTTCTTGTGCCTTTATGTATTAGAGACCACACTGTTCTTCATAATGTCAATCAATACGCCTTTAATTTAGACATGGAACCCCTGCAGTGTCTGCTCGATTTTATTTCATGTAGTGTTTGCCCTTTTGTTTCCTCTGGGTGTGCAAAACAGCCAATCTAATAAAGCTGACAAATGCATACAGTAAAAACCGGTTTGGGTTAAAAGAGTGTAGTTGTATGTGTCAACTATTGGGGGCGTACTATTACCAGACAGAACCTGTTCATTTAGTCTTCGCGGTCGACCACGTTTTTAAATCATTAAAGTAGTCCTCTTTATTTCGCTCTCTGACAAACAGACGCATGTTCAAAGACACAGACATACGGGAAGATAAACTCGTGTGGTGAACGCCTGTGTGCGTGACCTACTTGGTTTCTTATTTTCCTGCGTAATGTTTTATTCATCAACAAACGACGCTTGAAACGACAGGAGTCATGTTTTTCCCAGTTTACAAACGAAAACGTCCCCTAGATATATGATGGCATTGTCGGAGGGGTACAAATCTGTTTCATCTAGAGGCCTAGAGAGAAACAGAGAAATTACTACCCACCATGCCATGTCGAAAACAAAACAAACAAACAAAAAAACTCATACAAAAGAATTCATCACAAAGAATTCTGCATGCCAATACTGCATGCCATAATATCCTACAGGCGTTATAGGCAAAAATTGGTTCACATTAAGTTGTCGATTAGAAACTGCCAGAATCGGGTCAGGTTATATCACAGAATAAAGTCGCACAGGCTCAAATCTGTTGTTTACAACAGTGATACTTCTAATGGATTTGTACCGTATCCTGTAATGACAGTGTGGGTCTGGATTTTACTAGCCTGGGGGTCAGTAACAGTAGGAGCTGTTGCTGGGGCCTCTCATGGAAACTTTATTAACTGTCGCTTTGCTCTCCTAGTTTTATGCAGCAGGTGTGCATATAGACTAAGCCTCGGTGTTGCAACACACCGGCTTTCCCCTAAATCAGGGCAACACTTAAACAAATTACATTTTATCCTTTGTTTCCACTTCGCTACCTTATACCACGTCCGTCCCGGCGGTGCCGGGCAGTGCAGCAGATAATGGTTAAATCATGTTTTTCGAATTGGCAACCAAGAAAATAGACACAGTGGTTGCTGCCACCACACAGTTGAGAACCAATTGCGTCACATGCCTTCAAGTCTAACTCGAACAGTACCACTATTGTCAACCTGATGGCGCTCTTGTCCTTTTAACGCACCGTGTTCTTTTCCCGGGATTCAACTGTGCGTACTAGACCCAGAGCGCCAGTGCCGAACGCTCCCCGGGAGCTTTCAAATCTGTGATTTTTTTTCTGTCTCTCTCTCGAGCTCTTCTGAGGCATCAGATGCGTTCAGACATTAATACATCTTTACCCCGCAGATTAAGGAAAATGCGAAACAATATTTAGAATTTGTACTTTGTTGTGTGTTTGTCATTGACTTTTCTAGGCAAACGTAAGCAAGGAGTCTATTAAAGCATAATGAAATGTAATTATGTTGGACCCATCATTAAATTAATAGCAAATGAGTTATTCTCGCTGACCAACGGGCGGCTAACCACGGGGGACAAAGGAAAAATGTCACCTGCGCAGGGATAATTAAGAGCTTGAGACCCAGACCATGCCAAGAGCGCGACCTTCGCTGCGTCTGCCGTCCTCTCGGGAGCGCATAGGGGAACAAACGCCCTGTTTGGAGTGTTTGTCAGGGCAGTGAGGGAAACTGGCGCGCGTGTTTGCAGGGGGGTGGGGGTCCAACAGTGTGATGCGCAGATAGGGGCGGTAGTCTCCCATGCAGACATAACCTGACATCACATCGCGCGCACACCCGCTTATATAGACCCTGCGTGACGCCACCCTCTCACTTATCTATCGTAAGCTCGAGCTGTACGTGTATAACCCAGTCTTTGCAATCTAGTTACGGAGTGCGTGCCGCACAACAGCGGTGACTGAGGGCGTCAACGAACGGGAAAACAAGAACAGAAAGAATCTTGAGGGTCGCTCGTTCGTCGAAGAACCTTGGAAGCAGACCACTTGCTGCCAGTGTTGCCGCTCATCTTACCTTGACTTTTTATCGCCTTTGACACTCGCCTTGATTAATCGGGAACCCTACCAAAACCCCTCTATCTACCGGACAGCAATGCGAGAGGAGAGCGTCCAAGAGCCGGAGAGAGTGCAGGAGATAATGCATCAGGCTGCTCCACACACCGGAGCTTATCCCCCCTTTTCCCCGCTAGATTGTGTGGAATGAAGGTTTCAAGTTGGTAAAGCAGCAATAGCGCAATATTAGAGATCATGTCGGTGCCTTTGCTGAAGATCGGAGTGGTGCTCAGCACTATGGCAATGATCACCAACTGGATGTCCCAGACGCTGCCCTCACTAGTAGGGCTCAATACCACCAAGCTCACCGCGGCGCAGGGAGGCTACCCGGACAGGAGTACTGGAGTAAGTGCGTCAAGGCTTACCTATTTATTCATAGGATGCTGGCGCTCGGGGCTCGGGTTTCCGTTGCTCGAATCTTTACTACTTTACGTCAGTGTGTTGGACACAGGTACACTTGCTGCATGCGCAGCCAGTGTCAGTTACTATTGTCTGTTCTTTAATCAAGTTCCTTTCAGCTGCCTAGAGAGGTCGGATTTTGAACGGAGACGTGCGTAATGGTATCTCGCCCGAGCGTAACGTGATGGTGTGATAGTTGTCTGAGCTGTCAGCAGCAGTAGCGTACGGTGCTCTCTTCGAGGCGGGGTACGAGTATGAAGAATGTGTGTGTGTGTGTGTTGTGCGTGCGTGCGGGGGGCGGGCACAGTACCAGATTTTGCAGTGAGAATGAAAAGAGTCGCAAGGTGTGAGTGAGAGTTCGTGCCTTGATAGAGGGTTTTAAATATCTGTGTGTCACTCCGTTTTATGAATGAAACAGATATTCATTGAAAATACTGAATAAGTCTTTTTAAGATGCCAGTTTGAAGGTCATGAGGTGAAACGAATTAATTTTTCATCTCCGCCTAGCTGTAATAGTCAAGGTACATGCAGGAGCATTCTTATCGGAATTAGATTCTGGAATTGCAACAGGACAAAGGCATTATCAGAAGTTGTGGATGGGATCTGATGTGCTTGTTTTCTCACTGAATTCTGAATAGAATATTGCATTTGGACAGATTTGATCCAATGAAAAATTATTGGATCAATTTTCATGAATGTGAATGTCAATTTCTATGAATACCACATAACATAAAACACACACACACACACACTCACACACACAAACACACAGAGGAATTGAAAAACAGGAGCCATTAGCAGTTTGTTGGATGCATCACTCATTAATTTTCACCAGATTGAAGAGACTGGGAAGTTAAAAATTTGTACATATTTCGGCAGTCTCTGTAATAGGATCCCTGGTGGGTTAGGTCTATTTCCAGTAATAAATCAGCCCCCGCCCACCTATGCACACACTTGCACACACACACACACACACACACACACACACTAATGAGAATCAGGTGGAGTGGAGGGGCTTGCCACTTTCTGAATGAGCTGGTTTTTAGGTGTGTTCACTCTCCTGTTCAGTACTGTAATCTGCTCCCTGGCTATTGTATAACTCCCCCAACCCCACACATGCACGGACACACACACAAACACACACACACACATACACACACACATACTACATTAACAATTTCAGCCCATGAACATTAATTTCCATCTATAGCCTTATATCGGTGTCATGTTCTTTCCTCTCCTCCTCTTCATAGCTGAGGGTATAATTAATTAAAGGCAATGATGGCAGTGATGTCATTATTGGCTAAAGAGGGGGGGGGAGTTGCTGCTTTAGGAGGCGTGGCTTGTTGTCTGTGCCATAAAATGGCCCTGAAGTTGTAATGGTTGTGATTAAACTCTGATCATTTGGATTTCAGGGTAGGAGAGAAGGGGTGGGGCTTAACATTTTCATGGCCAGATGGAGCTTTGGCTAATCTTCCATTGCTGTGCATGTGTGTGCGTGTACGTGTGTTTGTGTGTATGAGTGTGTGTGTGTATGTGTGTGCGTGTGTATGCGTGTGAGTGCGTGTGTACGTGCGTGTGTGTGTGTGTGTGCGTGCTTGTGTGTGTGTGTGTGTGTGCATGTGTGTGTGTGTGTGCATGTGTGTGTGTGTGTGTGTGTGTGTAGGCTGTTATGTAAGTCAGTTAAAACACATAGTAGTGTATATGGGTTATGCAGATCTTTCAGGGGCAGAATGAGTAGCACATTGTCCCAGTGCCGTGTCTCATGTGAAAATGGTGCCTCTGTTAACATGCATGGAACCGCTTCACTAAACTTATTTCCTCTGTGTCACTCTCCTCTCTTCTTTTGTCTCTTTCTTTTCATCTTTCATCACTCTTTCTCACATTGCTCACCTCTCACATTTATGTGTCTTCCACTCCCATCTCTCCCTCTCCCTTTCTCTTCACCAAACATCTCTCTCTCTCTATCTCTCTGTCTCTCTCTCTGTCCATCTCTCTCTGTCTCTCCCTGTTCCCTGTGCCTGTCTTTCCCAGGTGTTGCCAGCTAACCCGGAGGAGTCTTGGCAGGTGTACAGCTCGGCGCAGGACAGCGAGGGCAGGTGTGTGTGTACGGTGGTGGCTCCCCAGCAGACCATGTGTTCCCGAGACGCTCGCACCAAGCAGCTCCGCCAGCTCCTGGAGAAGGTAGTCATGGCAACGTGTGACCCCCCCCCCCCACACACACACACACACGCACGCTTACACACTTATAGGAACAGGAAAAGGGCAAACACGCTGGCAGATGCAGAGATGAAAAAACTTGATTTATACTACTGACTTAATCACTGCCTCTGTCAGCACTGTTAGTTTTTCCTTTGAGGCGTCAATGCATCAATGATACACACACACACACACACACACACGCACATGCTCAGATATCCAACCTGCTTTCAACTGCCCCACAGGCAATAATCCACCTGCAGGTCCCAACAGGCCATTCCAAGTAGTAGTTACCATGACTACCAAGTCAGCTCCATCCCAACTAAAAACCTCTGACCCGTGCTCACGTCATCTCTCACCTGAGGCCCTCTTAACCATGCTATATGATCTCTCTCACACATTTACACACACCTTAAAACACACACACACACACACACACACACACACACACACACACACACACATACACAGGGGCATTTGACTCTAATGAGCTCCCATGAAACAGGGGAAGGCATCTTGGGAGAACTATCAATCTTGCCAAACAACACAATGATGTCAGTGAGATACACGCTAAGAAATAGTGGCAGAAAGGAAGAAAGGGAGAGAGAGAGAGGTGGAGAGAGAATGGAAGTGTAAGATAGAGTGGTTTGGAGAGAAAGAGAGAGAGAGAGAGGGAGACTCAGAGGGATGGACACAGCGAGGGCAGCATCGAGATAAAGAGACAGAAAGTTCACTTGATTGTTTTGTAGATAGGATCAGCATAATTTGTGCACAGGATTTGAATTTTAATAACCAATGAATAATGCAGCTCCATGCCCTTCTTGGTATACTGTGCAGTAAAAACAGAAATAGGCTCACACAGAGAGAGAGAGGGGGCATGTGTCACTGCTAGGTTTTCCCAACAGACACTCTCCATGTGTTATTACATGTTTATAAGCACACATGAACGTTAACTAAATAGATTGTTCAATAAATAGTAAAAAAAATGATGATTCCAATTTACATTGTCTTAGTGTTTCTATATTTTCCATCACTTAGAGTTAACAAATCCACCCTGACAACATTTATGCAGGCTTTGAACTGAACTGATGTCGGTTGATACATGGCAAGTAGGCTATCAGCTAGGCCTTTTGCATTACTAGTTTATGTAATGGAAAAAAAAAGTCATAGCAAACACAAAGTGACCTTTACTTTGTGTGTTTGCAGGTGCAGAACATGACCCAGTCCATCCAGGTCCTGGACCAGCGGACACAGAGGGACCTGCAGTACGTGGTGAAGATGGAGGACCAGCTCCGAGGCCTGGAGACCAAGTTCAGACAGGTGGAGGAGAACCACAAGCAGAACATCGCCAAGCAATACAAGGTACAGACTCTCCAACTCTCTGGCCTGCTCACACACACACATCTGCATGCATATCAGGTGTAGACTCTCTCTATCTCTTTCTCTTGTCTGTTTACACATCTAGCACACTTTACTGTGCATGTGCTCATTCAGATTTGTTCACACACACACACACACACACACACACACACACACACACACACTATGCACACATCAAACTTGTATATTATTCTCACTTACACATCTGTGTCTATCTCATGCATGTGTAAATACACACACACACGCGCGCACACACACACACACACACACACACACACACACACACACACACACACACACCACACACACACACACACACACACACACACACACTCACACACACACACACACTGTAGAATCTAACATTCTTGCACACAAATGCATAGATGCCCAAATGCACCAATTATTATAGGGTGCACATCCACTGGCTAAATGTGACCTCAGCCAGTTGAACAAAGGCTAATCCATACCACCATTCTATATTTCCTCTGCAACAAACCCCTCATAGGATGCTACAGTATACAGTCAAGACGCACACAGGCACACTGCTATTTTTCACAGCAAATGTGCAAATGTGTCTCTCTGTTCAGGCAGAGGTCTAGTCTATGAGTGAGCCTTTACTGGCCGTTGCATCATTGAACTGACAGAAGAACTGTGGGTGTACAGTTGACACAGATTAACTTTTACACATCTCAGTGAAGAGGAATCCCCATAGCAACAAGCCCATTCTGACTCCCAACCCTACCCAAACCCACCCCACCTGAAAAAAAAAAATTAATTCATTAAATTAAACACGCCACATCCTGACAATGTCCCAGTGCATGGTGACCATGATGCATGCTGAATTGCACTTCATGTGTTATTACTGTGAAGCTACATATGCATGTGTGTGTGTGTGTGTTTGTGTGTGTGTGTGTGTGTGCTAGGCAGGTTAGTAAATTAGACCATGTGACAAGTGTGTGGTTTTCTTGCTTGCAGGGCTAACTTAAAGAGTGAGATAGGAGAGCCAGTGGAGAGAGAAGAGGCAGGTCTAACCCATGATTGGCTGAAGTGGCTGTCAGTCATGCTGAATATTTCACTATTTCTGATATTCGATAAGACGACATTATAGAAACACCCTCCCTTTTCCCTACTGAACAACCAGACACATCCCTTCCTGCATGCAAGTTGTCAGGCTTTTTAAGTTTCATTATTATTATTATTATTATTATTATTATTATTATTATTATTATTATTATTATTATTATTATTGCTGTTGGTTTACCCTTTGTTTTGTCTATGCATATTTGGTTACCTCTATTTAGTACTTCTCTCTATATGATATAAGTATATAATTCTCCATTTTAAAAGTTGACCTAAGCGAAAATCCCTTTGTTGTGTGTGACATGTACCAGCATGTAACCCGTAAGATGTTGCATTTTAAACGATGATGACCAATAAAAACGCTTTCCCAAAAAATCGGCTAAGTGTGCTGAAGAGTGTGTCCTCACCGAATGGAGAAAGACTGCCGGCGTTGGGATTCCATGGTTTGCCTCACAACCACACACACACACACACACACACAAACACACACAAAGATACATGCTCACTCAGGGACGCACAACGTTCCGAAAGACACGCAGGCTCGCGGCACATGTGACCAGACCACACAGCAGCAGTTTTGCGGTTATTGACTCGAGGTGTCCAGGCTAGGCAAAGGTAGTGGTAGCGTAGTCAGGGTGTCAGGCTCAGCCAGCATGCCTCCGATTTATTCTTCTTGGGGTCTTGTGGTCGATTGCTTCTCCTTTGGGGTGGTGTGGGCTGGGGGACTTGTGGGAGGGGGGTGTTTGACCACGACCATCACCTGAGTCCACTTTTGTGTATTCTTAACTCCCCCCTTCTGACAGGCCATAAAGGCGAAAATGGCGGAGCTTAGGCCTCTGATCCCGGTGTTGGAGGAGTACAAGGCCGATGCCAAGTTGGTTTTGCAGTTTAAAGAGGAAGTGCAGAATCTGACGGCAGTTCTGAGCGAGCTGCAGCAGGAGCTGGGTGCCTATGACTACGACGAGCTGCACACCCGAGTCAGTAACCTAGAGGAGAGGCTGCGAGCCTGCATGCAGAAATTAGGTAGGATCAGAGAGCAAACCGCACACCGTCCACTTACCACACATACACACACACACACACACACACACACACCTATACATCCTTTTGCTCTACACATATACACACACACACACACACACACATACATACTTTTGCTCTACACATACACACACATACACACACACATATACATGCTTTTGGTCTACACATACACACACTCACACACACACACAAAGCCACTTGTGAATCTGGTACTTTGGTTACTATTAGTATATATACATATAAAATATATAGAGACTGCTTGCACACATACATAGACATAAATACACAAAATCATCTTTGACAAGGACAGTGGAAGTACATTGGGAAAGCAGAGCCTGCACATGCCTGTACAAGCAAACTGTGTTGATATACTATGCTCAGGAAGTATTAGTTTAGTATAAGCATAGTGCAATACTTCATTTACTGAATGCACAGAAAGAACACAGAAAGATGCACACTGAATGAGAGAAAATACTTCTACTGTAGTAGTTTTGGCAGTGACACAATCTTTTGTTTTGGAAACCTGTTTTTTGTGGGTCTGCATTGCCTCATGATTACTGGGTAAAAAAATGATGAGTTGCATATTATCAGTCATTCATTTCAAAGTGCTTCATTAGCATAAAAATATAATTTTATCTCAAAAACCCATTTTTAGCTGTAAGCCCATTTCAGCCTTGACATAAATGATCAGCTAACATTATTCCAGCATAATAATATCATCAGCACAGTGAAGAGTACAAATCAGCTGAAATCACTCAATCATTCCAATTTAATTAGAAGAGGAGAGTGATTACTGTGAAAGTAAGAGGGAGGAAGTTTGTGAACTCTTGTGTTAACAATGATTACCCCTGAAGAAAAACATGCAGCTGAAATGTGGCCTGGTTGACACCCATACTGATGTGCTATGCAGCTCAGTATGGCTACTAGGTTCATCTCCCCTTTTTTTTGTTTGGCTGAGATAGGGAACCAATCAAACCTTTACACCAACATGATGGAGGGGCTTAACACGTTTTGATTTAAATTGTGATTCCACTCTGTCTTCTCTCTGCAATCACTAATCTGATCGGTTGTAGGTCTATCCAATGCCTGCAGAGGCATTTTGATCTACATCTGTTGATTCCACCTCAGGGAGGTGGGAGGTTTACATTTATTTACATCTCATTTGATTAATTTATCTTACATTTGTGAACTATCAATTACATCAGGGCCAGTTTCCCTATAAAGCAACTTAGGGTTAGGGTGCCTTTCTCAAGAGCCCAAAGGTGGCAGCTGGTGAGGACCAGGCTATGCATAGTTCCTATGTGTATACAAAAGCATCTCATCAGTACAGAAATAGCAAAGTTTGTAAAAAATACACCATATATGTATTTGAATAGAGGATGTCTGTCCAAAAGTCTAGTGTAATGTATAAGGGCAATTCCTCAGGGGAAAAAACAGCAATAAAATGTCAAGGTATTGATTTATCTATTTTTTTTTTGTGGGGGGGGGGGGGGGTGTAGAGCTTACATGAAAGAAATGTATGGAACATTTCACATAATCATTCACATCACATTATATAAATACCATGGAATTTTATTGGTGGTATGGATAAGCCAATTTTCTGTGGAATTGTCCATAATTAGTGTGCCAACAGTAATGACATGTCTGGTTTGCACATCAATGACTTAGTTTTGACTTTCTGAGGCTAAAGTCATACGCTACTGTGGAGAGACGCAACTATAAGCTGATAAAGACTCATT
>PYXC01000993.1:1942500-1962500 GCA_015244755.2 Tenualosa ilisha | reverse complement strand
CACACATAGTAAATTTGTAAATGACTTCATACACACACACACACACAAACCTCACAGTTTTTGACAACACCATGGCTTTTGTCTTATATGCCGCTTGTCCAGTAGGTTCTTTTAGCCTTTACACAGTTACACGGTTAGTTGTCACATTTAATGGTTTATGCAAAGTTAAACAAAATATGCAGAGATCACAGTTTGAACATCACACCGATACCAACCAAGCCCAAATCACATAAATTAAAGCATGACAGGGCAAGTCAAGTAGCAGCCGAGTTGAAAGAAAGAGAACTATCTTCTCCAGCTTAAGCCCTGAATGATTCATGCAGCAGATCAATCCGGAGTTTCCCCGCGCCCAAGGTAATAAGGCTGTGGGCCGTTCATGCATAAAAATGCACTTGGTTTAAAAGACATTCACAACCAAAGAGGAGCACGAGATCTAACAGAGCAGGAAAAAAACATCCACAATTTGTGGTCATCCACAAATGTATGTGTGGCCAACCTCCATTTAAACACAGTTGTGGCCAACAGCCATTTAAACTTACTTAGCTTAAGTGCCTCAGCCTCTCCTTACTGGAAGTGGAGAGGTTAATGTAGCAATATATTGCTTTATGCTACAAGATGAATGTCTTTCGGCCGGACTTACCTTCCTGTAAATGTAGATAGGGAAACAGTAAGGGTGTGTGTGCATGTGTGTGTGTGTGTTTGTGTGTGTGTGTGTGTGTGTGCATGTGTGTGTGTGTGTGTGTGTGTGTGTAAGAAAGAGAGAGAGAGAGGGTGTGTGTTTGTGTTTCTGGTATTTGTATCCTCATTCTCTTCTCTTCTCTTCTCTTCCTCTAGGTGTGGTACATGGACGGTTACCACAACAACCGCTTCGTGCGTGAGTACCGCTCCATGGTGGACTTCATGACGACGGACAACTTCACGTCACACCGGCTGCCCCACCCGTGGTCAGGGACGGGTCAGGTGGTCTACAACGGCTCCATCTACTTCAACAAATTCCAGAGCCACGTCATCATCAAGTTCGACTTCCGCACGTCCAGCATCAGCAAATCGCAACGGCTGGACAACGCCGGCTTCAGCAACTCCTACCACTACGCCTGGGGCGGCCACTCCGACATCGACCTGATGGTGGACGAGGGCGGGCTCTGGGCCGTCTATGCCACCAATCAGAACGCTGGCAACATCGTCATCAGCAAGCTCAACCCAATGACGCTGCAGATCACGCGCTCTTGGAACACCAACCACCCCAAGCGCAGCGCTGGCGAGGCCTTCATGATCTGCGGCACGCTCTACGTCACCAACGGTTACTCAGGCGGCACCAAAGTGTACTACGCCTTCCACACCAACTCCTCCACCTACGAGTACATCGACATCGCCTTCCAGAACAAGTACTCACACATCTCCATGCTGGACTACAACCCGCGTGACCGCGCCCTCTACGCCTGGAATAACGGCCACCAGGTGCTCTATAACGTCACGCTCTTCCACGTCATCCGCTCCGAGGAGCTGTAACCCTGGCGATGGGGGACAAACGGATGACTGAGCTCCTGTGGAAGAGGAGAGATGAATGTTTTGGAGAATAGAAGTTGAATGTCATGAAAATGTTCTGAAGGAGTATGAAGTAATAGGTGTATGTGTGTGTGTGTGTGTATGTCAAGGTGTGTGTGTGTGGCATTTGACATCCGTGGGACGCATGATACATAAATGTGGATTATCATGGGATTGATGTCATTTTTGCGGATGACATGGGACAAAGTCATTAATGAATGGTTCAAAAACCAAAAAAAAAAAAGATGGAACATTATATCATCTATGTAAAGAGAACTATGAGACATCAACTGACAGAAGACTGATGAAAAAAGTCAACAAACAGATGCCAAATAACTTTGCGCCTTTTTTCTACGACATGAGAATCATTCCATTGGCTTTGTGTCTGTTGTGACAATCGTCTCTCCTTTGTGTTTGGTGGGTGAAGCCTAGCAATGTCAGGTGACTGGACTGGTTACGAACATTCAGCAAAGACTCACTGCTTGTCTGGCATACTCACTCACCCATGCACACACACAAACGCACACACACACAACACACACACACACACACACACACACACACACACACACACACACACACCACACACAAACACCACACACAAACACACACATATTAAGCTAATACCCAGCATATGAAGGGGAACAAGAAAGGTGCTACACACACATACATACAAAAACACACAAAATCAGTCACAACTTACGACCATAGTCTGTCCACAAAAAGCCGTCTAATAGTATGGCATATCAAAATATCTATATAGAATGAAAAAATAAACAAAAGATGGTCTATAAAAGAGTATAAAAGATTCTAAGAGGAAGCAGAGCTGGAGGCGCAGACTGTTGGTGTTCTTGTAATGTTACACGTTAAAAAAAAAAAAAAGCGTCTGCTGACCTTAAATGTTGGAAAAAGAAAATGATATTTAAAAAAAAAAAAAACAGCTTCATTTTTGCATGAACATTTTCTACCACCTCTGCCAGTAGGAATGCTTCTGTTGATGTGATGCTGTGAATCCTAGTAAATGGGGGTGGGGTGGGGGTATCTCTGGGGGGGTGTGGCTCTGTTTTTTGGGAGGGGGTAGTGGAGACCTAAGGGGTGGATTGGGTTTGTCTTTTTGGAGCTTAAAAAAGACTTGTGGCTTAAATTTTGTTCCTATTTGTTCTTGATGTTCTGTTCTTTCCTGTTCCTCTTATCTTATTTCACTTCCTCTCTAACTTCATCCCCTCCTCCTCTCCTCCCCTCTTCTCTTCCGAGGGCCTCTCATATCCCCTGCTTCTTCTCTCGTTCCTCACTCCTTTTGAATTCCCTCTCTCTTGCTCTCTCTCCATGGTTTCGGTATGTCCTCTCCATAGTCACCATCACAGCTCAAGCAGAATGTATGACGAGTAGAGTCTGGCCTAATCTGCCTAACTGTCTGACTCATGGGTCTCAAATTGGTCCCTGCTAGGCCTTACAGGGAAACCCCGGTTCTACCGCTTAACGACAAAAAAAAAAAAAAAGAGAAACAACAAAGAAAAGAAATGGGCCACTAGCATAGCAGTTTTCTGATGTCTTACACTGAAATATTTAGCAGTAGATATGTGTTAGCGACAGCCTATTCACCAATGTATAGGTAAATCTCCACCCAATCCATACATTGGTCTTACACCACTTACGCCAAGGCTTCGCAAAAGAAGCAGAACCGATGCCAATCACTTCACCAGATGATCTTAAATGACGGACCCTGACAGAAAGGTGAAAATGACCAGGAAGATTGATCCTCCTCTTGATCTTTCCGGCCGATGATTGGGTCAAAAACCCCTTGCACATCCCCTGGTTGATGGAATCATTCTGAGACCTTTGTGTTCTAAAGGCCTGTTGACACCAAGAACGATAACTATAACCATAACTATAACCATAACTATAACCATAATGGCAAGTAATTATCAGTGTAGTTATTATAAATGACAGCCAAACGCAAACTATAATGACAACAACGTATGTAACGATAATGTTGGTATAACTTCCATAGCAAGTTTGAGAACAATAGAAAAGCTGACAGATAATCACAAACCATAGAATTTTAGACATTACATTCACTAACATGTGGAGAGACTTTTGTTATCGTTGGTTAGTGTGGACATGAATATCATTAGAGTTATAGTTAGCTTTGTAGTTATCGTTCTTGGTGGAAACAAACCTTATCAACCTCACCCGTCTGGGAGGCTTGTACTGTCCCTTGGGGAGTCCCTTGTGAGTGACTTTATGTGACCTTATGTATTCCTTACAGAAGACTGGACACAGTCCCTGTGTAGAGCTCTTCACAGGAGCCTGTGTGGCTCAGTTTTAAACAGCCCCTTTGTGTCTTACAGCATCTTGTGTAGCTCCCATAAAAGGCTTCTGGAAGCTTCTGCAATTCTCTACAGATTCTATAACAGCTTCTGAGATGCTATATGTTGTCTACATAAGGATTATGAGAATCTCAAGAGAGTGTGTTGAAGTCTTGTGTAGCCTCAGTCAGGAGTTATTCAGTATTCCAAATCAAATGCATATTCCTTTCAACGGTGGGGGCTTTGCGGGTTTTCTTGTCCATCTTACACCATCCTGTGTGGTCTCCAGCTGTAGCTACACAGTTTCTGGAGTGGATCTTACGCAAGGCTGTTTGTGGCCTTTTCCAGTCCACTGTGGCCTGTGGCCTGAAAGATCTGAATCCTCCCGAGCTCATCTTCTAAGGAGCTATGTGGTCCTGGTTCTGTTTCTATCCATGCAAGAGTCTCACATTGACCTCTGTGTGTGTGACTGAGTGTGTGTGTGTGTGTGTGTGTGTTTAGACACGTACTGTAGCAGAGGGCTCTGGCTTTTCACTCTGTCTGCGCTTTTGCTGGGTGTGTGTTATCCCTGCCATGAGTTTATGGTTCATATTATTAATAAACTGGGAACTTCTCAAGCTTAAATGATGCCTTGTAGAATTCACTGTCTGTCTCTGTGTGTGTGTGTGTAAGAGAAAGAGGTAGAGAGAATGTGTGTGTGTGTCTGTGTCTGTAAGAGAAAGAAAGAGATAGAGAGAATGTGTGTGTGCGTGTGTGCGCGCGCGCCTGTCTGTAATAGAGAAAAAGAGATAGAGAGAATGTCTGTGTGTGTGTGTGTGTATCTGTAAGAGAAAGAAAGAGATAGAGAGAATGTGTGTGTGTGCATGTGTCTGTAAGAGAGAAAAAGAGATAGAGAGAATGTGTGTGTGTGTGTGTGCGTGTGTCTGTAAGAGAGAAAAGAGATAGAGAGAATGTGTGTGAGTGTGCATGTGTCTGTAAGAGAGAAAAAGAGATAGAGAGAATGTGTGTGTGTGTGTGTGCGTGTGTCTGTAAGAGAGAAAAAGAGATTGGGAGAGGGAGAGTAAGACAGAAAGAATATCCATGTTCGTGTGTGTTTGTGTGTGTGTTTGTGTGTGTTGCCCTTCAGGATTATTGAGTGCAAACAACAACATAAATATTTTTTGTTGTTATTATTTACTGAAGTTTATGAAGCGGTTGCTAACAGCACGCAGAGTTATGCAAATTGGTCTGGATCACAAAGGAATATGGATGTTGAAGAGAACTCTGGCTATCAGAAATGCAACAAAAATTGACTAGTATAATTTTTAATATTGGCTCTGCGTGGGCAGCATTGCAAAGAGTCTGAGTCTTAGAGCAAATTAAGCTGGCCCTAGCTGTGCTGTAAAACAGGGAGGCTGGAAAAAGAAAGCTGTAGAGGAGCTTTACTGTGTTGTAAAAGAGATGCAGGATTTGACAGTGAAATTGGTCCTGAACTACTCTTGCTGCCATTGTCGGGCAGTTGGAGGATGCAGTAAGTTGAACAATGAAGCATCAAAAGTCGAGAGAGATGCAAAGGAGCTGCAGTCAGCAGTCCGGCTGAGTAGTAAACTCTAACTCAGACTCTGCCGAACCAAAATCTTCCTTCCTGGAAATGAAACCCGAGTGAGATTCCTCTGCGACATAGGCATGATGCGACAAACACAGTCAGTACGGCGAGCAGACTCGTGGGACAAATATCAACTGACTTCCAGTCATTTCATGGTGCCAAAAGTGAGTTGAGATGGCTTACTCTGTGTCTTCACAAGGCTTTACAGCTAGCAAGGGGACGTGACTGATACTCCTCCCCGTGGTGCTGTTTCAAATGAGTCGCTCAGGTCAGAGAGCTACCTTACGAGAGACTGGAGTGTAGCCAGGAATGATATTATCCATTATAATAACGGAGTATCTTCCAATTGCTCGGTCACACGTAATTAAATTGCCCCAAAGTTATCATCATGAAGTCACAGCTCAGTAATATTACCCATGATAGCTCAGCCAGTGCAACGTAGCTTGGGAGAGGAGCCTAGTTGGATAGAGCTGGAGTCTTACCCCAGAAGCACCACAGTTGAATCTAGATCTCTGGAAATCTTTCTCAGAAGTCCTAATAATGCTAAAATATTCTGATGATAGAAAATAATAGCTATTCTAAAATAGCCAATAACTTAAACATATTTTAACATACTGACTTAACATTTGCTCTGCAAACAGTCACAAAGGCCAGTTTTTCCAGAACACAATACACAGCTAGACTAGAGCTCAGGCCTGGCCTTCACTCTGCAAGAGAAGGCTTCGTCTATCATCTCCATGCGTTTCCCCTGACAAGTGTTTCAGACACAGCCATGTTATCCACAATAGAGAGCCTGTTTGTTTGAAATGAAACCAAAATTACTATCAACTCCTGTGACAGGGGAACAGCTCCACATCCCCCTCTCACTCACTCACACACACACACACACAGACACACACACACACACACACACCACAACAAAAAGCCTTGATACTCAAATCATCTTTGTTCAGTCACAATGTCGTACCACACCCAGTTATTTGTTTTCCTCTCATTCTGACCTTGTTATCCAACAGAAATGAGGAGACAATTCACTGTCTAGGGGAAACAGCAGGAAAATATGACAGCGGGTCACCTTTAACCTTTAAAAATAAAAACAGCAAGCACTCAGAATCGTTATTTGCAGCTGCGCCAAATTGGCACTGGGGAATTTGGGCGAACAGCGACCTACATTTTGGGAGCACATGGGAATACATGGGAGGTCTATTTCTCCACACTGATAAACAGTTTCTCAGTGAAAGTATAAAAAGCAAAATATCAGGGCAAAAAGTGCATGACTTCAGTGCAACTAGGATACATTTACATTTACATTTATGCATTTAGCAGACGCTTTTATCCAAAGCGACTTACAACTCATCAACTATCAATTGTTCCGGGCCAGTCTCCCCTAGAGCAACTTAGGGTTAAGTGCCTTGCTCAAGGGCACAACGGTGGCAGCCGGGATCCGAACCCCAAACTTTTCAGGCTGCTAACACGCTAGCCAGGTTCCTTAACCACTACGCTACCACCACCTCACATAGGATAGATGGACTACAAGATTAAAGTTTTTCCAGCGTGTAATCTGTCTTTGTGTGGGATGTTGGTTTGAAGCCAGAAAGTGACTTTTGAGTTACAAAGCAGTTTTGTTGGTTTTGATGTGTTTGCTTTTGCCCAAACACCAAAATCAATTGTTTTACAAATCCGACTTGCACCTACACTCCTCTCAGACATAAACTAATAAATATATAATTACTTGCTTCAACTGGGAAGTGGAGGGTGTGTGTGTGTGTGTGTGTGTTGGGGGGAGGGAGGTATAACAGAATGTCAAAGCAAATCTCTGAAGGCAAATCCATCTGGTGCCGACAGAAGCTTCTGGATTTTTTACGTGACCAGCTTTAGACGAAGGGCTCAGTAGGAAACATGTGATGGTCTTCCACTGGGAGCACGGACTTCACTCAAACTCAGAACTCGTCACTGCTTTATCCTCACTGATGGCCCCTGGCGAATGCCCTAATCAAGACACAAACTTGGCTCTGAACCGGGTTTCAGTCTATGATCGCTATATCACTACTAGGAGTTTGGAAGTGTAGTGCAGAGAGAGACGCATACATCATACGTATTAATACTCCCTATTGAGGGTTTCATGAGCAAATGCTTTGTACTATGCACTCACATAGTCTTACACTCTGGGAGTTCCCTAGCAAGGCATGTGGTCATCTATCATATAGCATTATCAGAACCACACATCAGGAATATTTTCACTATAACGAACTCGTTCAGTGTGTAGTTAGAGTCAGCCAAACGGAGACAGTGACAAACGGTGACATTAACCAATCATGCCCCCTATAACAATATGACAGACAGGAAACTGTGGTCGGGGTTTCAGTCACGTAAGAGGTCGATGGGGAGGATGTAGATCATTCAGCACAGGCCACCCTGTGCAATCCCATTAAGCAGCAGCCTATGGACAGAGCAGGAAAAATAAAACAAATCTTTCTTTCCATACCAGGACAAATACTCTCTGATGATGACAATGTAAGAAGATTATCAGCAAGCCCTCAGCGCGCGTAATCCATTATAAACAAGTAATAAAGCCTGTGACTTGATTTATTACTATGTAATAGCATGTAATACCACCCAGCTTTTTCCATTGCGTCTCATCGTCTGATGCATGTGCTGTGACCGGCCTTTTTTTATTATTATTTTTGCCCTCTGATCGATGGAAACTAAGCCATCAAATCTTTGCCATGATGTGCTCTTTGGGGCTTTCGCCAAAGCCAGCTGTCTTTTGGAGGTCACCCGAATAGCGTAATGGATTGGGTGTTTTTGCTCCGGTGGGAGGTGGGTGGGGTTGGCCAGCTTGTTTGATTGGTTGTGAAGCGACCAGGACACGGGCCCTCTAATCCCACCCCCCACACACACACTCCCAACCCCTCCTCACCATCCCAGATGAAAGCTGAGCGGCTAGGCAGCCGCGGGATTCACTCTAAAGACCATCATCAGCCCACCGAGGCTTTTCATTCGCAATCTTCAATCTTTCATCTCGACCACTATTATTCTTTCTATCTCTCTCTTTCTCTCTCTCTCCCTTCATCTATCTCTCTCTCCCTTGCTCTTTTTCTTATCTCTGCTGCTAAATCTCTCTGCCTTTTTTTTGTCTCTGTCACCTCTTTTTTTGTCTTTTTTTGTCTATCAAGGGTTGTCAGTCTGTCTCGCTTTTCAGCTTCTCTAGTCTTTATGTCAATCTCTGTGTTCTCTGTTATCAGATTGTGTCTGCTACCTGTCTCCCTCCCTCTCTCTCTCTCTCTCTCTCTCTCTTTCTCTCTCTCATTTCCAGTCCTCTCCTCTTTGGGCTCTCATCTCTGTCTGTGTCTGTTCCCGGAATGAGAAGAGGAGCAGAGGTGGAAGGAATGAGACGGAGAGTGATGTTCAGCTGTTAAATCCCGCTAATACATTCAGACCCTGCTTGACACGGAGCACCTGCTCAGAGCATGTCATCCTTTTCCTCCTCTCATTCCTCCTCTCTTCCACTAGCCTCCCTTGAGTCATCTATCTCTCTCCTTCGCCCATCCCTCTCTCTCTCTCTCTTTCTCTCTCTCTCTCTCTCTCTGTGCCCCCCCCCCCCCCCCAGCCTCTCATTTGATGTCTCAATCAATGAATAAATGATTGCTTCTATTCTAGGGGAAGGCTCAGACCGTCCTCAAGAATAGAGAGAGGAGAGAGAAGGAGAGGGGGCAGAACAGGAGAGATGAGAGAGAAGAGGAAAGAGAGAGCAAGAGATGACATGACAGAATGAAAGAGAGGAAGATAAAAGGGAAGATAAGACGGCTGATAGAGACCATTGGGATATGCAAGAATATGTGATATGTGTGTGTGTGTGTGTGTGTGTGTGTGTGTGTGTGTGTGTAATAGTTTGGCGTATCTGACTTGTGTGTGTATGACCAGTTTTCTGCACTGGACTGGTTTACAGCAAAGCCTCATTAGATACAGCCACACCTTTACAGACTCCATAACAGACTCAGATTTGAGGGAGGATCTGTTTCTGTGGTGTAAAACTCTTTTGTGATTAGTGTGTGTGTGTGTGTGTGTGTGTGTGTGTGTGTGTGTGTGTGTGTGTGAGTAAGTGAGTTAAATAGTATGATTTCTGTCAGAGGTTGAATCCTTTTGCATGGCTAAATAGCACCGGGACACTAAGACTCATCCAACACCTACACCCTCAATCTCTCTCTCACTCTCTCTCTCTCTCCCTCTCTTCCTTCTCTCCCTCTCTTCCTTCTCTCCCTCTCACTTTGTCTTCCTCATTCATGACTAGCATGGATCTTGTGTGATGGAATGAAGATTAGCGCTCATGATGAATGGCCTTTTAAATGGAAGAGCTGAGAGGGCATTAGCACTGACTCTGGACGGAAGCATCAGCATGTCTGCATAAGGCCAAATTAAAATGGAATAGAACAGGAAAAAAACTGGGATTTATGGAAATGAATGTGTGTGTGTGGTGTGGGATGACTGATCTGATGCATAATTCATGATCAAGCCACTTAGAGAGGCAAACTAAAACAAATTTAAAGCTAGATAAAATAAATTATTTTTTATATAAATGTACTATTGATAAAGTGTATTAAACTCATTCTAAAGAATGTGCTTCTGTTCCACTTTTCTCTACCCAGGATACTCCAGCAATATATCTCTATTTTCAGGTGAAGAAGAACACAGGTGTGGCAGCATGTCAGTGGGAGATTGTTAGCTTTGGTAAACTCTCTCCTCTCACATCTCATCTGAGATTAACAATATAATCTGGAGTGGATCAATCCATGGCCCTGTTGTCTGGGGTTGCTGGGTGCTGTCAGTAGGAATCAGTATGAGAAAATTTAGTTCAACACAGACTGATTTTGCAAACCTAGAGGAGCTGACGCTAACTGTAGGGGGCACGGGAAAATGACACAGAAACAAAGATTTCTTGTCCTCATCAGTTAGTGTTAACTGCCGTTTTGCTGTTTGGTTTACATTGAACCAAATTCACTTTCTCATACCTACCAAGAGCGCTTGGCTACCTCAAACCACAGAAGTATGGGTTTATTGACTCCAGATTATTGCTTTAAGAGATTAACTCATCCGCTTCCCATCTCCACAAGCTTAGCCAGCTCAGTAATTTCAATTTAGTGAAGTCAATTCCAAATATTTTCAAATTTGCAGCAAACACATCTCTACTGTAAACAGTGGGTTTAAATCCAGCTGAACTGCTGCCACCAGTGGTTGTGCTGAATACTTTGCTCTGCATGTCATATAGAACATGCAAAACCCACATCATGTCAGATTGGTTGGTCTCTGGGATTGTGGCGATACAGAGAGTGGCCACAGTGGGATTGACACTAGACGGGCCTGCAGAATGAATTGAAATTTTCTAGCCAGAACTAGAATCATGTTAGCAGGATTGTCTGGGTTCACCCCAACATGTGGACTGTTTCACTACTCCCTATATATTGTCCCTAGTTACGTGTGACATGCCATGCTCAGGGTTGGTATTGCTTCATTTATATTAGGGCTGTAGTGTACCAGTAAGGGGTTCAGACTGGTGGCCAGAGGCTGGTGGATTCAAACCTCAGCTGGCGTGCAGAAGAGGCTGAGGGGAGCAGTTGTGCAGCTTTCCCCCATCCGAAATCTATGAATACAGTGCCCTTGAGAAACCACCTACCCCCCAACTGCTCTATGTGCCCCAGATCAAGAGCTGCCCACTGCTCCATGTGTGATATGTGCTCCCCTTGTGAGCTCACTACTCCAATGACATCACTGTTCTTGCAACAGGTGTGTGATCTTTAAAGAAGAAGTCTCATTCTTTACCAGAAAATAGAGGCTTTAATCCAAAGCTGGTAAATGTTTTGTTTGTAAAAAAGGTGCAGGTGTGGTTAATGTACTGTTTACACACCAACAGAGAACAGAACCACTGATACAACTGAGATGGGTGTGGGTGTTTGGAGAGAAGAATTGTGTGTATGTGTGTGTGTGTGTGTGTGTGTGTGTGTGTGTGTGTGTGTCACAAGCACAAATTACAAAATATTATTGAGCTACTAATAGCTGAGAGCAATTTGTGATCTCGGTGTAATCGCCAAGATTTCTCATATTTATGCCACTTCTGCCTCAATAAAGCTGAAAAATTGTTCACAGGGCGGCTTAGCAAGGAGCAAACATCCAGCCGTAAATGGAATTAAAACTGTGGGCTTTTGTGAGAACCAACGTTCGCCTAGAAATAATTAGAAAAATGCATTACTTCCTTTTGGCACAGCACTTCTAAAGCAAAACCAAATGTACAAGACAAAAGGTACGTCTTGGAGTGTGAGAATTGCTCAGCTTGTTCACATGCCATCCGAACTACAAAATTGTTTGGCATATTCCAAGTCTTTTAACACAGTCATTACTCTTTGCATGCACTTCACAAACAAAAGTATTGTTTGGAGGAACAAAGGGGTTCTACTGTATGTCTGCAATTTCACTCTACTCTAGGCTTCAATAAGTTTTTAGTGGTCGAAGAGCTATTTTATTCCACACTGCTCAAATCCATTTTCCATTCTCGTTTATTTTGGAGTCTCACATTCAAAACGCAGGTCGATATTCAGTTGATTATCCAAAAAATAGTCTGGGAGTTGGGGGATTGTTGTAGCTCTTCTGACACTTGTTTGCTCATATTAACGTTGATGCTGATAATATCTAGTCTCACTGCTTGGATGATCAATACATGGATCTGCCAAACTAAAGGGTTGCCACCAAATGCTGTGCTCAGAGTGCACCGACCTTAACACATATTAGACAAATGAACTGAATGATTTCAATTATCCCCGGCTCCAGACAGAAGAAATAACTGCAAATTACTGTAACATGGAGGCTAAATTCTGGGAGACACATCTGCTCTGTGGGTTATAGAGTCCCTCAATGGTTTGTGACAAGAATCTAGTGCACAAGTGTGCCTTTCCAAGGAAAGTTGAACTTTTTGGTTGCCAATACTTTGCGAACAGAACTCAACATTATATAGAGACAGGAAATGGATTCTGCCCATGAACTAAATGCTTGGCCTTGGGCCTTAACTGATCTCTGGGAACCTGGGGAAAGATGACTGTCTCTGCAGAGGAGCCATGCAGCTCCAATCTAACTCCTGCTTAAGGTTATGGCAGGAGGGGTTAGAAGAGTAATGAGAATTGCGGTCATCCTTCAAGTATATCTCTGTTTGGGCCAGGGACCTGCTCTGATATGACAGAAGTTCTGTAAAGTGTGAAAAACTCTAATGCTCTAAGACGTGTGTGTGTGTGTGTGTGTGTGTTGGTTGTTTTAGAGGAAAGATAGATCATGACCAGCATGTACTCTAAAGCAGATGGATAACTTGAATCACAGTTTTTTTGTCATGCAAATAGTTGCTAAAGTCACAATAAAATGAACTTTACATTACATTTACATTTATGCATTTAGCAGATGCCTTTATCCAAAGCGGCTTACAGCAACCTAAAAAGCTACACAATGAAAGAAACTAACAAGAGTGCATATTGCTAACATAAAAATTGCAGTATTTTAAGTTGAAAGTGCAATAGTGTAATAAAAGTGCAGTATAAAAGAGAGATTAAGTATAAGAGGTTAAGTGCATTCCTGGTATTCAGAATTCAAGCCATGAGATATTCTTGGAAGAGCTGGGTCTTCAAGAGTTTCTTGAAGGTGGAGAGGGTATCTGTTGATCTGATAGTGCTTGGAAGGTCATTCCACCAGTGTGGAACAACATGAGAAGAGTCTGGATTGACCTGCGCAAGGTGTTGGCCATGCTAGATACCGTTCCTTGGAGGAGCGAAGTGGTCGGTGGGTGACATAGGGCTTTAAGAGAGTATTTAGGTAGATGGGAACAGAACCATCAATCATCCTGTCCATTAGTGCCTTGAATTTGATGTGAGCAGCTCAGGGTAGCCAGTAGAGTTCAATGAACAGAGGTGTGACGTGCCCTTTTTGGCTGGTTAAAAAACAGATGTGCAGCTGCATTCTGGATCATCTGTAGTGGTCTCACAGCATGAGCTGGAAGACCTGATAGGAGGGCATTTCAGTAGTCAAGACGAGAGATAACCAGGGTCTGTACCAGGAGCTGGGTACTGATGTAGCAGACAGTTGTATCTGGCAGCAATGGTAACTCAAAACCTGAGTCATCCAATTGCCAGTTGGTGACACTACCACATGGTCTAACTCACGCACAGTGAGTCTTGCTTCTTTCGGTACATACCTCATGATGGTGAAATGAATTCAGTAGACAACACTGCTGGCTTTAAACCTGCCCATCACCAGGCCAAAATTAGCCAGATTTACCGACTCTTACTTTTCCATCAAGAAAAAGAGAGTCTCTGCTGTTTCATCTCACAGTGATGTCTAGACAATCCTAGCAGTGTGAGAGTTCAACACTAATTATGTTAGCCTCTCGAATTTCTTTTGTTATTTCTAGACTCAGCAAAGGCCTGTGCTATTAAGGGTGAATATTAGCAGTGGTCTTGCTCACAGGGCAACACAGAGCAGCACATTCCAGTGCTAATATTAGCTTCTCAATGCCCTCTCGTATTTCAAGATCAAGTCAAAGTCTGCGTGACTGACTGCTAATGATAGCATCTCATAGTCCTCTCTTATTCCCCAGCAAAGACAGGAGGAGTATCTGTGATAAAGTTACAGTCTGGCAGTATTCTATGGTTTCAAGGGGGCATCAGAAGTTAAACGAACTGGCACTAACATTAGCCCTGTAATGGCCTCTCTTATTTCCAGGTATGCTGGAGCGATGCTAATAGCCCCTTGAGAATCTTTACTAATGCCCCAGTCATGCTGGAGGCTAAGATCTCTCACCAGACGCAATCAGTGAAGTCATCTCGTCTCTACGTGTCTCTTATTTCATAGATCTCCTGCAGACTTTATAGCGCAGAGATAGGGAGTTCAGTTTTATGGTGGGCACACAAAGATAATAATCCATTACTCATCAGCTGAAATATATCTCTTTTATGTTTATGTTAAAACACTAACTGAATTATTTTACACTCTGCGAAGGCAAAGTGCAGAGATGACCAAGTCAGCTGCATTTAACTGCAAACCAAACTGTCACGAATGACAAAATATGTGACACAGTTATACTGACACACTATAAAAGCATATACTGATAATATTGTCCCATTAGTCTGGGGATGCAGCTCTCAGTGGCCCACTGGTGTAATTTACTGTCTCTGTGTGTGTTGGTTGCCTCTTGTGTTTGCATGTGTTGGTTGCCTCTTGTGTTCGCCCCTTCACACGATTTAATCTCAGTTTACCTCCTCAGGTTCGTCTTTGGCATTCGGCTGATGCCACCTGCCTGCACGCCACCTCCTCCCCTCACACCACCTGTCTTGCTTCTTAGTTAGGGATTACACCAGGGCGTCTGACTCGGCACTGATCTTGCTTGACTCTGACCTGCTTGTAGAGAGTGACACTTACATGACTCCCACAGTGCTGTAAGGAGTTTCAGCACCCTGGACAGAGACACTGCCAAACCTGTTTAGCTGCTGGCATACTGAAGACA
Organism: Tenualosa ilisha; assembly: GCA_015244755.2. Taxonomy (NCBI): domain Eukaryota; kingdom Metazoa; phylum Chordata; class Actinopteri; order Clupeiformes; family Clupeidae; genus Tenualosa; species Tenualosa ilisha. The sequence goes on along the minus strand of PYXC01000993.1, from coordinate 1,947,529 downwards.
AATTGAGGACTATGTAAGGGTTCATTCACACACTGCAATCAGTGCATTTGTGGGGCATGAAAACAAGATTAGACCATGGACGCCATGCAAAGCCACACCTGTATTGCTCCCTGGCAAATAGAAGAGTTCTATTTGTTACCTGTGCCACAGATGGTAGAAACATGGCTTCCATAGATCCCCGTTGTCTAAACAAGAGCTTGTGTCAGCTGGGTTGCACAGGAGACCGTTTCGCATGTGAATACACAGGCATGCACGCACACCATGAATGCACAGCAACTCCTTGAATAAGGCCTTAAACTCGTGTATCAGTTGTACGCCCACTTCCATAAACACTCCTCAGTCTTGCATGAAATGTGTCAGTTTTGTAAGCACTTCTGTTAATGCAAATCTAAAATGGTTAACAAACTAGTTTGATAAGAACACATTTTCACAATCATGTCATGCTATACCGTAATATCGGGCCTCAGGTGGACCAAATCTTACTAGGCGAGGGGAGATGGTCCTGGTATAATTTACCATAAACGAGAATAGAAATTATACATACATAGAATGCAGTATCCAGGAGTGAAAAATAAATAATCTTTTAATGTAATTATCTGTCTATTGGTAAGCTATACAGACACTATTTAACTGGAAAAAAATAATGATTGAATTAAGCATACCTATAGACATGTTATCTCCCCATCACTAGAAGTGGACATTGCTGTGCTTAAAACCGTGCCCTCTCTCTCTCTCACACACATGACAGTTGGATGGATGTAGGAAGCAAGAGAGAGAGAGAGGAGAGGAGAGGAGAGCGGCTTGGATATATCCCCACCTGACAGATGCCGCTTGTTGACTCATCTTTTGGAGGATTTATTTTTAACTTCCCACCTGTGGGTTCCAGCATTCAGGCAGTTCAAAGCACACCAAAATCAAACACTTGGACCGTGTGTATGTGTATTCTCTCGCGCTCTCTTTCTTTCTCACACAGGGACTCTCTAGCAGTGTCCACAGAGTATATGCCCATTGTTGTTCTCTCTCTCTGCTGCCCCCACTCTCTTCTCTCCCTTCTCTCACATACTGACACTAGTCTCAACTGATGCAGAGATTTAAAAAAAAAATCTCTTATGACAGAAAATACATTCACTGGTATATAATGAATCTCTTTTAAAAGCCATACACAGAGACACAGAGTAAAATCAAATGGGCTAATTAGGAGACTTTACATAATAAAGGCATCTAAGTATGCATGCTGATGAAATTCATCATCAGAATCAAGCGGAAATTAAAATAGAAATGATCAATATCATAAAATTAACATGTTCTCATCATTTGGAAAATACATATCTGCTCAGCTGAGTTGAATTGGGGCATGAAAGTGTATCAGACAGTCTGGTCTAGTAGTACATCTAAAATACATGTATTGGAACACGGCTTAGAGAATTAATAAATCAGTGATTGGTTATCGATAGATGTGAGTATTTTAGGTGCATTTTGAGTTTCTGCCTAAGAAATAAAACAAATGTCATTCTAAGGGGTTGTGCAGGGTCAGTCTTGTGAATGTCACTGCAGTGAAAGTCAAGACGGAACATTCACTGCATCCAACTGACATTTCAAACAGTTTGTACTCAGTATTAATTTAAAAAAGTATTAAAATATTATTACATAAATAATCACAATTAAAGAGATATGAGGCAAGAATTTTAGGTTAATTTACCAACTTCATATTCACTTTTAGGACCAAATGACTCATTACTGGGCAAATTAGGGCTCTCTTGGATCCCCCTGTGGTCTCGAAAATACCTCACAGGAGCCTTAAATCAAAAATGGTCATTGCTGGTTCCTATTCTTTGGTTTGCAAACAAATCTGCTTGTGTTGGTGAGAATTTAGAACATTGGTGTATATTACCAAAATCGGTGACTGTGGGGGGGAGCTCTGTAGTTTAAAAATTTGAAAAAAACTTGCCAGGTATTCCTTTTTTTAAATTGCACTATTTTGGTGAGCAGTCACATATTGAATTGAATTGAAACACAATTGAAACACAAATTGAATGTGGATGCCACTACAAGACATCCACCACTATTACCAGTACTTATCAGCTTACATATCATGTTTCACCCACTGTCCAAAATATCAAACACACAGACATCGAAGCCTGGTAAATTTGCTGCCAAAGTTTGCATCCATAGGCTGCCTTTATTTGGCTACATTTAGATGCAAAATATCACATGCATGACATCATGTTACTTTTTTTGAAAGAAAATACCATCTACATTTTTCTGTCTCTGTCCTGTAAAATAATGTAATGAAGCAACCTTCATATGCTGTTTCAGCATGCTCTGTACAGTTTCTTTTGATATGACTATTTTTGTCACAGAGTAAATTTTACTCTGAACCATATACATTTACATTTACATTTAGGCATTTAGCAGACGCTTTTATCCAAAGCGACTTACAAAAGAGGATAACATTCAAGCTACAACACAATGAACTAACAAGGAGTGCATATTGCTAACATAGAATCTGCGCTGTTTTAAGTTGAAAGTGCAATAGTGTAACACAATGTAGAGAAATTAAATTATTAAGTGCATTCTCAAAGTTTACGCCAGGAGATATTCTTGGAAGAGCTTAGTCTTCACGAGTTTCTTGAAGGTGGAGAGGGTATCAGTTGATCTGGTAGCACTTGGGAGGTCATTCCACCAGCGCGGAACCAGATATGAGAAGAGTCTGGACCGACCTGCACAAGGTGTTGGCCGTGCTAGAAAACGTTCCTTAGAGGAGCGTAGTGGTCGTCGGGTGACATAGGGCTTCAGAAGAGAATTCAAGTAGATGGGAGCAGAGCCATCATTCACCCTGTAGGCCAACATAAGTGCCTTGAATTTAATGCGAGCAGCCAAGGGCAGCCAGTGAAGTTCAATGAACAGAGGTGTGACATGTGCCCTTTTTGGCTGGTTAAAGACCAGACGTGCAGCTGCATTCTGGATCATCTGTAGCGGTCTCACTGCACAGGCTGGTAGGCCTGATAGGAGGACATTGCAGTAGTCAAGACGAGAGATAACCAGGGTCTGAACCAGGAGCTGGGTTGCATGTTGGGTTAGGTACGGCCTGATCTTCCTTATGTTGAATAGGGAAAAACGGCACGACCGAGCCACAGAGGCAACGTGATCTGCAAAGGTCAGTTGGTCATCGATCATGACACCTAGGTTTCTTGCCACTTTGGTGGGAGAAACAGACAGGGAGTCGATCTTGATACCGATGTCGTGGTGTATGGCTTGTTTGGCTGGGAGGACCAGCAGTTCAGTTTTGGAGAGATTTAGTTGGAGGTGATGTCCTTTCATCCATGCAGATATATCGGAGAGACAGTCCGAGATCCGTGATGACACCGTGGAGTCGTCCGGCGGAAAGGACAGATAGAGCTGGGTATCATCCGCATAGCAGTGGTAAGAGAAGCCATGGGAGTGGATGATTGAGCCCAGCGAGGTGATGTACAGTGCGAAGAAAAGGGGCCCCAGCACAGATCCTTGGGGTACTCCTGTGGTGAGTTGGTGAAGTGCCGATGTCTGTCCTAGCCACGATACGTTGAACGACCGTCCAGTAAGATAGGACTTGAACCAGGAGTGCACTGTGCCATCAATCCCAATGTTGGTCAGTTTGTCCAGTAGGATGCTGTGGTTGACCGTGTCAAATGCTGCTGATAGGTCCAGCAGGATGAGCACTGAGGACTGACCTGCCGCTCTGGCCTCTTTTAGTGCTTCCGTCACAGACAGAAGCGCCGTTTCAGTGGAGTGGCCACTTCTGAAGCCGGATTGGTTGGAGTCGAGGAGGTTGTACAAAGAAGGTTGTATCATATGCAAACATATACAACACTACGTTGGCATTACGCCTTCTGCGTAAAGAAATGCATAAAGGATGCAGTAGCACTTTAAAGGAGAAATCTGGTATGAATCAATCTGTAGTCTAGTTGTTTGAGATCACTGAGTACATCATAGTGATAAATTATAGACAGATAGTGAACCAGCTGCAACCACAAAATGAACGGGGGCACTGAACTGAACTCACTGAACTGAACTCACTGTCCATTTCATTTTCCTACGCCCCATTCAGTTAATGTTAGCCATCAGTTTGCTAGTAGGTCTATGTTGCATCAATTTTTTTTTCCAAGACAGACATCGCTCTGTGACCTTGGACTAACAGGATTATGGATTGAATTACAGCGGATTTCTTCTTTAATTTCTTGTGCAGATGCACTGTACAACACTGCTGCCCTCCAGCTTAGCCAGTGGTACTTATGCACTTGTACATCCCCACCATACTAGCCTTGTAAGCAAGGTCTGGACATTTGGTAGGGAGATTTAATTGCTTGAGGTGTTTAAGTTTAAAAGGATTAGATCAGCCCCTGACTGATAGCTTGCCTTGACTGATAGCATTCTAGCTCTGCATTCACACCTCCCTCTGTTTGCTGATTGGACAGGTTAAAATACCTCCTGAGACAACAAGCTCAATGGGATCAAATCCAGACTAGCACTGCAGGGAGATGATAATCAAGCAGAAGTGCAAGGAAGACAAGACCTTGCCCTTTCAGCTAGATGCCTACTAAGTGTGTGATGTGTGAAATCAGAGTCTGGTCATGGTCATACCACCATACTAATGTCTTTAGACTTTCTATGCTCAAGCATATCAGACATCTGCAAGGTTATCATACACTTGGTAATGTATGCACACAGCCACTCGGCTTTGGATTGAAATTCCCCTCCAAATCATGCATGCTGGCAGCAAGACTGTGCATGGAGATCAGCTGCCAGCGCTGTTATAAAACTGACAGTTGGTATGGCTTCATCTGAGAGCAGGTTCACTCTCTGTCACACCTCGACGGGCCCCAAATATAAATCAATGTCTCCATAAAGGAGTGGGAGAGCAGGGTGGGACTGCTGCAGTAAAAACGATTCTTTTTAATTATGAGGTGATAAAGGCTGGAGTTGAGCGGAGTGTGTGAGTGCCTTTCTGTGTGTGTGCGTGCGTGTGTGTGTGTGAGGCTGAGTGTCAGGC
>PYXC01000993.1:1935000-1937500 GCA_015244755.2 Tenualosa ilisha | reverse complement strand
TGTGTGTGTGTGTGTGTGTGTGTGTGTGTGTGTGCGTATATGAACATTACATCAGACATGGCTTTGATCTTCCAGCCGCATGTTTGTCTGATTTAGTGCCGGGTGATTTGATCAGGTTCCTCTGAGAGGATGGTTTTGAGAGCAATGGAGTTTCCATCAGGCATACCCAAGCCACCCCCCCCCCCTCCCTGGAGACCTCATAAGCACCGCGCCTGCCTCTGAAGTCGGACGCGGAGACCTGTGGCTGGCTGTAAAAATTGCCCGTTTGGGTCTGTTGATCTGAGCTTGATTAGAGGCGGAGGCATACACTGATCCAGCACAACACACACACACACGAGACTCAATAACACACTCGCTTAGCATGTGGTTCCTGACGAGCCACGAGCCACCGTAAGGGCAATACCAGTTTTCTCAAACCACTTTAATAATGATTGATGGAGTGCAAGGGACCCATTACAGTGGAAGGGGGGGGGGGGGGGGTGTTGGGGGGCACCAATCTACGCCCTCGGGCTGTAGCAAGACTCAGCGAATCAATAAATAAACGAAAACCAAATGGCGAGTCTAATGAGTCTTAATAGAAGCCATGTGCTGATTCGTTTGGTTCGAGGAGCTTGCACCTGATGAAATCATTTGGTCTGTGCCTGATTAAGAATGCCTGGCAGAGTGGAACTAATGTCAGCCTCCCCAGAGCTGGGCAAAGCTGTCACTCCCGGCTGACTCTATAACAGCCGGGAGGGAATGAGATGCGGTTGGAGAGGTAGGGTGGTGGTGGTGGTGGTGGTGGTGGTGTGTGAGACAACGCAGTGTGATATTAGAGTTCTGTCACCGAGCCATGACTGGCTGATAGAGTTAATTGACTCAGCTGGAGGGTACAGACCATCTTGTAGACAGAACTATCAGCCTTGGGGTAACATAATAGACTAACAGAGATATGAACTTACATCTGAAATGAATCCTTGGCCCATACCTTCACACCTGCAATCTGAAACGAGAATGGCATTCAATTATTATTTTTTTCTTAACAGAGACATGTTCCTGGCAAACTCGCTTTCTTTGAACTATTAAATCTGGATGTTATTGAGAAAACATCAGTAAACACATTTTTCAATTTCAGTGGCAACTCCTCATCAAGCATCCATGTACGTTTGCCAAAAAACATAGCAAACCTAAAACAAACAAGCACCTGTTTGCAAACATTGTAAACATATGCCTTAGTTTGCACGTTTTAATACACCCGGTAATGTAAAAGCTGTTTGTATGCTATTTCTGTTAATGCTTTTACACCATCAGCTCAGCATGTGTACTTAGCTGTTCTATCAGACAATGAGATAATAGTCATGCATATTCACTGCTACTTTCTCATTCATCACAAGCACACAGGCCTCTTTGTCTGAACGTTGTTCAGCATGCATGAAGCCCTGCCTGATACTGAGAACAATTTTAGCATTTTCCCATTTAATGTTTCAGCTCATGACCTTGTCCTCAAAGAAAAATAGCTCTCATTACAATTCAAGCACCTACAAAGACACAGGCATAGACATTTCTTCAAACACACACATACACACACACACACACACTGACAGAAGTAGCAAGTCCAGGAATGGAATGGAATGGAAAGTGTGTGTGTGTGTTGAATGGAAAACGTGTGCAGATGAAATGCAAAATGAAGGGAAAGAAAGGAGGAGAGAAGAGACACAAGCACAAAGCAGGAGTTAACCTACGTCACTGGCAAGAAAAAAGAGAAAAAAGAGATGAGTAGAGAAGAGAGAGAACAAGAGACATGAGGAGAGAGACATGAAAAGAGAGAAAGATGGAGAGAGTGAGTAAGACATGAAGAGAGAGAGATGGAGAGAGAGAGAGACATAAAGAGAGAGAGAGAGAGAGAGTGTCAGGATAACCTCAGTGATTGACTTGAATTTGCCCTGGGGCCAACCCAAAGCCCAATCAGGCAGCCAACACAACACCACTTTAGAGAGTCAAAGAGACAAACACCTCCCCCTCCCCTCCCCTCCCCTCCCTCTGGCTTCATCACCGCTGATGGTCAAACAACTCCACTGCTGAACTAGTTGCTGTTGTCATTCTGACGGATCTGTAATCAACATCCAATGATGTCATTAAACTGTGTGTGTGTGTGTGTGTGTGTGTCACTCTCAGCTCTTTATTTCTCAAGAGGTGACCAAGAGGAGTCTGCTGTATTGTGTTTAAAGTGTTTCTCTGCACGGCGAGTAACAGCTGTGGTCAGCAAAATTTCCTGAAATACACACACACACACACACAAACACACATACAACCAAGGACCCATATCGGTGCACACACACACACACACACACACACACACAGTAAGTGCACCACACAGATTTGCATAATCACAAATGGTCACAACACCACTTCTGAAAGTGAAAGAGGCTAAATCTTCCCTTGACCTGCCTCTCACCCCCCCCCCCCCCCCCCCCCAGCCCCCCCAGGTGGACAAACAGCACCACTGCTGAACTTACATAAA
>PYXC01000993.1:1902500-1922500 GCA_015244755.2 Tenualosa ilisha | reverse complement strand
TCTGCTCTGAATCGTTTGCTCTAATATTTTGCATTCCGGTCCCCACGGTGATAGCCATTTTGTGGTGCCGTGCAAACGTTTGTGCACAGTATGAAATATTAAATCCAAGCGAGGGACAGAGAGAGAGGGAGAGAGAGAGGGTGGCATTTTGTAGTGCCATTCTAATTGTTCTGAATCTATTAAGCGCCTGTAATTTCATAATAAGCATTTGAAGGTGTGTATTAGCGGTAACTGCACAGGATCCTTTCTTGGTTTGTAATTGAAAGGTGGTCTATCATCTGGCAAAGTGGTGCGTTTCCTAATAGGGTGTGTTTGAAAAGCGCTTGTTAACTAGGCCGATTCATCGGGCTCCCAAGAAAGGCAGTGCAGACAGGAGAGTGGTGCTTGTACTAGATGAGAGGACATATGTGAGAATGAGACAGCGCAAAGGGGAAAGAAAGATGAGGGGAAAAAGTGAGAGAGATAGAGAAAGAGAAGGACAGAGTGAAAGGAAGCAGGACAACAAGTGTGGTCGAAGGGAGTGGTGCTGGAAGTGGATGTGTGGAGCTACAGTTGTATTACTGGATCAATACTGCATAATTTCATTACGCCATTATTCATTCCTGAACATTCTCACTCATTCATTCACCCTCTCTCACGCTCTCTCACTCTCTCATACATACACACACCCACACACACACACACAGACTTCCACCATCCTCACACACACACACAATTGCAATGCCGGTGTAAGGTTATTGACAAGAGCAACATAAAACATTTATCACAGGTGATGGCATCAGTAACAGAGAACATAAACCAGCACTGACTGCAGTATGGGAAAAAAAAACACACTTAATTTTATTTAGATAGATACAGTATATGCTGAACATGCTGAAACAGACCTAAGACGGGTTGTCTGGGTTACAAGAGCCATCATGGTTCTCCAAGTGTGTGTGTTTTTTTTTTCATTTTTGGTTTATTTGAGATGTTTGGCTTGACCAAGGGAGTGGCGACAGTGCGACTGAGTCGGAGTGTGTCTGGGCTGACACTGATGTAGCCCAGCACATTCATCAGACCCTCTCTTCTCCACGCTGACAAGTGATAATGCCAGAGCCGCTCCAGAAGAAGCCCGCTTTACAAGGGCTTAGAGGCTGTCGTGCCATGCATTAGGAACAGAGAGAAACGACTGGGGGAAAAAAACGGAGAAAAAAACACTCCCCGTCTTGTGCTCATTGCTTCTCCGTGCTCAATGGATTGATTTGTGAGTAAGTTGTATATATGTCTGTCCATTGTTGTTTTTTAACCACATTACTCTTTCAGTTCTTTCTTGCGCTCTGCGTACTGATGGTAGTTCTTCCACACCAGGTGAGACACAGAGCCAAGAGTGAGGTATACTTTGCCACCTCTCTCTCTGCGTACTGATGGTAGTTCTTCCACATCAGATCAGACACAGAGCTGGAGTGAAGGATACTCTGTCTCCTCTCTCTCTGCGTACTGATGGCAGTTCTTCCACACCAGGTCAGGCACAGAGCCAAGATTGAGGTATACTCTGTCTCCACTCTCTCTGCGTACTGATGGTAGTTCTTCCACACCAGATCAGACACACAGCCAAGAGTGAAACATTCTTTGTCTCCTCTCTCTCTTCATCTCTCAGTCAGAGTTGCTGTCTTGAACTCTCAGAAAATAGTTTTTTGCTTTTGAGTGGAGCACAAAAGAAAACCTGTGAAACTGAAACTAATTGCAGAGGATTAAAACTGTACACAGTGTGCACACACAATCACTCTGTGAGAAGGTAGTCTGAGCAACGGCCAAGAGAACATAACAGCAAACCATTTCCTGTCTAACTTGAAGGGCTTCTGACACCCCAAATCAGGTTCACTCATTACAGGTGACCCCTCCCCCTGCCAGGTCAGATGTTCCCTCAACTTGGCACTCTGAGGACCAATTACTGGCCCGATCTAGAATTCTCCTGAAGGAGCTCACCACACCTCAGGTACAAAACACAAGTTACGCAAACAATACCACACGTACAATACAATACGACACGTAAACCAAACCACAACACTCAGATCACAATAAATCCTAATATTACTCAATATTCAATCAGCAAAGTACAAAAATCAATATTTAACTATGCATAGCCAGTGATGAGGTGAGGCCACTAGAGGCCACATCTTCACACACATATACAAACACATGGAGGCCTCGAAAGATGAAGAGGAGACCATAAAAGAGACAGAGAAAGAGAGAGAGAAATACGCTTCGCAGTAGCCGTTGTTGAGGCATGGCAGAGACTCGACTTCTTTGACCAAAGATTTGAGGGATGAGGATGTTTTTTTATTTCTTATTGTAAGGAGTGAGGCTGGGATAAACACCTTCAGGGGCCAATTTAATCTGTGCTCGTTTTTTGCCATTCTCGATTTCACTCCAGATGCGAGAAGATGTTTGCAAATAAAGTCATCGGATGAATATTGTCACAAGAAGCCACAGAGCCAGAATCAGTCGAGAGGAATATGGCGAAGATAATGTGCGTGTATGTCTCTGTGTGTGTGTGTGTGTGTGTGTACACATTTACAATCCACCCTCCCCCTACGCAGACAGTACACTTGAGACCCAAGCTCCTAATTAGTAACACTATTCTGCAAGTAGTCATGCAGGAGATGGAACTCTTTATCATACTGCTGCCAGAATCAAAAGGAAATGAAAAGATTCCTCTTCTAATTAATATTCCTTCTCTTTTATTTCACAACAGTTTTACTTCACATTTTTCCTACAGCTCACACCATCCAAAACAAAAAATAAACGATCGAGGTGAGGAAAAACAGCAGCAAGTGGTGAGGGGTGGATTTACAACAACATCTGGCAAGACATTCTTCTGCTATCATTTATGCGCATCACAGCAGCTCTCACCACACACACACACACACACACACACACACACACACACACACGCACACAAACTGCCAGGATAACCCTTTTGCAGTGTTTTAAATTACCGTGCAGGGTTTACTTAATTCTGTATGTAAATAGTCAGTGGAGGAATCATTCAGTAGATCATACAGACTGTTCAATATTTACAGTATAGAAATAGCAGTCACATCTCCATCTGCAACGCATTGAGTTCTACACGGCCCAGTGGCTGTAATAACTTTCTGCTCTCCTTACTACAGTGCTTGTGTGCATTATAATAGTTGGACTGTTGTGTAATTGCTGCAGGCAGAAATATGTGTATCACAGGGCTCATTTGCATCTCTATGGCTGCAGGCTAAAAGAGAGCAGTTCGTTTCTGTGTGTTACCTGAATTTTTGCAACTTTCTAGAATGGCAGAGAATTAGCAGGTAAGATGTCAGGAGAACAGCAGCTAATGAGCTGAGGAAAGTACCAGTCGGTTGGCTTATTTTTTATTTAGATTTTTTTACATTTTTTTGTCATTTGCTTTGAGGGGTATCAGGTTGTGTGTCTGTATGTTCACATGTACTGTGCACTCATCTGTGTTTGTGTGTGTGTGTGTGTGTGTGTGTCTCATAACATAGATGCTACGAGAGATCAATTCTGCCAACCCAATCGGTCCCTTTCTCTCACTGCAGATCTCTAAAGCACATCATAAAACACATAACATAGTTCAAGAAGCCTTACTGTAATTTCACTGGCCACCACTCCCTATCTTCTTGCAGTCATGCGGTGACATCATTTGTTCTGGGCCTTGCTCTATGTTTGAACACAGCTACCCTTCTCGTGTCCTCATTTGAGTGAAGAGTCCCAATTAGCCTAGCCTAGCCTAGCGGATGTGTCAGGGTGACAGAAACATGGGAGCCATTGTAGAAATTAGATCTTTTTTTTTTCTTCTCTCCCTTGGTTTCTGCTTCTATCGTGTCTTCTTCTTCGGCAGACAATCTGTCTAGTTCGTTACGGCTGCTGCCTCGGCCCTGTTTAAAGCTCTGACAAGTTAGCGTGTGTGTCTGTGTGTGTGTGTGCGTACGTGTGTGTGTAGAGGGGAGGGGGATGGAATGCAGGAAGCACTGGAGCCTTCAATCTGCTGTTGGCAGACAACCAGAAAAGGTTTATTTCGGGGTGGATGGCAGGAACTGCCTCGGCGATCACTTACTGGGTTCATCACCAGCATCAGATCTGTAACAGCATACTCAAAGTAATACAAAAATAGGTCTTCACTCTTTTCAGCAGAGGATTCAGACACTCAAAAAAGCAAGTACTGTACACCAATACAGGATTTACCTCTGAAATTGTTCTTTTATTTCGCAGAGACTCATCATTATGGCTAAAATGGATGGCTTATTAGAGAAATGGTTTCATTGTGCATTCAACTGTAGTCACTAGATCATTGGCATCCATACTGTTTAATGTTCTAAAGTCTTTTCCATAAGGTTAAGGTAATGTTTTTATAAGGAACAATTTTCTGTTAGTATTCGTATCATATTTTTGTACCTTTCCAGGTTTATGAACATCTAAAGAGAGAGTCTTCAGAAGTGCTTCTCTGCAGAACCCCCCTGAATTACCCCCCATGGCTGTAGGACTAAACTCCTTTGTAGCACTGATAGCAGTCCAGTAGATAACCTTTACAGAAGAGGGAAAAAAAGCTCTGGTGGGACATGGTCATGACAATTCAAAACCCCCAGGTCCAGACACAACAAAGCAGAAGTGTTTTGGATACTGTCAATGTGTCTTGGCTTCTAGCTGGCACAAACAAACAGCATGTTTGTTTGTTTTCACTTAAAAAAAAAAGATAAACCTTTGGGCAAATGGGCAGGTGAAGAAATATCACTGGGCTCTCATTGGACAGAATACATGTCATGTGTCCAACAGCCTCACTGTGCACTGATGCAATCCACACACCCTCACAGGGGATTCCTCTTACACACAGAGGAGAGAGAGAGAGAGATAGGAGTCTGTTTATTTATGTTCCCAGTCAACACCTTTGATGTCTCTCTGTGTCACTCTTAGGGGGCATCTACAAAGCATGTTTGTTCACATCATCTGAAATCAAATTTCAAACAAAATAAAATCTAGAAAAACACTCAGAGACCTTCACCACGGCACTGGAGGGTCAATGACGGAATCCAAATTCTAGACGGCATTCCGGATCACCACCAAAATTGAATCATCTGTTCCTTGCTCTAACACCCAGATCATTTCATCCAAATCCCTGCAGTACTTTTCGAGTTATTTTGTACATAAACAGTCAAACAGACAGCCGGAGAAATGCCAGTAAAAACATAACCTCCTTGGCGGAGGAAAAAGTGGATGAGGACAATAAATAGATGGATGGATGAAGAAGAAAAAAGAAATGAAGAAGAATAGATGGATGGATGAAGAAGAAAAAAGAAATGTTGGCAATAATGGCAACTGAAAAACAGAAAAAAGCACCACACATGGAATTGCCTCTTCAATACATGTTTACACAAGTGTGTACTATACATGCTCACACAAGTGTGTACTATACCTGCTTACACAAGTGTGTACTATACCTGCTCACACAAGTGTGTACTATACCTGCTCACACAAGTGTGTACTATACCTGCTCACACAAGTGTGTACTATACTGCTACACAAGTGTATACCTGCTCACACAAGTGTGTACTATACCTGCTTACACAAGTGTGTACTATACCTGCTCACACAAGTGTGTACTATACCTGCTTACACAAGTGTGTACTATGACATGCATACAAACACGGCCGAAGAGGGATTTAAATGTGCTCCCCGATATGCTCACACACGACCACAAGCTGGCAGCTAAACACACTCACACACTTGGGTGAAGAGAGTTGGATGAAGAGAGTCTGGCAAAGGGGGCCCGAGGCATGCACACAGGCACTGTGGAATAAAATTGGATCTCAATTTGTGTGTTTGTGTGTGTGTGTATTTGTGTATGCGTGTGTGTCTGTGTGTGTGTGCGTATGCATGTGTGTCTGTGTGTGTGTGTGTGTGTGTGTGTGTGGTGTTTCAATCCAAAATTAATTTGTTGCAAATCTGAGTAAGGGAAACTTTGAGAGAAAGTCAGAGATGTTAGGGTCGTTAACCGAATCACATCCAGTTTTCTACACACAGATGTAAAATCAAAAACACTCCAAAGTTGTAGTTTAAACTAAGGCCACCAGCACTGGGTCAGAACGAAACACCTTCAAATAAATTCCACTTGAAAGCCAGTCCCCACCAAAAAGATCACTGTCAGAGTGATCCTGGTTTTACATTTTAAAGGGACTTGGGCCTATGGGGGCAGGCAAAGGGAAATAAGGTCTTTGGGATCAAATTCTCAGTGCGGTAATGAGTGAGTTACTCAACTCACCTTAACTCGCCTACAGCACACTGCATGATGGAGTTAACAGTGAATAAACAAAAACAAGTTGGATGAAATGTATGGGGTCATCGATTTCTATGTCTGTTCCAAAAAATACTGTTCGTCAACACCAATGATGCAAGTCACTTCAGCTACTCTTAAAACCCTGTCCAGCCTGCTTAGTTCGATGAGTCTCAGCTCGTCCAGGGTTTCAGCTGTCTAATTTCATAATCTAGATCTATGTCTTATATTGATCAGCTCATGCCCCCGCATCAACACATCAATCTGCCCTTGGTCAGCCCTGACCAGCGCTGGAACACAGAGCCAAACAGATCAATCTGAGATAAGAACAAACTTTCACAAATCGTCCAACTAAACTTTCATAAATGTTGGTGATTCGGCTTTCGTGCTCTCCAGGTTGGCCGGCTTTCCAATGACCAGAAACTGCCAACAGTTTGTCCTTAATTTACATAACGCTCAAAGTGCAAAGTCTTAGTCTCCTCCCCCCTCAAAAAAGTTTCACAGCTTGACAAAACCAACTTACTGAATAAAACTATGAGCATGATCTTTTACCACAAACACCAAAGGGTCAATCAGCCCAGTGCTCCCCATGCCTCATAGTAACTTCAGCTCATGAAGACACTCTGCCAGATCATAATGGAATAATGGCCCTTGTCAGGTGCATCCCAGTCTTGAACTGATATACTGTAGCTTCATATTAAGCACAAGATACTGGTAAAGACTATTATTAGTTTAGTCAGTTCCCCATGTTGAATTGACTTTTTCAATTCCCCATGTTGAATTGACTATCAAACTGAAAATCCAATAAAAAGAGCCTAAATGAGCAAGTATGCATTTTATGAATTTCTTTTTATGAACACTCACTTTTTCTTAGGTAATTAAATAATTTAACAACAGTGCTCTCAGAAAACCCTACCATCGTTCCCCGACTCTAACCTCAGTTTGTTAAGACTTGTGTGATGAGTAAGGGAACACAATGTCCCCAAGCTGCTTTGCAGACATATGGAGGGCGCTTCTCTCCAGAGACCTTGGATGAGCCAGACACAGATGGGACCATCCCTGGAGTAAGGTTCCTCCGAGCACCCCCCCCCCCCCTTCCTTTTTTCTGCATATTGACAGACGGAAGCATTTTTCAACATTACTGACTCCATGCAGCAGTGTGCCTCTCTGCAGATGACGAGCATCTTCCAGCCAGTGCTGGGATTTTATCCAGCTGGTCTCCCGCTCCCACAACAACTGTGCTTTATTTGGGTTCAACTTCACTAAGTGATGTGTCAATCTGTTTTTAATTCTTTCAAGTTGTTTCAGAAAATCTATCCATCCACCATTTGTCTTAATGTCTGCTGTCAATGTGTACTACTCGCTAACAACACTTTGTCTTAGTGGCTGCTGTCAATGTGTACTACTCGCTAACAACACTTTGTCTTAGTGTCTGCTGTCAATGTGTACTACTCGCTAACAACACTTTGTCTTAGTGTCTGCTGTCAATGTGTACTACTCGCTAACAACACTTTGTCTTAGTGTCTGCTGTCAATGTGTACTACTCGCTAACAGCCCATTTGTTTTAATGTCTGCTGTCGACGTGTACTACTCGCTAACAACACTTTGTCTTAGTGGCTGCTGTCAATGTGTACTATTCGCTAACAGCACTTGTTGCTCTTGTAGCTTAGGTGTAGCCAAGCTAGCACTGGCTAGTACCTCTGCTCAATATTGCATTTCGTCACAGTACCAGTCAGGGGACTCTCCAAAGGTTTCATTTTATTTCATTTTTGTTTATCTCCAATCAGCAAACAGAAATTCAAGGCTGGACCAGTGGGTTTAAAGTTTAAACAAAGTTCCCACCCACCGCAAAGTAAAGGTATGTTTCGCAAAGAGTCTTGTCTACCAGGTCATCACGCCCCCACAGTGCTTTTGGTGGGTGCAGCTTCATACAGTGGTGCACCTATCCATTGTTTGAGAAATTCCATCCATCCATCCACAAATGGCAGCACTGATGCTATGCTCTTGGTAGTTGGGAGAAGAAAGGAGAAGCTGAAAAAAAAAAAAATACTTGAGCACGATTTGTTTTCTTGTTTTCTGCAGTACAGTGTGTGTGTGTGTCTGAGCATTAGGGATGAGGGAAGTGTGTGTGCGCGTGTGTGTATTGTGTGAGTGTGTATGTATGTGCGTGTGTGTGTATCTGTGTGTGTGTGTATATGTGTGTGTGTGTGAGTGTGTCTGGAGATCATACGGATGGGGGAATAGAGATGAATCGGGGTTCTTGAGGAGAGCCCAGGAGGTGTTGGGTCGGCAGGAATGGATTTCCAGTCAGTGCCAAGCACCAGCACCTGACTGCAGCCGCGCACACATCTGCTCCCCAAATGAGTTTTTAATAATTCATTTTCCTCTCAGGTCTGGAACTGTCAAGCCCTACACAACAAAGTACCAACACGTACACACACACATGCACACACAGACACACACACACACACACACACACACACACACACACACACACACACACACACGCTTCCTGGTCCATATTCTCATGAATAGTCAGGCACAGGCTCCGCATAGGTCTTACTATAACTGCCTCTCTCTCTCTCTCTCTCTCTCTCTTTCACACACACACACAGAGAAAGAGAGAGAGAGAAGAGGAAAAAAAGAAAGAGAGAGGATTTTACCTTTTTAATGATTTTACTTAATTAATGAATTTAATTTGAAGATTGAGAGAAAATAACAAAGGTGCATTTTTTTTTATCTCTCTCTGTGATCCTTTTTGATCCACAGGAGTCTCTGCTGGTGTGAGGTACCTATTACTGTGAAATACTAGTTTGTGGGTCTGTGCAGAGAGATGAATACGCCACAGAGGACATCTGCCTCACCACTGGTGACTGCCGTGCTTCAGGCTAACCAACCTGCTGCTACAACCAAACGCACCCTCAGTCCGACTCATTTCATGATATTTCAGCTGTGTTTCTGCTGTGTTTGCTAGCTGTGTATTGGCATATGTCCACACTTTGTACAGTTAGAATGGGATAATGAACAAAAAGCAGAATAATTTGATGTAAACCGTTTCAAGAGAGTTAACGTCATAGCTGTTCCCACAGGGTTTATGTTATGACTGTTCATATGGATGTGATATAAAGTCATAGCGGAAGCAGTTTGGGATCGAGATGGAACCTACTGTGTGTGTGTTTTTTTTTTTACTGGCTCATCCCTTCAGAGTTCCAGTTCCTGCTGAAATACCATGTGGATCCTTTGCACTAATTACTGCTATTGATCTATTTCAGTCTCATGATTTCACTTGGTTTTCACTTATACTCTTGTGATTTTACTTTTATAACAGTTGTTTATGTCCCTGCTGTATAACATAACATGCATAACATGTATTACATAACATAACATCTATAACATGCTGCATGACTAAGTGTACCACACACTGATCATTAAGGTAAGAAAAGAAAATTTTCTTGATTATTAACCAAGATTTATACATTGATTTTGTAAAATGTTTTCATCTATGAGGTTTATACATGGGTGAGGGCGATATACAGGATTGCATTTCTTTTCATCATTCTACTTGGTCTGATCTGATTGTGATTCAATAGGTAATGTTTAGTAAACTGAGGTTAATAATACAAGGTTGAGGTCAATACATGGTTTTGTTTTTTTAGTTTGCATAAAGCACTGACCTGAGGTTTATACATGTTGTGGTTTATATTCAAGAAATTACTGTATTGTGTTTTTTAGCTCCTACAGCTTGGCCCAGGCCTGATTTCCTGACACAGAGCCTATAGGAGCCAGAAGGAATAGTCAATCAACCTATATGTCCTGCGGTTCAAAGTTGCAGAGAGTGGGGAGGAATAGGAATGAAAAAAATTGGTTCAACACAGGCAGAATTCGCGACACACCAGCTAACGCTAACTGAATGGAGCGCAGGAAAACTAAACTGATAGTATTTCCTTGTCCTCATCAGTTAGCACTGGATGCTGGTTTGCTGTTCAATCTACACTGAGAAAATCTGGTCCATTCTCATTCCTACAGACAGCACTCGGCAACACCAAAAAACAGGGCTATGGGTCGATTGACTGGGATTGATTGGGTTAGCTGCTTGAAGACCAACACTAAAATCAACCAGCAGCTACTTCAAAAGTAGCCTTTGATAAAAAAAAGCACGCTTTAGCTCATGTTAGCAGCGCTGGGTAAAATCTCCATCAACGCCATCTAAGCCAAAACAAATAAATATGGGCCTAAGTCAGACTGTATTACACAGATAGCCCACAGCATGTAAAATCTGTTGATCTGTCATCTCTGTTTACTCTTGACCTTCAATCTAGCCTCTACAGTATCATCTCAGCTTCACTGACACAGCACTGATACAGCTCTGCCACCACCACCACACTCTCTGGCCTCTTCCTGCATATCAATTAGGTCAGTTGGTCTATTGAGTCATAATTATGGCTCTCTGCTGTCAGTCTTATTAGCCTTTTTGGTGTGTCATCGCCCCTTTAAACCAGGAACAAGGGAATGTCCTCCAAACATACTGAAAGTGATGTTGCCATTTCTAGTTCACCATGAGTGTGTGTGTGAGTGAGTGTGCGTGTGTGTGTGTGTGTGTGTGTGTGTGTGTGTGTTAAGGGGGGGGGGGTAAATGTGTGTTGGAGAAGAGAGGAGAAAGTAGCTGTGCGAGTCTGTGAGTGTAAATTCCTCAGCAAACTGACATCTAAACTGGCACTAATGGGCATGTGTGCTGACAGCTCCAGCTTTCTACACCAAACTTTTAATGACACAGCTTACACCATGCCGATTCACACACACGCACACACACACACACACACACACACACACACACACAGACACATAAAGCCCCTCACATCCAACTGCTTGTTCTCTCCTTCACACACACACACACACACACACACACACACACACTAACACTACCCATATAACTTTCAACAAACGCTCAAAAACAAACGACTACCCAATAAGTCACAGATACATGACACAGACACATACACTTCTTTTTTTACTTTTAGCCTGTCTTCATTAAAGACCTCAATATGGTGTCTGTGTGCAGCAGATGCCAAAGCTGACTTTGCTTTGACAGTCAGCTGATTCAAGTGAACCAGCTTTTCTAGACTGATTCAGCATGCATCACACTTATCATTTGGCTCTAACAATCTGTGTCGCGGCCTCTGTGTTCATCACTGACTATGTGTATTAGCTACATAGCTATTTTCTTAGCTACATGTAACACTGAGGCACCACTTCTGTCTTATTTTCAGAGCAGCTAATGCTGTTCGTAATGAGGGTGAGTTATCAGATTATGCCCGTTCTATATGGTAAATAACATCTACAATGCTTTACCTCAGTCCTTCACCGGCAATACGTGCCTTTTAAATCTATGTCTGAAAATGTACTGTGCATGTGTAGTTTGAAAACCTATGAAAGGAGCTCCATCCTTGTAAACTTGGTAAATAAGTCACTCATTCATCTTTCTACCAACAGCACTGCTACGGTTGAAAGTAGCCCAGGCTATCGCTTGAAGTCCTCCAGACATGTTCGCTTTCAGCTCAGGTAAGAGACTGTTGATCATCATACATCAAAGCCATAAAAACACTGGTACATTTCAAAGTGTTCTGCCCCATCGGGAGCACAAGTTAAGTGTCCAAATAGGAGTTAGAGACATCATTTAAAAAGTATGGAAAAATGTTTGTAACTTGCTACAGGTCAGGTAGATAAAATGCTCCCATGACACACACAGACACACTGTAAGAAAACAAGCTTTCAAAGCTCGGCCACATGCAGCCAGTTTGAGAAAAAAAAGAAACAACGGTAATTCAATCCAGACAGGTTTACATGATTCGGTTATCTGATTCAGTGTTATCTGATTTCTTCAAGTTTGTATGTTGGCCAATGTGTCCCGCATGGGTGCAGATATGAAAGAATGAAATAAACCCGATTAAGGTGTATCGGTTTATTCCGTTTACATGAGCACTTGAATAATCTGGTAGCTACAATAATCAGACAATGACAAAACATGTACACGGGTTCAATCTTTATCAGATTGCTGCCCTTATTGGTATGTGAGAAACACACCTGGTTTTTCATCGATATTCCGATTTCTTCAAGACATGTATACACCTTAATCAGGTTTATTTTGTTATTTTTTTTGTGGTGCGCCTGTGTGGGACACATAGGCAAACATACAAACTCGAAGAATCCATCCAAATCATGTGAGCTTCTCTTGTTTTGTTTATCAGAGTTTTTAAATGCATATAAACACCTAAAAACAGTTTACTACAGTTACCTGATTATTTGACAGTTATCAGTTTAGTGTGATCATGTAGACGTGCTCAATGTGTCTCCAGGTTGAACCTTATTATATGTGCTGTAGGTTAAACAGTAGCAAAAAGAACCTTTGCCAGCCTGAAAACTGAGAATGTTTCATTGCCTGTCATTTTTATATAACACTGAATACGACAAGTTGCTTGTTGCCTGGAACTGGATCTGCAGAGCCGTGGATCTGCCCAAGGACAAGGGAGTTTTTCCTTGCCCTGGTTGCTCTTGGGTGCTCATTGTTAATGTGTGGAAGCCAAGCAAGCCTCATAGCTCTTGCCTTTTGTCAACACTATTCATTACCTTTACATCAACCCCCCAGTTTCGCTGTATTTTTTACACTCAGTAACCATATGCATGTGACAATACACTTGTATCCTCATATCTTTGAGCCTCTGTAGCTGAAATTATTTGAATACAATGTTGTGTTTCGCCCGTGGTTATTTTATCTGCCGTCACGTAATAACACTGTTGCTTGTTGCTTACTCACTCCGGCTAGACATTAATGCACACAAAAATATCCCTCTACAATGTTGGATTAAACTGAGATGAATGGCTTTGTCATTGCAAACCTGAGAGCTTCTGTTATGAGTTAGAGAACATTTTTAAGAAAGCCCAGCTTTAGAGGGGTAGATACATAAAAGGGAAACAAGAAAAGACACTAAAATTGTGAGATCAAAAAAATGTGGTTTTAGGGGTTTGGTTTATGTTTTTATGCTTAGCTTTGCACCCTCACTGTTCTCATTATTTAGACAATTGTGTTATCATTTAGTTCGGCAAATGGAGTCTGGTGTCATTAGTAAGATTAATGATGCCCAGGCATTTCAAGGCAGGCCAGGACTTGGTAATATTTCAGGCTTAATGTGTTTTGCTGCTTGCTTGTGTGTAAGTGTGTTTACGATATGAGTTTGTGAGTCTGAAGATGTATGTCTGTGTGTGTGTGTGTGTGTGTGTGTCTGTGTGTGTGTGTGTGTGTGTGTGTGAGTGAGTGTGTGTGTGAGTGTGTGCATATGTGTGTTGTTAGACCCTTAGGCCAATTCCTGATGGCTTAGTTATTACTGTTCTGCTACTGATCAATACAGCAAGTGCCTGAGGGAGAGGGAACTATACAGAGGCGAGCAGAAGCAAGGTTAAGCAGGTGGGTGTGTATCTAAATGATCATTGGCTCTAGGTGCAGGTTAGACCTGCTGTTAGACCTGAACAAAAAAGGCCATTTGTCAGCCAGCAGAACCTGGATGCCTCTCAAGACCCTAAATTAAAGTATAGTTCTGCCACTTGGGTCCTGCCCTTTGAGGATCATAATAAAACATTCAGCAGGTGTTTATTACACACACACACACACACACACACAGAGAGAGAGAGAGAGAGAGAGAGAGAGAGAGAGAGAGAGAGAGAGAGAGAGAGAGCACCATACAGATTCCTGCACATATTATGAATAATGTGTTTGTGGTTTATTTCCACATTACAGTCCTTCCACTACATAAAAAACTAAGTCTGTGTGTGTGATCCTGTATGCTATTTGATGGATGACCCTTTGGTAATTACATATCGGAATGAAGTAATTCATGGTGTTGCTTTAGTATGGCCATGGTGAACTGAACAATATAATACACATAGTTACACAAAAAGACTGAGACATACACATGCAAAGTTTTATTATGCTATTAGTCACAGCTGTCTGCCTATCTAATTAGAAAGGAATTTGTGTCTGGATATATTACTGTGGAATCATGTAAGTGCATGTAGAGTATAAAGTTGTTTTTTTTTCACTGCTGAGTTTGCAGATGAAAATGCAGAGTACAATGTTCCTGAACAACTGAGGACCTCTTATATGAAACGAGAACATAAAGGTTGCATTAAAACTATGTTACATTTAAATTCATGCATTTAGGAGAGGCATTTATCCAAAATAACTTACATTTGTCAATTAGTTCAGGGCCAGTCTCCCCTACAGCAACTTAGGGTTAAGTGCTTTGCACAGTGGCAGCTGGGACTTGAACCTGTTATAATCAGCCTTCTTCTTTGCTAACCGGGTTCTCTCACTGCTATGCAACCACCACCTCAGCATGCTGGTAGCAAGTTGGGAGACAGCAGGTAAACAGTAGCCTGGTGCACAGAAAGCCTCATGAGCCTCTTAGACTGAGTGGGTTGATTGTTAATCAGAGAGAGTGCTGTGCTACTGCACTGCCTGAATCTCCCGTGCTCCACGTGGGCTAAGAAATCTTTCACAATTCCTCGGGGAATTCACATGCAGCAGGCGAAGTGACAGCTAAGTGTTTGTCTTTGCCGAGTTTTGTTCCCCCCAAAGAATTCATAAAATGTATCTGTTTGTTGGATAAAACTTAATGTGTGAATCTGTTCTGTATGCTGGGCAAAGTTGATACAACACATTTATTCTGTGTGGGTGGCTACGTGTAGGAGGGTGGAAATGAATTATGGAAATTTTGGCTTCACATCCAGTTTGTGTGTGTGTGTGTGTGTGTGTGTGTGTGTGTGTGAGGAACTGTGTGTTTGTGTCAGTGTGTGTGCCGTAGATAGAGTGTCTGTGTGTGTGAGTGAAAAAGAGAGCACTCGCAGCATAAGCATACAAGCATGTCTGTGCGCATCTCTGCATGTGCAATTTTGTGCCCAGGTGACACAGAGGGGCCTCACCTCTTCACTCTGTGGTAAGGCTCTGTCCTGTGAGCACAACACAGTCGTATTTGTCGCGAGAACCAGGGCTACTGCTAAACAAAGAGGGAGACAAGGGCCTCATTTTGAGACCCAAATATCTCTAGGCCATGTAACCACCCCTTAGGAATCCAAAGCAGTGAATCTGTGGATGAAACTCTCAAAGCCGATGCTCAGAGTGAGTTTGAAAGAGAAAAACAAGACATATAAGACCACTGATTGTCCTTCTGGTGACCTTCTCATTCTATCTGAAATGAATGAATAAAACATCACAGTAAGTCATTACTGTTTTCTTAATGTGTGTATTTCTGTAAAGGTATTGCTTTATGGATCAGGACTGTTAGAGTATGGCTGCCTTGTTGTTCATCTGTCACATTAATGCCTTCCTGTTTTCTGCCGTGGAACAAATGAGTTTTAGCGAGACTTCAACCTCTTTGAGTTCACACTTATTGGATGGCAGCGCATGAAACGAAAAACTGAAACAGAGGCTTGACACACGATTACTCATACAGACACACACACACACACACACACACACACACACACACAGAAACACAGAGAGAGAGAGAAAATATCTAGCACATTCTTCTATGACTTCCCCTCAATTGAGGCGTTATTGACAGAGCACAGAAGTGCAGCAGCAGGAACGTGCAAAAGAGGTAGAAAGAGGAAGAGTGAAGACTCTAAGGCTGCGTGCAGGAGAGGAAAGAGAAAGTGAAGACTAAGGCTGCGGAGAGAGAAAGAGGAACAGTGAAGACTCTAAGGTTACGTGCAGGAGAGGCAGAAAGAGGAACAGTGAAGACTCTAAGGTTACGTGCAGGAGAGAGAGAAAGGACTAGTGAGAAGGAGGAACAGTGAAGACTCTAAGGTTACGTGCAGGAGAGGAGAAAGAGAAAGAAAACAGAGAAAAAAAAAGACCTAAGGTTACGTGCAGGAGAGGGAGAAAGAGGAAGTGTGAAGACTCTAAGGTTACGTGCAGGAGAGGTAGAAAGAGGAAGTGTGAGGACTCCCAGGCTAAGGAGTCTGTGGATGAAGAAAGATATGGCAAGTGTTCCCAGGCCGCAGAAGGACACTTTTCGCGTCATTCTCTGCCCTCCGCACCTTTCCTCGGCCCACCTCTTCCCCGCGCGTTAATAATGAAGGCCGCCGCTGGCTAAGGAGTGGCCATAAAATGGTGTAATCACAGAAGAGGGCTTTTAATGGCCTCCTGTTAAAATCGCCTTAAAATGGATGTCCTGTGGTCTGCTCTTAAAATGGCTGCCCTTGCACAGTCAGGGGCAGCTCTGCAAAGGGCAGACACAGTGTGAGACAGGATGAAGGAAGAAGAGATTAAGAGAAAAAGAACAGAGCGTATGTGTGTGTGTATGCGTATGTGTGTGTGTGTGTGTGTGTTTGTGTGTGTATGTGCGTGTGCGTGTGCGTGTGCGTCAAAGTGTCTTTTAACAGTATAAAAGTCTAAAAGGCCCAGCAGTCTGTTCACAGCACAATCTCACAGAAAAGAATGAGATCTTAGGTTTATGGAGCCATGTCAGCGTAGCTCAAAATCAACCAGTGATGATGAGTGATGAGTGTGCTGAACACTTACAGAATGAAACCTACATGACTCAACTGGCAATGCAGCCACTGAAAATATTTTGTACCACAATTATTGTGAGAGAAGATGCTGATATTTCCTGCCTGGTAAGTGTACATTCACATGAACAGTCTGCATAGACTCTTTAATTACACTCGCATGTACCGTAAGAGAGACGTACCGTAGTGCCAGACTCAGGAAGACGATGCAAAGGAAACCGCAGACTGGATCATAAGGAATTGTTTTAATTTGGTTCAAATGCAGTAGTCCAGATGGAGGGAGACTGTTTTGATTTAATAGTACCCATCGGTCTGGTCTACAGGGGATCTGTCCTACCCCTACACACACACACACACATACACACACACACACACACACACACGCAGGCATGCGCGCACATAGAGGAGTGTGAATCACTCATAAGTGTTTATGAACATCTACTAGACTCACTGATGTCAGAGTAATTAATTGAGATCATAAGTTAGCTTGACACCCACACCCACGCCCATCCACACACACACACACACACACACACACACACACACACACACACACACATACATACACACAGACACCCACCCACATAAGTGCACACAGTAATCTGGGGGAGACCGATGTTTAAGTGCGTTTTTTATGTTATGTCCTTGAAATACACACAGTGCAGCACACATGGTAAATACACACACACACACACACACACACACACACACACACACACACACACACACACACACACACACACACACACACACACAGACTCACACACCCACAACAGTGTGTGTCAACAGTTGGACATTTTTATCCCTCTGTAATCAATAATCATCCAGAAGATTTCATTTATGTGTGAGCATGTCTCTCTCTCTCTTTTCTCTCTCTCTCTCTCTCTCTCTGTGTGTGTGTGTGTGTATGTGCGTGTGTGTGTGATGATAGCTTCTTTTACATTCCAGACACACCCACACAGACAAACACATCCACTCTCTATGGCACTACTGACTGGTTTCATTGTTTCCTAGCTGACAAGCTCTCTATTACTGTTGGTGTTATGGTGTGACTAATAAAAAGACAGTGGAGCATTGCACATCAGCTCACATGAATCAGCTTTACTGGCCGTCAGAACATTGGCCCTTGTCTGTTATGTTGTTATTAGAAAGACAAAGCAGCTGACTAATTCTCTGTCCCTAGATCGCTGCATTCACACACTTACGCAAACACATAGATAGATACACACACAGACACAGACACACACACACACACACACACACACACACACACACTTCTTGGCATGATGATGCGAGAGGACCTGTAACAGAGAATGTGTGTGTGAGTGTGTGTACAAATTGGGAAAAGGGGTGGGACACTCATAAGTGTGTATGTGCTTATGCGTATATGTGTATGTATGTGTGTGGTGTGTGTGTGTGTGTGTGTGTGTGTGTGTGGTGTGTGTGTGGGGTCAATCTCTGCTAATTCATCCATTTGGAGACGAAGATGTCAGTAGTGCCGGACTGATAAAGCGTTCCACATTTCATCACATTTGCCCAAACCCACAGCATATTTCCATTAGTCTTTGAATGTGTAATTTCTCCCCTGTGTTGAGATCCAAATAAAAGCATTAAAGTGTGTGTGTGTGTGTGTGTGTGTGTGTGTGTGTGTGTGTGTGTGTGTGCAGGGGCAGTTTGTCTAGTTCTCCAAAATTGTTTATCACTAAAGCGCAAGCAAAACGTATCAAAGCATATTTGTCATATCTGAACCATTGTTCTATTCCCAACAAACTGTCTGTTCTCAATTCTGCTTTCAATAACCCAGACACAAGGAGCAATAAAAGGGCTAATGAAAAGGGCTGTCACCACGGCATCAGCTCCCTCCCTCACATAGCTTTTCCTCGATGCTTCTTTTAACGTAGCCTGTTTTAATTGACAAAGCAATTTGTATATTAACGTAAACATAAGGTCACTCAGAGTGAGTTTAACAAGTTTTGGCAGCTACGCTACAGAAACTGATGTGACAGCCTCAAAATGAACGCCAAATCAGGCATCGTTTTATTATGACCAGCGTAGCGTAGCGTAGCACAGCACAGCACATAGTAATGTTTTCATAGTAATGTTTGAGTCTGGGGAAAAGATAGAGCCAGACATAGAAGTCTGATGAACGCTCTGCAAACCTTGTGGGGGGACAAGGAGTTGGAGTTGTGCTCCTGTACCTCTGTGAGCCCCAGAGCTACTCCACCTCTAGTGGTCAGTGATCAGTTTTCAGATTTCAATGATGATAATGTCTCTAACAGTGGTAATGATGATGCTTATGAAATAATCTAATGTCACCTCTTTAAGTGTTGATTTTTTTTATTCGTTTTTGGGCATGCATGCTCGGTGCAAAGCTCTAAGATCTGTGTCCATCTTGATATCCAGCTACTGTGCATCAACCAGACTAAATTGTTTGGTCATTTGGTCAATTGGTCATTCCAAATCTGTTAAGTAAGTCTGGAAAAGAGCAAGAGCATTCAGGACCATTTATTGTATTATACAATAACACCAAAATATTTATTTCACCAAAATGGTCTCTGACCCAGACATGAACTGACCATTTGGTGGGGCGGTCATAATTTAATAACAAAAAAGTATATTATAAATATTTTTATCGTCCGCGACGGTATTTCAGACACAAAATGTGACCTATTGGTTGATTTTCTTGAAGGACATTGGACTAGTCCAATAAAAACCGCTCAGGCCCCCGTACCCTCCCCTCCCCTCCCCTCCCCCTTGACCAAGGTCATCAAATTTTGCCATTGGAGATCAACCAGAAGGAAGTGACTGTCCGTCTGTGGAAATGGATAATAAACCACAAAAGCACAAGGGGGACACAGAGAAGCTTTGAGAAAAAAGGCCCAAAAGCCTACAAGTGGATGCAGCAAAACGTGCCAAAATCACAGACATGTTTGCCACCACAAGTCTGACTGCAGCAGCAGGTGCAGGGGTGTCGACATCAAGTGCAGAGAGCAGCCTCTGGCTGCAGTCTGTAGGATGCAGTGCAGAGGCAGTCCCATCGAGTGTACAGGCTGTCAGAGTGGCACACAGCTTTAATGTGCGACAGAATAGCAGCACAGAGGAAGGAGAAGTAGCTATTCAGGTTGGATCGGAGGAGGAG
>PYXC01000993.1:1897500-1900000 GCA_015244755.2 Tenualosa ilisha | reverse complement strand
ACACACACACACACACACACACACACACTGACATTCTGTCGTTTTGGGGGACACAGAGGACCCCTCGGTCCACCCGTGTGCCTTCTAACCTCCACCTGAGCCTCACAGGTAACTCGGCTGTGGCAGGTTCACTAATGAGGACCCAGGTGTGAGACGCCACCTGCCTCCACACAAAAGCAGGGCTGGCGGCATGAAACACTTTGTTGCCCGTAGGCAGCTTTTCAGAGGCTCAGGCTGGTCTCATTGAAGAAAATAACTATGAAATAAGACCCCAACTCAAACAGCTGCTTCACATCAGGCTGAGCACAGTAGCAGCTCCCTTGCGACGTGTCACACACACAAACACGAAGAAAGAGAGAAGTACAAAGGTCCTTTTTGAAGGAGCAGATTCCCCGTGTCATTTAAAATGGGTTTGTGTGTTTGCACTTGAGAAAAGCGAGGTGTACATGCTTTATGTGTCGATGAGAATTCATCATGAAAAGCTATTTACAGTAGAGACATGAGATCTGCGGTGAGAGATGAGAAATGGATAAAGGTTCGTTACCAAAGGTGTTTGTGTGCTCCCACAAACACAAACACAGCACTGCACACATTATTTTGTGTTTTGTTCTCAGTTCTCAGTGTGCTTCTTCAGAAGTCTCTGTGAAAGTTGCTCCACTAAGAAGTACTTTTCAAAAAACTTTAGAAGAAAAGACAACTTTCTTGTACTTGTGCAGGGGCAAAGAGAGGATGTTAATTAATCTCAGGAATTGATTAAGCGATATATTTCTGTTTGTTATGATGCCATTATTTCTGTATTGTTCAACACTGTGTGTGCAGTGAACACAGTCTCATCTCTCAGTCTAGATGTCAGAGCTTCAGAGCAGACAGAGCTTCAATTAAAAACCCACGGTCTGAATTTGTTTGTTTGTTTCTGAGCACGTCAGGGAAAGCAATCATTCTCTGACAAAATAATTCCTGAATCACACTGCAATAAAAACCGTTGACATTGCAAAGTAATGCAGGACAGAGTTGACCTGTGAACTGAAGATGGAGCTGAATCTTCCTGTCTTCCCGTGACCTCTATCTCTGTCACCTATGTGAGTGTGTGTGTGTGTGTGTGTGTGAGTGTGTGTGTGTAATTGCTTCCTCATTCGGCCTAAGCATGCAGTTTGCAGAGCCTGATAAGTACAGTTTCTCAGGAGCAGCAGTGTTAGTGGCCCTAAAATGCATTTACTACTGGGGACTTGGAGCTTAATATGTCCCTCAGATTGACATCTGTCTTGTAACGTCTCATTTAAATAGCATGATTTGACACAAGGGTCACTCAGTCACAGCACTAAATTATCCTTGTTCCAAACTTGATACATCCATGAATTTCTCTATTTGTGCGTCTGCCTATGGACAGAACTTCTTGGAAAAAGGTGGACAATCTAAGGTGTTGTTTGTTATGGTTTTCCGTTAGACGACCCATTCTCTCTTTCATCCCCACTATCCCTTGTTCCGCCTCAGTCCATTGTAAAGCTGCCTATATCACTGGGCCTAATTTAATCTCCAAGGTTACCCACAGAGAGAGAAGAGACCACTGGCAGCTTTATTGGGGAAAAGCAATTCATCCTTACACACACACACACACACACACACATACATACACACACGTTGTGTGAGAGAAAGAGAGGGAGGGTAATTTATTTGCCGAAGAATCAGCGCCCTTCTTTGTTTTATGACAGGTGAAACAGAATTGTATCAAAGAGGCAATTTTCTCCCTTCAGTCTGATGGGCACACACATACACACACACGCACACACAGACTCACACTCACACACAAAACAAAAAAAGGCATCTTTTTACTTTTCCTCTCTCATCCCTTTCCTCTCGAAAACACACACACACACACACGCAAACACACACACACACACACACACACACACACACACACACACATAGAAATGGGGCTTCTCAGTCTGTGTCTGTGCCCTTGTGACTATAGACTGATGTCTGCTTCTCAGCCGAAAGGGGAGAGATGAATGGGGGTGATGTATTCAATCTTTGTCAAAGTTGCAATCCATAAGAGAGTACACTGGTTTGTCTTTTCAAGTGTTCTGTCAAAATGAGATTTTAGGCAATTTGTGTTTCTCTTTACCTTTTTACCATTGATTTCTGCACAGCTTTTCACTTTCACTCACTTTCACACACACACACACACACACACACAAACACACACACAGACTCACACGCACGCACACACACACACACACACACACACACACATACACACACACACACACAGACTCATACGCGCACACACACACAGACACACACACACAGATTCATACGCGCACACACACACACACAGGCACACAAACACACACGCGTGCACACACACACACGTACACACACATACACGCGCACACTGTGTGTTTTTATCGGGCTTTGCTGTAAAGGCTTCCTGAATTACCCATGCCATCGTCTGCCAAAACGTCTCCAGCTCCTCTTGTCAGGACGGTGATGCCCAGTGCAC
>PYXC01000993.1:1860000-1892500 GCA_015244755.2 Tenualosa ilisha | reverse complement strand
TATCATTTGTCCCCACAGAGAGATGACTCCTCAGACAAGTCAATGAAATTATTCAGATTGAAGCTTTCAAAGATCAATAAACTCAAAAGAGAGACTCAGTACAATACAAGATCATAATGACACTCATTTCAAGTCAACATTACAACTGTAAACATCAAAGGTCTCACCTCTTAGCCATGACATGTCTGATAATAAGGTGATCATTCACAATATAAGTTCGTGCACAGAGGAAAAAAAGAGTTTGCATGTTCACATGACCCAATGAAGTCTGACAGGGAGGCTATACCAGATACGTCATGAATGTCTTGGGTCAAAGACGTATCTGCCGTAACTATTAGCTTCCACTGTAGTCAGTTGAACTGGTGACACCTGACTGGCAGCTGGCAGCACAGCAAAAAAAAAAAAAAAGTCTTTAAAAATTAATTTTGACGTGACGTGACTTGACTTAACTTAACGCTTCCATTACGTATTCGGTGTGGCCCTTGGGTAAGTCTGTCTTTATTATTTGCTCCCGCTGTGTGTACACCTGTGATCAGTCCTTTCTTTTGCAAGAGTATAATAGGCACATTACTTTACGCAATGGTCAGAGATATAAAGCCTTTGAAAACTTTGTACTTCTGTGCCAATTCTCATGAAGTCACCCATTTAGGAGCATGATAGTCTTTTTTCACTTTTATTTTGACTGAGAGTAATTCAGAGACTCTCTTGAAGTAACATAGTCTGGGAGAACAAAGCAGCCATTGGGAAGACTTGTGATTTACCAAGGCCATTAACCAACCAAACAAACAAACAAACCAAACAGAAAATGGCTGTTCCTGTCATTTCACATGATTTTTGAGCACAGATTAAGAGGAGCTGAGTGAAAATCTCAGTGAAAAGCATATTAAATATACTGTATGCAATTCATTGCCAACCAAACAAACAACCCAATCGATGTCAAAATAGAATATAATGTAGTTTTATTATATGAACAAGCCTGTTCTATCTGCAAATCTAATACAGATGCAATCTAAAAACTGCGAAGTTGTGATCGGTGGGGAAGAGAATTATTTTTAATTTGTATATGAGATATTTATTTGATTGTTGGTCTTAGTGGCACCATCAATCACAAAGGCTGTTGCCAGCCTTAAGGCCAGGTGTAGCTACAGACTCTTTCCCTTAGCGTAGAAGTTACAGCTTTTCCCAAATAACAGTTCGTCTTAGTGTCTCTGTGAACAGATTTCAGGAGAAACAAACAAGTTAGAGACTTTCAGTGCCACTTAGTGTTAGTGTTGTTAGTGGGAAGACATTTTTAAATGAAAACAAAGTAACTTTTCACCTTGCTTTCCCTCTCTCTTCTTAAGTCTGTTTCTATCTCACTCTTCATTTGGTCCTTGGGAGTTTGTTGCTGCTCCAAATGTACCCAAAAGAGGAGCAAGACATCAAAGTTTTCCCTGCACACAAGCACATTTCAAATAACCTTGTGTGCCTAAGACACAAACAAACTAATCAAACTACTGTGTGTGTGTGTGTGTGTGTGTGTGTGTGTGTGTGTGTGTGTGTGTGCACCTGTCTACAACCACCACTAAATATCAACAGCAAATACAAAGCTTGTAGAAATGAAGCATGGTCTACTTGATTAAAAGTCATATTTTCATGCTTCTGCTGCACTGCAGCATGTAGTGATATCAGCTTGCATTTTTATGCACCTAATTAGCTTGTGTTGTGTCTCCATACATGCATGAGCAGGTGAGGGTAAAGTGTATGGATGTGTAGATATTTTTGCAAAGGTCCCTGGGCCAAAGAGTTGAATATGAGTGTGAGGCTGAATGCTAATAATGCATAAGAAAACCACTAATATTCCTGTACCAATGTAGTCCAATATTCACAAATGTGTAATAAACATGTTATAAATTATATAAAATGTTATAAACATGTTACTGCATGCTGCAATCACTTGTTTCGATGCCACTGCAATTGTTGATCATTGCTACTACAATACACCGTATGTTGGGGGAAATCACTTTAAAGGCATACCAGGCAAGCCTGCAATTGTTCAACCTACAGAGCTCTCTCTTCTGACAGCGTTTTTGTTTTTGTTTTTGTTTTTTGTTTTCAATGTCATAAATTTTCATTCTCTCAATAAATGTGGATTAAAAGCCAATGAATAGGAACCAGTGATGATCATTTTTGAAGAGATATTTTGACTGACAAGGTAATAAAAGCTATTTTGGCTTTCAGCAACCGGCTGTAATAATGTTCTAGACTGGTCTGTTTGTGTGTGTGTCTGTGTGTCTGTGTGTGTGTGTGTGTGTGTGTGACTCATCGTGCTCTGACATAATCACTGTGTGAAGTCTGCTTCCTCATTTTAGGGTGCCATAGGGTGCCAAATTTCTTAGATGGTTTAAACACACATACACACACATGCACACGCACACACACACACTCACAGAGAGAGAGATGCATCTGGTAACTATACTTAACTTTAGATCACAAACAGCCTAAATGTATGACAGTATGATATTATTGTCTGAGTAAATTTTATGCAGTACAGTTTATCACTTTTCTAAGTCAGAAGCCATGTGTGTGGTGGGTGGACAGAAGGAGAGGACAAAGGGAAAGAGGAGAGGGATGAGGAGAGCTGGCAGCAGAGGGTGGCAGTGGAGTGAAGGACAGATGGCCATGAGAGTCCATATGGGTGAGCCGCACTCAAGCGTCTCTGAGACAGACATGGGGGCTGAATCAGATCACTTGTCACCGCAAAGTGAGCAATCTGAGGGAAAGAGATGGTGCATGTCAAACGGCTGTGCATGTATTTGTGTGTGTCTACTCCCTAATCCCTCTCTCTCTCTTTCTCTCTCTCTGTGTGTGTGTGTGTGTGTGTCTGTCTGTGTGTGTGTGTGTGTGTGATTATAAAGTATGTGGGTGGTAGAATGTCACTTTGGGCCAGCGCAGTGGAGCGGTCACTGAACACGGTTGCACTCCAGCAGGAATCACACATGAAAGCTTGAAAACACACACATACACACACACATACACACACACACACACACACACTCATAAATGTATTCACACACCAACAGGAAAGCCTGACCCACAGCATGAATGGACAGACTGCAAATCAACAGCCAGAAACTCTCTCGTTCTCTGTCTTTCTCTCTCTCTCTCACACACACACACACACACACACACAATAGTACTCAGAGCTCCCACACATCCTATAACACTCTGAGACTACAAAGGCTCTGACTCCTCTAAAATGTCACCAAAACGTTTGTCAATAAAATGTACCAATCTGCAACGGTAGTATTTACAGAAGAATTAACTTTGACTAAACCAGTTTCTCATAGGCTAGGCCGTTACCCCATGTCATTTCACCCGTTAAAATGCTGAGGCTGCACAACCCATCTCCAGCTTCATTCATTCCAACTTTAATGAAATGACTTTAACCGTACTTCAGAATAAGCTTTTTTTTAGTGCAGCTAAACTAGATGTTTACTGGACAAACGGTCTGTGTTTATCACATTATGCACATAGCCTCCTGTAAATGTAACCTAGTACTTCAGTTTGTTACACACTTTTGATGTCAGTTGTGTCATAGGTGTCACTAGGTCATAACCCCATGTCATTTCATTATAAAAAATAACATCATTCTGATGTTATTTAAATGGTTGGGTGAGGAGACAATAGAAACAAGGAGACATGAAACAATTCATAATGATGTGGTTAGGAGGATGGTAGGATGTGCTTTAATTGTGATATCTAGGATCTCACTGTCATTAGCCAAGTAAACATTAGTTGTGCTAGGACTTTTACATACATCTCCCAGGTCATATTACATTACCATTACCATCAGCTCAAATAAGCCTTATTTTACACGCTCAGGATTTTCCCAATCTGCATTTATTAGTCCATCTGTCAAACTGGTTTACTGTCAGCTGTTTCTATGTGACAAGATCTATTTGTAGCAATAAAGACAAAAAGCTATCGAATTCAATCATACAGTCCCATTGTCAAAGTGGGACGTGAACTTCAAATTTGGAAGACATGACAACGGTAACTATGCAGGGGCGGAGCCAACTGCTCCTTGTAGAAAGGTCCATTCCACTGATCTCTAAAGCGTAAAGAATTCCACTGAATTCCATTCATAGCTGTTGTTTTAGGTCACTGAGTGTTGTTTGTAAGAATGGGACATAGGAAAATGAAACTAAAAGTGAGTTTCTGTGTCCCATTCGGTTAGCTGCTGGTTCACTATTTATTCTTTGTTGTTTCAGATGTTCTTTTTCCTATCAACAGTGCTCGGTGACCTCAAGTAGCAGGACTATGAATAGATTCATACAGAATTCTCCTTTAAATCTGTTATAATATAAATCCTAGAGCTACAGAATAAAATATTAACCGTCGCTTTGATTAACCTTAATCCTTGTCTCAAACTGTGACATACTGGATCCACAAATCCGCATGAAACTGGGCCTTGAAAATCCTTGAAATCTCCTCCAATTTGATGTCTTAAGAGATGTGGGAACCCTATCACAAGCGCTCATTATATTAAAAAATCATTCAAACACACACTGCAGCCAAAAGTCCAGATAAGGACAGCTGTGCACCGCAGGGCCCAAATGAGAGCAGGAGAGGCAGGGAGATGAAGTAGAGGAGCTCCAGACAGGAGTGAAATAAACACAACACAAAGCTCCACTTGGCTCACGTTGGCTGTGGTAATGTTGGATCAGTGTTGGATCAGCGGGGAGTTTAATGCGTTTCCTGAAAGGCTGTTTGAAATGAGAGCATAATGAAATGTATAATTTATTCATCTGGCATTCCTAAAGGACCAGTTGAAATAAACATGAGAGGGGAACCAAGAGAAAGAGTCTTAAACAGTTACAGTCTGCCCACAGCTAAAGTTCCCTGCTGCAGACACAAGCACTCACACGCACACACACACACAAACATGCTCGCACACGCACACACACACATACACACACACACAGACAGACACATACACACAGCTGTTTCTGTACAGGCCCACATCAAATATGCATGTGTTTTGCAATACATGATTTGCTGTTTGGTTTTTTTTTTTGTGTGTGTGAGAAAATAGATTTCAAATGGTCCATCATAATTTAATCAAATATTTATCATTTGACAAAGTGTAGAATAGAGACAAAGTATCTGTAACAGCTGAACTTTTCCACAGCAGCGACAGCAAAAGCTCAGGGTCAAGAAATATACTGGGTGCACGGTACAGACATAGAAAACATACCATACTATGTATAAGTGATATGTGAAGTATTGTATCCTGTAATACAATTATGGCTTTTTTTTTTTATTGAATCTGGCAACCAAAATGAAACTAAGGAGTTAGTAAGCCAAAACAAACGACATTACACAAGGTGCACAATTGTGACTAGAATGGAGACCAGTTATGGTTCTGTTTAAGTCAAGCAAGAGGATTAACCTGATTGATAGGACTGCTGACAAAATATCCAGGATATTTCAGGTGACAGTTAATGGGTACTAGCCTATATGTTTATTTTTAAATGCCAGTTCCTTAGCAATGCCTCAAAAAGTAGGCCCATAGACTTAGCTAACAGCATAGCCTGACGAAGCTGTTACTGTTGTACCTTAATGATGTAATTCAATCAGTTTGTTTTAAAAGCTATGCAGATGATGGTAAAAGTGTGGAAGATGAAAGTGTGGCAATATTTCTGGAAGCATCTAGCCAATTCCACATCTCTGATCTCAATGCCACTATGCCACAATGGCCTCTAAAACCTCCTTGGTGGCAACAAAGAGGGCAAAAGTGGAGCGAGAGGCACAAACGCTGTTAAGTTACGTGTTGTATTTTGGCAAGGGGGATGCAGACCAGAGTTGATCTCTCATACGCTGATACAGAATATCATTGAAAAGTTCATACTGTGACATTATGTGACACTCCCATTTTGCTCCCACTGTGACATATTATGTTGCTCTATCTCTCTGACCAGGGTGGAGAATGTAGGTGCGCCAGGTTACGACTTTAGCCAGGACACCGGGGAAACCTCTACTCTTACAACAAGTGCTATACATTTACATTTATGCATTTAGCAGACGCTTTTCTCCAAAGCAACTTACAACTTGTCAGCTATCAATTGTTCAGGGCCAGTCTCCCCTAGAGCAACTTAGGGTTCAGTGCCTTGCTCAAGGGCACAACGGTGGCAGCTGGGATTCGAACCCACAACTTTTCAGGCTACTTGCATGCCAGGTTCCTTAAGCACTACGCTACCACCACCCTATGACATCCAGTGAACGAAGGATACACAGCCTGTCAACAGCCATGTTCATGGAAGCAAGTGAATGTGAAGCAAGAAAATGTTAGAGCAGGTGTGACCTGAATTAGAAGTCCAACGGAGATGGAAGTTCAATGAAGGATAACCAGAAAAGTAAGTTGAAAATCACTGACAAGATTAGCCATGGGTATGCTGCAGACATTTCGTGTCCAAGACTCCTGTGGATCGGACTAAATGAAAAAATGCTGGTTCTTCAAGAGGTGTCAAGTGATGCTGACAGACACAGAAGCAAGTGAACAGTAATAATTTAATGCAGCTGGGTCCTATTTCTCAGAAATGGGAAATATTTGGAAGAAATGACTGATTTTCCACTTTTCTCTTATAATAGTGTTTCTCTTGTGTTTGTGTTTATCTGTGTGAGAGAATATGTGTGTGTGTGTGTATGTGTATGTGTGTGTGTGTACTTGTGTGTGTGTAAGGGAGTGGGCACAGCAGCATAGATTGTTGCCTGTAGGGAGGGCGCATGAGGATGAATATTTAGCAGTCACCAAGAAGGCCAGAAGGAAACGAAACACTCACACTCACACACACACACACACACACACACACACACACACACACACATACACACACACACGCACACAGATAATCAACACGGTACTGCAACACACACACAGACACAATGATAATGAATTGATATTCAGAAACACCCACACATATAACAAAAAGCTTTTGTAAAACAGAGGCTTGCCTGCTCCAAACTATCCATAGAGAGACAAACAGTGTGAGTCAGTTTCACAGGAAATTTCAGTTGATCACAGAGAAATGAATGAGCAAATTCACATGGAGCCTGAGGCCCAGAGTGTGTCAGT
Organism: Tenualosa ilisha; assembly: GCA_015244755.2. Taxonomy (NCBI): domain Eukaryota; kingdom Metazoa; phylum Chordata; class Actinopteri; order Clupeiformes; family Clupeidae; genus Tenualosa; species Tenualosa ilisha. The sequence goes on along the minus strand of PYXC01000993.1, from coordinate 1,885,383 downwards.
GAGATTTTGTACTAATACACATTGTTACTATCACAACTAGGAATGATAAAAATAAACATTTTTTTATGACTTATGAAAACAAACCCATCAGTACAATATTTACTTCTGTTTTTCTAATGGCCAGCTGGATATGTTGTTAAAGTTGTGTATTAATTACAAATGCATCTTAGTTTACTATTTTTGAACCGATTGAACACGACCAATTAAACAATTAAGCAAGCTGGTTCAATGTAAAGGAAAACTTTAGCATGTTCAATATCTAGTTCTGTTGTTCGAGATCTTCATATACAGCACACACACACACAAACACACACATACATACACACACACATACACACACATACATACACACACACTTTAATTTGGTACAAACGGATGAATATCCATTAAGAAAATTAGTGATTTAGCCTCCTAATATCATAAACACCTAAAAAGCATGGCTATGAGGGCAGATACATCAAAATAAAAGCCTAATTCTGCCCTGCTAACCAATGTATGTAGTCCTTAAGATATTAGCAGGCTAGCACACTAATGTCTGAAAAGATTACACTGAATGAAAGTACGTGAAGCCATCCTATTCCAAAAACAGATTTATAGGGTGAATGTGCCAGATTTCTTATTACTAGACTAAAACTGAATCCACCGTTCTGTAGAACTGCTTTTGCAGTGTGTTTTTGTCAATGAGTGGAACAACTGGAAAATAAGACAAAGGGAAAGAAAACATAAGCTCATTATTTGCATTTACATTTACATAGATCTTATGAGTGGTTTAGCCGTATAGAGGAAACTGAAGAAATATGCATCAACAATAGGCCTCTTTATCTACGGCTGTACACAGAGAGAGAGAGAGAGAAAGAAAGATATTTAAATATAGAAATGAAACAGGGGGAAACAGCAAACTATCTCCTTGTGCATCTCTTCTTCCTCTTGAGAGTAAATTAGTAGGTTTTTGAAGCATTGATTTATGTAACAGTGAATGCAGCCTCTTTTTTTTACCAGTTTTCTGGGAATTTTAAGTGGGACAGCAAAACAAATCAGAAGAAAAGAATAGAGAGAGGGCTGAATTGTTTTCACACAGTCTTGGTGATGCTGGTGTCTCTGTAGGTGTGACTATGTGATTAGTGCATAACATTGTAATAACCAGGCAATACAATTGCAATGCTGGTAAAATTCTTCTTTTTTTGACAAACAAGTTTTTTTATTACTCACTGGTTGGACTTACAGTTTCTCTCGTTCTCTATCATGCTTCCTCTAATTGTGCTAACTAATGGTTTTGCCTTTCTCCTGTCTTAACACTTTAAAGGAGAAATCAACTGTGAATTAATCAGTAGCCCTGTTGTTCAAGGTCATTGAATACCGTCTGTAAGGGAAAAAAACAAAATTGAGTACATCATAGACAATTACATTTACATTTATGCATTTAGCAGATGCTTTTATCCAAAGTGACTTACATTTGTCAACTATCAATTAGTTCAGGGCCAGTCTCCCCTAAAGACACTTAGGGTTAAGTGTCTTGCTGAAGATCACAACGGTGGCTTGTCAGGTTTCTTAACCCCACCCCCCATACCAAATAGCGCAATGGAAGGCATAAGAAAATAAAAATGAAAATGAGGCTCTGTGCCTCGTTTGGCTAGTGTTAGCTGCCTATTCGGCTATTCGGTCTGTGTTATATGTGCAATATTCTTCTTCTTTTTCCTACCGACAGCACTCAGTAACCTCAAACAACAGGGCTATGGATTTATTCCCACTGGATTCCTCCTTTACGTTAGGAAAGCACACATGGAATGTCTGCCTAAAGTCTGATTCAAACACCATTCTATTCTGCCAAATCTGCACTCGCTTAAATGACCTCTACACCCTGTCTGAGATGGATGTGACCTAGAGAGGTAATTAGCCTGGTAGGTCAGGAAGACAGACCGGAGGACTTTAAAAATAAAAAATAATATATATAATGATATATATAAATACAGTATATATATAATAAAATGCATAGCATGAGACATGAGTACCCTTGGGCATATAGGCAGAAAGAATAAGTATGCACTGCAAAGGAGGAAACTGAATTTCCATTTTTAATGACATGCAGTGGGCTCTGATTACATAATGACTGCACAGGTTTAGCAACCATGCAGACCAAGCCTGTTTGCCTGTTTGCACTCTCTCTGGCCAAGGCTTTGAAAAGCATCAGCAAGGCATTGTGCAGAAAATCCCCCTGCGCAGACAAGGCTCACAGAACAAGGTCATGCAAACACAGCACCACGTAGTCCCTCCTGAGACGGAAGAGAGGAGGAGATCACAGAAGAGAGTAGGAGCTTAGATGAGCGTGGGCACCATGCGGTGAAGGAGGGAAGATGCATGGGTATGCACACACACACACACACACACACACATACGGAGCAAAGTGAATGAGATTAGACAGGAGCGATGAACCCTGCGTTTCATCACTCCTTTCCCCATAGCTTCTGCTAAGAATGTCATTAGGTATCATTTGAGAATCTGTCAAATGAAAATGGCTCCATGCATAAATACATCCACTAGATATCCTGCAGAGTAAGTGCAGATGTAGCCTAGCCTGGTATGGCATTGCCAGACTATTTCTAGCTATTGAGCTGTTTCTAGTATTTCACTGAAATAGTAAATTCACTAAAATACTAGTATGGAACTGGTTAAGGTACCAGTGTGTGACTTAACTACCAGGGGCGTGTTTTCCCAAACCACATTGCTGACAAAGGTAGCAACTTTGTTGGTTGCAGCACAATTGCCCATAGCCAACCAACTAGTAACTAAGTTACTAACAGGTTTGCAACTATGGTTTTGGGAAAAACGGAAAGCAGGATGGTGAGCCAATTAGCAACTAGAGGGGATAACATTAAAGTCAATAGTGCAGCAGTAAGCTGTTTTAGCAACGTGTACAAACATCAAGGAACCGCAGTTGGATGAGTGAGCACAGAAAATGTAAATACATTTAATTTCTGCTGATGTGAGTTTGCAAAGGTTGGTAGAGAAGTTGGAAGCAAAGTGAATATTCCCTAATCAACATGATTGGTTAGAAATGTCCTCTGATTTCAAAGGAATTCAAAGTTTACACTGGAAACATCTCTTAATGAAAACATGGCCAGACTCGCTTAATGGAGTGAGTGAGCCTGATTAAACCAGGCTTGTAGATGTAAGCAATAGGCCACGAGAGGCCTTGGGTTAAGCTTGTTTACAACGGCAAAAGGGAGTTGTTGGGCACAACGTGAAGTGGAGAACGACATGATTCAGCCTAACAATAAACAGTCTGAACTATCCATTTTAGAAGAGTGTGTCACGGTGGAGGGGGATGATCAACCTGATTATAGGTGTGGGTTAGGAAAGAAATGTTTCTCAATTAAACATGGCCAGACTCTTTTCACCAAGTGAGTGAAGCTGATTAAACCAGGCTTACATTTACATTTATGCATTTAGCAAACACTTTTATCCAAAGCGACTTACATTTGTCATCTATCAATTACATCAGGGCCAGTCTCCCTTAGAGCAACTTAGGGCTAAGTGCACAGTAGCAGCCAGGATTCAAACCCACAATTGTCCAGGCTACTTGCATGATTGCCAGGCTCTTTGACCACTACACTACCACCGCCCCGCTTATACTACCCCATAGGCTTATAGTTGTGTGTGAGAGAGGGATGTTGAGACACACAGAACGAGAGAAAGAGTGAGGGGGGGTGAGGCCCTGTGAGGTCAGACAAGGATGGTGGGGTGGTGTTGTGTGGTGTGTGTGTAGTGGGACCCCGTGAGGTCAGAGAAGGATGGCGGGGTGGTGTGTGTGTGCAGTGGGAGTCTTTTACAGTTGAAAGATCAGACACGCAAGAGGTGTCAGAGACCAGCAGGCAGCTCAGACCACTTAAACACCAGCACTAGCACGTCTCTGGGGCCAACACAACCACACAACCACACATACATACATACAAACATACATACACACACATTCACACCACAGCAGGGCCACAGACACAGTGTGGTAGAGGAGACAGAGTAAGGAGAGCTTTTGAGTTTGTGGTTTTTAAGTGATAAACAACACAGACCATACAATGAAAAACAAACTAAACATAAGTCAACTCATCTTGTTGCTTCTGGATCAGGTAATAGCAATATAATGTGTCAAGGTTGTCACTCAAAAAAATGAAAAGGTACGGGCAGCTGGTTAAATGACAACGTTACTGTTAAAATCATGTGATGGGATGGATTTGAACAGTATCTTGCAATCAATGTTAAAAACAGTAAGATGCGGTTGAAAATCCACCATAACTTCACAGAAATGTCTATCTGAGTTGACTACTAACACCTTGGGTATAATTTTGATCCAAGATCAATCTAACAATGTTTGGGTGTCTAACGCTTCATTGCGTTGCAGTTATGACTTGCCAGTGTAGTCTTTACTTTGATGTAACTGATGTAATTTAGGCATGTTAACTGCAAACCTACTTGGTCTGACTCTTGTTATTCAACATAGAAATAAATAAATAAAACAGCACGATTTGAACACTCTGTGCTATATTGTGCCTTCTCCAACAGCCACAGCATAGTCCCTTAATGCTTTGCTAATCGCAGATAAACACAATTTCATGCCAATAGAGTTTGTGTGAGTTGAAGCACAGAATTATCCTAAGTTTTCAATCTGTCTCCCTTTGCATACTAAGAGGAAAAAAGTCAAAACTCTGTGCACAAATTAATGCATGCACATATATACACAGAGACAGGGAGAGAGAGAGAGAGAGAGAGAGAGAGGAGAGAGAGGCACTCTGAAAACAAGAGCACACAAATCAGTCCTTGACTGCATTGTACTTCTTTTCTCTGTGTGACAGAGGGGGAAAGAGAGTAAGAAAGTGAGTTTGAGTCCATGAATAATTCAAGAGATTCCCTCACTCTTGGGACTCTTGGTGCAAAATGCCTGAACAGAAATAAAATGGGAGAGAGAGGGGTAGAGAGAGAAACAGAGAGAGGTAGAGAGAGAGAGAGAGAGGTAGAGAGGTAGAGAGAGAGAGAGAGAGAGAGAGAGGGAGCAAGACAGAGAGGGAGAGAGAGAGAGAGATAGAGAGAGGTAGCGTGAGAGAGAGAGGTAGAGAGAGAGAGAGAGAGAGAGGTAGACAGAAAGAGAGAGAGGTAGAGAGAGAGAGGTAGAGACAGAAAGAGAGAGAGAGAGAGAGAGAGAGAGAGAGGTGCAAATGAGTGAATGCCCACATGTTGCCCTGTGCCCTTGCTGCCAGCTGCGGAAGGATTCCATCTGGCTGGTACAGAAACACGCACACACATACACACACACACATACACACACACACACATACACACACACGCACACACACACACACACACACACACACACACGCACACACACGCACACACACACCACTGCTTGGAGGAGATAGCAGCCGAACTGTGAGATGCCAGGATCATCGAGAGAAAGATGAGTAACAATAACAACCCCACCTCACCGCAGTGCATAATGATTAGCAGTGTGAACAGTAGTAATTTGGCTAAATGAGAAGAATGCATCTTATTTGGACAGAGATAAATATTTATTCATTTCAAAATAAATGTCCAATTATACAACCACATTTCATAACTTTTTGTTTTTCTAATTCACAGTAATCGAAGCACCAAGTCCAAGATGGGGAAAAAATGCAAATACCGTGTCCTCTTTTAGCCCTGTGTCTTGGCACATTCCTCTAATTAAAGGCTTTTAAAGTTTGACAGAATACCGCACCGTTGTCAGACTCCTTCCCCTTTTCTCCCACCAGCAACAGAAACCCAGCACCAAGAACACACACTATTTGAGCCCTCTAATAAAGCATGACCCTTTACGTTCGCAGCACACCGCGCCACGCGCCACGCTCCCCTTCCCTACCCTTCCCTTCCTACCCGCCAAGACTTCCTGCACATGGCAACGACAGCTTTAATCTGGAGGAGAAACCCTATTCTCCACGGGCGGAGTGACAGTCACACTCCTTCCCGTAGCCGTTCTCTGCGGAGCCGCATGCCAGGGCTTTGTATTTTATAAGTGTTCAGACACCGTTACGGAGCTATATTTCACCATAGCGTGACCCCAGTTCTGTGAAGTAGCTCTTCTCCTGAGGATTCATTCCTCTTTCCTGCCATTCTTATTTCCCGTCTCTCTTTAATTTATGACCAGATGCATAAAGCCTTCCATCATTTTCATACTTCCTACATACATATTTCGTAATATCTGCCATGTATAATGCACAATGCCTCTTTGTCAAGACTTTCTATAATGTGTTTGTTGCACTACATAGACAGATTCAAAAGAGTTTGATTATTACCGGCCGTTTCCGGTTTAACATTCCATTTCCAAGTAGTTTGGAAACGAAATAGAATATTTAAGCATTGTTGTTGTTTGTTTGTTTTTGTTTATCTCACCGAAGCGTCTATACATACATTAGTTATATGCAGTCAGGATTATGATTGATGCCTTGTTATTAATTCTACTTGCAGTGTGTTACTATGAGTGTGTTTATACAGTATATGTGTGCAATAATAGGGAATTGTCCCAGGAATCCACCTTTTGTCTACAGCAGTGTCTGCAGTTGAAGGGGGAGAATAATTGGATATTGATTGAGAGGCTCAGAGGGCCAGTGTGGATTCTGGTGGGGTAGAGCCTCTTCATCTGATCAACTCAAAGGTCACCGCGGCTATTGATTGGCAGTTCTCATCGGGAAAGAGGCTGCATTCGGCGGCTTGGTGTCATTCACGAACGCGGAAAAACTCCTTGCAGAAAACTTTTTGACCGTTTTTTTTTTTAACTTGACGCAGCAGGCAGTGGAGCCTTTGTTCTGTCAGAGCTGGAAAGAGTTCTGTCAGATCGAGGGAGATGCTTGTTTACGAATATTATTCTAGGCAATATTGTCTTCCAAAACAATCTATTTTCTCAGGGATTTTCTTGGCATTTCCTGCTCTGAAATTACATCCAAAACGTGTTGCATAAATAGGTGCAGAAGCATGTGATGTTGGCATATGACGGCGGCTGTCACAGGCACAGCGGGCTATCTGATTGGCTAAGGCAAGCTGTCATACGCACAGTGGGCATCACAGTTGGCTAAGAGGAGCTGTCACTGACACAGTGGGAGCTGTGATTGGCCAAGAGAATCAACAACTGAGCTGTCAAAATTAGGGCAGAGAATGGGACTGTAGACATTAAAGTTTCATTTCCCACTGATGCATTGTGACGTGAAGGAGTCGTGCTTGCTCATGACAACTAAGACGCTCTAAAAATTCAGTGGCCAACATTTTGTTTTGGACTTGATCTGATCGTCAAAAACAACAATGCACCAGTCATCTCTCTCTCTCTCTCTCTCTCTCTCTCACTCTCTGTCTCAATGTGTGTGTGTGTGTGTGTATAAAAGAATGAGCTCTGTTTATAACTCACATCACATCTGTCATATTAGAGCTGAAAGCTTGCTGAGGTAGTCAGTCGTATACCCTTTACTCCTTCTCTGCCTATACATAGCGTGCACACACACACACGCACACACACAAATACACACACACACACACACACACTGTTTATATAGAGACAGGTGAAACGATGTCTTGGTCTCACCTCACAGAGAAGGAGGTGTGAGAAGGAATGAGAGAGGGGAGCAATTTCATTTTCAGAGGTGCCTTGTTTTAGCTTAGCCAGAGGATTTCCACTAACGCACTCTTGACCCTGGCCAGACAGCGCAAGCAAGAAGCAAGCCAGCTAGAGAGAGAGGGAGGGAGAGAGAGAGAGAGAGAGAGAGAGAGAGAGAGAGAGAGAGAGAGAGAGAGAGATGGAGAGAGAGAGAGAGAGAGAGAGAGAGAGAGAAAGAGAGTGGTAGAAAGATGGGCTCATTCATTCTGCTGTCTCATTCCTCAACACAATCTGTCATCGGCAGGGATGGGGGGCGGTGTTGGTGACAAGAGACACCCCAGATTCACGACGCTGTCCGTGCGGATTTGAAGCACCGCTGAGGCCCCGCCGTGTAAACGACTCAACACGCACACAAAGACTGACTACCGCAGGATGGCTGGTATCCCTCTCTAAAAGCATTATGCTGAAATATGACTGATAGGAGTTGAAGTGTGTGTGTGTGTGTGTGTGTGTGTGTGTGTGTGTGTGTGTGTGTGTGTGTGTGTGTGTGTGTGAGTCTCTAGAACTGCGTTACTAGTGTCTCAAATATGACTGATAGGAGCTGAAGTGTGTGTGTGTGTGTGTGTGTGTGTGTGTCTGTGAGAGTATCTAGGCCTGCATCACTTGTGTCTCGCTATCCTGAAAAGTGCCATTCACTTGTTGTAGTCTCAAGAGTGCTATGTTCCAGCCAGTCATACCTCATCGGAATCCTTTGTACTTTAGACAAACGCGTGGGCCCGGCAGCTACAGAATTATCACAGTGTCCCTCCGTCACTGCAGCAAAACTACTAGAAATCAATCTAATGAGTGAATACTGATATAACTGCTCACACACATATGTCATGAGCACACTCGCACACTTAAAAAGATAAGATTAGATGGCTCCAAAATTGCCAGAATGTCAACTTTCAATTAAAGTAAACAGTACATTTTTTTATTTATAAAAAAATAATTGGCTTTCCATAGTTTCTTTTAGCTCGTGAAATCTACTCAAAAGTTATTCCTCTTAATCTGGAAACTTGAACATCAAATCCTGTTTGAAGTAGAGAAAGTTATTGCTCAATGTTATGGATTCAAAGAAAGTTATTGCACAATGTTATGGACTCAGAGAAAGCAATTGCACAGTGTTATGGACTCAGAGAAAGTTATTGCACAATGTTATGGACTCAGAGAAAGTTATTACACAATGTTACGGACTCAGAGAAAGTTATTGCACAGTGTTATGGACTCAGAGAAAGTTATTACACAGTGTTATGGACTCAGAGAAAGTTATTGCACAATATTATGCACTCAAGTGAGTTTGTCTGGAGCAACTATATCAGTTCAACTTTACTTGACTTTCTTGTGAACTTTAATAGCTAACAGTTGCTCTTGTTACTAAGACATGGCTCTGAATTCTGGTGCTGAGCCTCAAACGTCAGATGATCCCTGCTGTTAGATTTGACAGAACAGATTCAAGCAGTGCAACAGGATTGTCTTGAGATCTTTACAGAAGCTTTTAGTAAGAAATACCACAAGACATAAGAGGAAGCAGAGCAAAGAAATGATCAGGTTGGTTCAATATCATAAAAACCTGCTGCATTAGTGGACTGTAAATGAACAGGTTGGTTTTGAGTAAACACAAAAGTCTCAATATCATACAGACCTGTTGCATGAGTGTACTATAAATAAGTGTACTATAAATGAGTGTACTATAAATGAGTGTACTATAAATAAGTGTACTATAAATGAGTGTACTATAAATGAATGGCTACATATAGAAAACAACATCCAAAGTACTGATTTCAGAATTCCCCACAGCTCAGAACCGAAAAACACTGCGGTGAAATTCTTGTAAACAGCATGCCCTCGCTATCTTCCTCTCCTTCTTCCATTGATCATTGTCTTTTTCACTTCACTATCTCTGTCTCTTACTCACTCTTTTTTTCACTTTTCACTTCACTCTTTCTCTCTCTTTCTCGTTTGCCAGTAATTCTGTGAGCCCAGGAGAAGCCTGGGTTGTCTCATGCCTTTCTTTGTCAGAAGAGAAAAACATCTTCAAAACCTGACTTCAAAGGAACTCTATTCTTTCTTTCAACACCCTTCTGTCTCTCTCTCTCTCTCTCTCTCTCTCTAGCTCTTCTGAATAATGTCTCACACTCTCGTCAAACCCCAGATACAATTCCTGTCCCTCTACACATCATCCTGTGTGTGTGTGTGTGTTTCTGTGTGTGTCCTGGCCAGCAGCACTAATGAAGCCAATCAGAGTGATTACACACAATTAATGAGAGCAGTCTGTTCTGCACCACAGGATAAACACACACGTGCATGCAAATGTGTACACACACACACACACACACAAATCCATGCTTACAAACATTCATGCACCCAAACATCCACATAGTCTTGTGTAATGGCAGACTAATGATGAATAATGAAAACGTAATATTCTCATATGAGTGCCTTACATTATCTGTTATTCATGTTGTCTTGAAAATGTTCTTATCATCCTTTTGTTCACACACACACACACACACACACACACACACACACACACACACACACAATGTTTACATTTATCTCTACCCTCCCCTGAAGTGTCTCTGTAAACTGTGACAAAACTTTCCTGTCAGGACACATGCATGTTCTCTCTCTCTCTCTCTCTCTCTCTCTCAGACACACACAACACACACCACACACACACACTGCTCTCTCCTCCTCTCTCCTCTCCCCCCACCACACCCCACACACACACACAGCACACTCTTACTCTCTCTCTCTCTCTCTCTCACACACTCACACACACACACACACACACACACACACACAGCATGCTTCTCCCTACCAGCTGCCTTATAGTCTTCCCCACTGTGAGATACAAGGAGGAAGGAAAGAGCTTGGGAGAACAAGGGGAGAATGGAGGAGAGAGGAGAACAGGAAAGGCCAGAGGAGGACATGAGAGGGGGGGGCAGCTGAGAATAAGGGATGAGGAAATGGTAGAGGAGAAGATAGGTGTGAGGATAGAGGAAAGGAGAGAAGAAGAGAAGTGAGGCTAACCATAGTATAGTCCAATGAATTGGCCAAAGGTCAAGTCACGAGTTTTGATCAGTGACAATATCATGACAATATTGAAGAGCTCGCGCAGACACACACACACATACACACACACACACACACACACACACACACACACACACACACACACACACACACACAGCTCTGTTTGGAAAAGTCAGCTTTTTTACAGATTTCTGTCCACCTACATGTGGTAGTAAATTTTTTTTTGTTTACATTTTTTTCATGTGGGAATATATTTTGGGAACTATATACTATATACATGTATGTATCTTTGTTTGAATATTGCTTGCATGCTTACTGTGTACTTTCAGCTTCTCCCTTCAGATTATACAAACTGATTGGAGACAGAAGTGTTTTAAGTTTAGAGCATTAGCGTGTACAAGATATACACATAAATGTAATATTATGATAAGAGAAGTGTCTATGAGGTGCATCTGAGATCTGCTTATGATGCCTTGAATACAGAGTTTCATTTTGCAAAGGATGTGAGGCATTAGCCATTTTGTGTGAGCATTTAATGGATTTGTTCGTTAAGTTTTCAGAAAACGACACAGAGCTTTGAAAACATGTGTAGGCAGTTTAAAAAAAAAAAACTGTATGTCTTAAGTCCCAACAAGAGGAGAGGAGAGGTGAGGAACTAATGACCGCTGTGCTTTTTTTTTTTTTTTTAAAAGAAAGATTTCCAGCCATGGCGTTCAGTCCATTGGTTTCATCGTGTAGAGTTGCTGACACACTCTATTACAGGACAGTGTGTTTTACTCTATCATTATTATGTGGGCTGTAGCCATGGTAACACTTAGCATGGAGCCAACATCCATAATGCATTTAAGTGCATTCATAAAACATCTTGATCTAGTATGTATTTCCATTAGAGTATGCTATCGCTAAAGGCGCCTGTGCTATGATATTTAAGAGGAAATATTAAATGAGTAACACTTCACTTTGGGACTATATTTAAGACTTTAAATAATTCATCAGCATTTTTGGAGGTAGTGAAAAAAAAAAAACTTGCCAGCTTTCATGCCAGCAAATGTGATATGATTTATCGCTTCCATCGTATTTGCAGAGTTTCTTGAAGAGGATAACACTTTGATGGTGTTGAATACCATGCAGTAACACTGTTGGTATGAGGAAAAAAAAGGAAGTCCTAATTTTAAAAATACATTTTGGTGATATCGGTGTTAAATGACTGCCAAAGCTGCATTTTTTAAAAAATGACATTACACTACAGCTAATTAAGCTATCAACATGAGCAGGCTAATTCAGCTACCAACACGAACAGCCTCTTATGTAAGGAACATGAATAGGAACAAGTGCTACCCATTTTAGGGCACAGACATCTGTGTAGTCTACAAACAGAACACACAATATTGCTGATATTATAATGCTTTTTATATTGTTGGCCAAATAATAGCTATGTATAGAAAAAATTACTGTCTGTTTTCCCTAAGGGTTATGAAGGGCCATCATGAATTGATTTCATGGTCAAATGTAAATACTGTAATGCTCCACTCACAGTAAAGGTCAAAGGTAATGTATGACAATGTAAATTCTCTTAGAAGCATAGAATATGTTCAAGTCCGATTTTTTTCCATTGTGATAGATCAGTGCAAACTAATGACAATCAGATTACACATACAGTTGACAGCAGTCAAAACACAGCTAGTGAAGAATACATCTACTGTGTATTGGAAAATCACTGCTATAAAATGGACAGTCAGGTCTTAATAATGTAGAACTTGGATTCTTCAGCCTGTTGAGGCCTGGGTATCTTCACCCAATTAAAGAGCAACTTGGAAGTTGAAATTTGTTACATAATTTTGCTCAGAAATGAATATAGAAACATTTAGGAGTGATCTCATATGATTTACCAGACCTAACACCAGAAAATCTTAGTTACACCTTTTAAGCAGTTTTTAAGCAATCCTCTTGAATGTTCTATGCGTGGCATTTGTATGGCATGCCTCATAGGAGGGAGTCGTCTCAGTCTTTCACTAACTGTCCCTGGCTGAAGCATGGAGCATCAGGCACATCTGTCTCATCTACAATCTCGTAGTGTGATATTTATAATGCATAAAAAATTGTTAGCTTTCCCTTACAAATGAAATCATACAGTAAACTGCTATTCAAATGGTCTCTAACAACTCGATAGTCAAGCTACATCTGGTGGTCTGGTGTTGTGGTTTGTGGTGGGGCAACCTGTTGCTGGACATCACATCATCAATTAGCCATTAAAAACATACTAGCATACTGTCCGTAGGCTACGTGAGGTTTTATGTTTGGACGGCTCTACACCATTTGAATTAAGTAGCAGGTGGCACAACAGTATTCAGTTGCTTACTTTTCCTCGTTTGTTATCGTACTGCTAGCTAACACAATCTTGTGGTAGTTGCCAACACTTGTTTACATTATTGTAGTTGCCTGTATGTATTTATTAATGTTAAAGCTAGTTATCTTATTCGCCATGCGTACTTCTCTCCTCAACCAAATTAATTTGCTGGTGGTGGACGTTAGTTCCCCAAATCACTGTCTGTGTGATGCCAAAGAGGCTCATAATTATTAGGCCTCATATGCAAATGTTTATTTTCAACTATGCCCACCTTAAACATCATATTGAAATGCATTCATCCTTATGGATGTTACTGACCAACTTGGCCAGACTCCCTCATGAAGTTGTGCTAAGCAAATTCTGTTTTAGAACGTTCATGAAGAAAGTTATTTAAAAAAAGAAAAAACGACTGAAAATATTAACAAAGTGTGTCTATAATTAAAAATTATTGTGAAAAATGAGTTCTTGCTATATTTCTGTACACATTAATGAAAAGGGTGTTTTTAACCTTCAAGTTGCACTTTAAGACCAGAGTATGAGTCACAATCATCTCTGAAATCTTATGAGTTCAGTCTAGTTCACGGAGCATCCGTCAGTGCAGCCTGACTCGTCCGCCTACAGTTCCAGCGTCTCCTTGGAGAGGATTCCAGCCGAGTTCAGAAGACTGAGAAGAGTTTGACATGGGCAGATCTCAGGCATCTGCAAATGCAGTCTGTTTGTGCTCACTGAAACCAACTTAGTCACTCTAAGTTCGCTCACTGACCTAAATCTGTTGTGATAACTTTGTGTGTATGTGTGTGTGTGTGTGTGTGTGTGTGTGTGTGTGTGTGTGTGTGTGTGTGCAAGACTGCATATTATGTACAGGTGCACATACAGCGGGGACACACATTGCATACATATGTTTTCACTGACAACAGAAGGAAATGTAGTTAATTGGATATTTGCTTGGTTGACATCTATTTGCCAAGGGCATTAAAGGGTCTTTGCTGAGTTATAAATAGCCAGCCATTTGGACAAAATATACAATACAGTGTGTGCATAAGATAATCTGTATGCAGACACACACACACACACACACACACACACACACACACACACAGACACACACGTCTCATACTACTGGTACTCAAACAGCATGCAGTCAGCTTGCCATGCACCACCTCTGTCACCTACTCTCTTGGCTAGTTGCATGTCTCTTGAGTAAGGGTTTGCAGTGACAGGAAGCTATATGTGGGTATTTCTTCAAGGGGACTGCAGCAGAGGGGAGCTATGGCAGAGGGAGAAAGAGGACCCTGGAAAGCGGGGTGTCCTTGGATATTGCCTGCAGGGAATGCAAATGAGACAGGAAATGCCAAAGGCTGTGGGGTCTCTCAGACAGGTAGGTGGAAGAAAACGAAAAAAAAAAAGAGACAATCTTACAAAACTATTCAGACACCCCACCACATAAATTACCCATCATCACATGCTGGAAAACTCTGAATGTGAAAACTCAGTGTGCAGTGTGTGTGTGTGTGTGAGAGAGAGAGAGAGAGAGAGAGAGAGAGAGAATGAAAGAGAGAGAGGCCTCACACGGGTTGTTTTCTGCCCAAGGCATAGAAATAAAAAAACGGCAGGAAAAAATTGTAACAGCATCTGATTTCACAGTGGAGCTTGGAGCCAGTTGTAAGATGTGGGCAAATGAGGACACCGCTGTGCAGTTTCTGTTGTCCTCTTTCATATTAGTGTGCGTACAGTGTGTGTGTGTGTCTGTGTGTGTGTGTGTGTATGTGCGCCTGTGTGTGTGTGTTTGGATGTGCATGCGGATGTGTGTCTGTGTGTGTGTGTGTGTGTGTGCACAATGCACACACATATGTGTTGGTGTGTGCGTGGACGTGCGTATGTATGTGTGTCCCTGTGTGTGTGTGCACAGTGCACATGCATGTGTGTGTGGACGTGCATGCGTATGTGCATCCGTGTGTGTTTGTGTGTGCGCATGTGCGTGTGCGTGTGTGTGTATGTGTATGTGTGTGCGCCTGTGTCTGTGCCCCTGTTAGCGTATGACAGACAGGATGTTGAATGTCCATGCAAGCGTGCTGAATTGGGGGAAACTGTGTTTGTTGAGGAGGGAGAACATGATGCCAAAATCTAATTGGGCAGAGCCTTGATACTCCATTAAACCCAATCACTGAAACCTTACCAGAGAAACAGCTGTCGAAAGAGAGGGAAACAGGGAAACGAGGGGGGAGAGGGGGATAGAGAGAGCAAGGGAGGAGGAGGGGGGGGGGCACAGCGGGAGAGGGGGATAGAGAAAGCAAGGGAGAAGGAGAGGGGTGTCATGAGTGGCTAGGGACTGGAAGAAAGAGAGGTTGGTAGAGGAAGGAGAGGGTCCGTGTGTGTTTGCAGGAGAGGTTAGGGAGAGATGAATGGCCAGATAGATGCAGACTGACAGAGCATTGAGCTCGCAACAACTCTCATTACGCCATCTGCCTACAGGGGACCCAACACACACTCTCTCCCCCTCGATAGTTCTCTCTCTCTCTCTTTCGCTCTCCCCAGAGACCATAAGCACACACACAATCTCACACAGCATACAACACATGCTCTCCCATGACCTGGTCGACACACACACTCTACGACAGCTCAGACTTACCTCATGCTGCCCTCCTGTGTGGTTTTGAAATACAAAATCACACGAATGTCTGACCTCCCTGTTCACAGTGAAATCAGTCTTCTATACGATACAGAACATAGATTTTACATAAAGTATATGCATGCATTATGTACACCTAATTAACGCACACAGCACATAGTGCTGCACTCTACAGGAATTAACATTCAACATAAACAATTAACAATCAACATAACCACTGCATAAATATGTTATGGCAGATGCCATACATTCTGCTGTATATCTTCATAGCAGATCTTCTCCCGCTGTGTCACACATCACTGCTATTAGTAAATGTTATGACTGATCTTTTTATGGGTAATGTGTGTGCAAGACATGCAGTTATTACAAGAGTACGTTGGAGAGCAAGCACATTCAACTGCTAATTGTTGTGTTAAGAACGGCTTTGAATGATCACAAAGGAACATCTGCCCTCTTAAGGGCTTTAAAAATAATTTGTGGTTTTTTATTATTGCCATGAACACGACAAGTGACAATAATGATACCAGATTATGTTTTTCCTGTTGTGATAAATATTACAGCCTGCTAAAATGATCATCTTTGATTAAATTGCACTTATGATGGATGGTTCAAGTACAATGTCACACACACACACACACACACACACACACACACATACAGATACACCATCCAATACATATTTTACCTTAATTAAATAATCAAACATGCTTCTAAATTTATATTCTTCTCTGAACAACTCTGCAGGTGCCTTGTGGAAAAAAACAAACATATACACTTCCACACAGTGCTCACACACACACACACACACACACACACACACACACAAACACACACCAAATTCTGCAGTGGAGCAGTCGTAACATGAACTTACAATTGATTGACACAGTAAGATTCTTGTAAATCTGTGTTGCTTTAAAAGCATCTGCTAAATCACAGTCAGCTTTCACAGTGGTTGCTCTGGAGGGCATGGCCTACTCTCCTTCTTCCTGCCTATGTGTACACAACCACTGAGACACTCAACACAGTTTGCCAGACACACATTTGCTTCGAAGTCACACATCATCACACACACACACACTGTTCTGGACTAGACTTCCCATAACAACACACTCTCCTTGACACATCTCAGTTTGAATACACTCAGGAGTTGTGTGTTGGAGATGGCAGTGTAGTGGAATGAGCAGATAGGGGGGAAGGTGTGTGTGTGTGTGTGTGTGTTTGTGTGCCAGTGTGTGTGTGAGTGAGTGAGATGCAGTAGTGTCAGGTTCCTCATTGATGCAGACGAGATGAGAATGGGGCTTTGGAAGCAGGAGGCTTGCTCCAGCTAAATGAAGACAGCAGCAATAAGGTCGGGGACAGTCTGAGCGGCTAAATCTAATCTTGGGCCTTTTTACAGCCCGCGCGCTAGCATTACTACCAGATTAGCCCGTGGAACAGATACTCCCTATGCGGCCAACTCACCGCCGCTAGCCCTGCTGATCTCTCATTCTGAGCATGCCTCTCTCTTTTTCTCAGCATTCTCTCCTCACACCTCTAGATCCCCCCATCTCTCTCTCTCTCTCTCTCTCTCTTTCTGCCAGAGGTTGTTCCAGACTGGCTGAATTGGCATTCTCAGACTCTCTCGTAGCAATAAAAGAAAGAAAGCAAGACATGAGCTCAATGCCCCAGTTTCTGCACTGAGTGAGACGAGGATTCAAATTAGTCAGCATTGGTAAGCCTTACTGATAGCTCCGAGATATCTTCAATAAGGCATTAGCATGTTCATTTGCCGCTGGGACGTGCCACAGCATTCGAGCCGGAACTGAATTAAAATCTGCTCATCAGCAGGCAGATCCGTGGGCCCAGGTTCTGATAATGACCAGGATGCTGCAGACTCCTCGACTCCTGCTGCTTAAAGGAAAGTTCTGGTGTAAATCAACCCATACCGCTGTTGCTTGAACTCACCCAGCACTGTTGCTACATTTACATTACATTTAGCAAACGCTTTTTTATCCAAATCGACTTACATTTGTCAGCTATCAATTACATCAGGGTCTTCATCATCTCCCTTAGAGCACCACCACCACTAGGAATAGGAACAAGAAACCCTTGTTGTATCAAACCTTCTCATTCCTCTTCCTCAGAACAGCACTCGGTGAGTTCTCATTAGCTAAGGTTAGCTTTCATTTCTCTATTCCATACTTGTTGTATGAAATCTTGTTGCTCTTGTTGCTAACGACAGCACTCGCAGATTTACATTGGATTTTTTCTTTAATGGAACACAGGGCTGGTGAGTGGTAACAAGAACCCTCACAGTTGTGTTCTTGCCCTAATGAGCACTTTGATTAAACACATAGAGGCAAGAGGGAGTGCCATGATAAGACTTTAAGCTACGCCTCATTTGTAACATTGGCACAGCAGGACAAACTAGAGTCCACTGGGAATTAAAGGATTCACAGCTGCAAAGTGTCTATTTGGCTGGCTTGAGCCTCTTGACTGTTTGTTGAAATGTCCTTGAACATGATATTGAAACCCCAGCATGTTCCAGTAGATAGAATGTGTATTGGGTCAACTCTGACTGTACAGTCAGTCCGTTGTAACACAGAGAGTTTGAGCAGAGAATTGCTACAAGTCACAGCATCACAATCCAATTAAAACTATAAGGATGCAAAGAGGGCAAGACAACAAGACAGAAAAAAAGGAAGTGGAGTGGGAAAGGAGGAAGAGAAAGCAGGAAAATAGAAATCTGGATTATCATTAGCTGTGACTGACACCGGAGCCATAAGCTCACAGGTCGCGTTCATGGCCGTGTCAGTGTTTGCCAAATAAGATTAGCGGTAAATCCAATAAAACACTGCCGCTATTGAATGCCTCTGTTACCCCAACAGGGCCCAATCCACTTCACCTCTGGATGTCACTGCTGAAAATTATCATTCGACACACACACACACACACACACAGACACACACACACACAGAGACACACAAGTAGGCTTGAAAGTCAGTGCCGGTGTTGTTTCCTCAAGAGAGGTCACAGTGTGTTTGTACAGGAGGTGGCTAACTGCACTGTCCAGTTCCACTAGCACCACTGCATGACGAGGCAGAAGCTATTTTAGGCAGTGAATAAGCTAGGGAGGTGTTATGTCATATGCAAAACGCATCAGTTAGACTTTCAGTTTGAATCAACTCCCCACTGCCATGCAAGAAACACAACTGGTGTGAGTTCATCTCAAGTTCATCTCAGCCATGGGGATTTAACTGTAAATGCTGCCACATGTGTTAGCTCTGCCGACCTCAATATGAGCTAATGACAAGAATTTACAGGATTTTATCGATATTGATGCCATTGTTGACCATTATTGATAAGACTATTGGTACAATTCCTTATCAATTCTCTTATCAATTCATTAAGGTAAACAACACAGGTTTTCAATATCAATACATCAACACCTAAAGCCATAAGGGCTTATTATCATTATAAGCCATTAAATCCACTATCAAGGTAAGGTAGCAGGCGTAGGCAACATTCCTGGTTGCGTGCTGAAGGCCTGCCCAGAAGAGCTGTGGCAAGAGTGATGTGGGCACGTTTCTAAGGTCAAAGTAAAAAGCACTTTTGTGCCACTGAAGTGGCTACACATCAGTCTCTAACCCCCTTGTAAGATAACCATGAGACTTACGAACAAAATGCTAAGCCTGGTTAACTTTTTAAGCAGACTGTAACGTACTTAATACGTTAAGAGTAAAGAGTTGATTGCCAAATTTGTTTCTGATCCAATCTATGAATTAATTTTATTTTTTCAAAAAGCTATGGTTGAGTATTTAAATCATCACAACAATATTCATGAGCAAGTAACAACATGAATGGCTATTGGTTGTTACATTCTATTCAACCATCTTTAGCACTGGACTTGTAACTCCAAACATGGCTGCCTTCCCCTTTAAGGATGTCTTCATGGATGTCTTTAACATCTCTCTGAGACAGGCTGTTGCTCCATCGTGTTTCAAGGCCACCACCATCACACCTGTGCCAAAGAAACCTGCTCCATCCTGCTTTAATGACTATCATCCTGTGGCACTGACCCCCATCGTCATGAAGTGGTTTGAATGGCTAGCCATGTCATACATTAAATCCATCCTCTCCCCCACCCTGGATCCATTCTGGTTCCACCGTCCACAGAAGATGCAATCTGCTCTGCCCTCCACTCAGCCCTCTTCCACCTGAACACAAAAGACTGTAAGAATGACAAAGTAAGAATGCTGTTCATAGACTTCAGTTCAGCATTCAACACCATGACCCCACAACAGCTCATCTGCAAACTAGATCAGCAGGGGCTCAACAGCTGGCTGCTGGACTTCCTCAGTGAGAGGCCACAAGCAGTACGAGTTAGCAACAACACCTCAAGGAGCATCACACTGAGCACAGGGCCCCCTCACGGTTGTGTGCTTAGTCCTCTGCTCTTAACCCTGCTGACACACAACTACACACCAACCTACAGCACCAATCACATAGTGAAGTTTTGCATACGACACAATTCTGGTGGGTCTCAAAACCAAGAATAATGAAAGCCAGGAAGGATGTTGACCCCCTGACCACATGGGGCGGAGATTACACCCACCTGCTGAATGTCAGCAAGACCAAGGAGATTGCTGTTGACTTCCAGAGAGGTCACACCCGACACCCATCACTGACCATCAACAGCGCTGCTGTGGAGAGACTGAGCAGCACCAAATTCCTGGGGGTGCACATCAGTGAGGACCTCTCCTGGACCATCAACACTGCGTCACTGGCAAAGGAAGCACAGCAGCACCTCTACTTCCTCCGCAAACTCTCTGCACCCCCAAAATCTCTGAACTCTGAACTGTTTTGGTATATAGCATTTTTTGCACTATTACATTCTGCACTATCATCACTATCACTATCATCACTATCACTATTACATTCTGCACTATCATCACTATCACTATCAACACATCATACAGATCATTTTTGCTTCTTGTGAAATTCCTTTTTCTTTTTTGTCTTCTGAAATGTTTGCTTTTTAGGAAGTATGTCTTATCTGTTGTGCAGTTTTACTGTTTAGTGTTAGGGTATAAAAATCCTTATCTGTTGTGCAGTTTTACTGTTTAGTGTTAGGGTGTAAAAATCCTTATCTGTTGTGCACTATTTACTTTATTAAGAAATGTCTTATCTGCTGTGCATTTTTTCTTTACCGTGGGAGAGCGAGAAATGTATTTTTGATTCCTCTGTATGTGGTGGAAAATTTGAGCTGACTCTATTTTCAGAAGGACCAATTGCCCATGATCTCAAAAACATGCTGGCACTGATAAAAGGAATTTATAAGGTTAGGAAGATTGACGGTTCTATTTGATACCCGGTTCTCAAGCCCCACCCCTGGTCTGTGCACATGTACTTGGTTTGATCACTTAATTCTGATGAACTGATGATGAGATTTGGGTTGATGTCTTTGTTGTTGTTGCTTTTTAGGGGGGGGGGGGGTCTATTAGGACTGTGGTAGGACATTGAACAAAGGACAAGAAATAAGTCATTTGAGAGTTCTTGGAGAGATAAGGTTGTGTAGTGTGCCGAATAAATGACATTGGGCACTGAACTTGTTTGTGGTATGGGCACCTCGCCTGGTAGTCACGACCGCCTTGATCTGATTGGGTTTGGTCTGGAAACTTTGCTGTTATTTTCCACTTTCCTGAGGTGGAACCAGTGAATGTTGATCAAATGACCTCTGTGCCTATTGGACAGAGCTACAATCATCAGACCAACAATTCTGATAGCACACCCAGACAGATCAGGATGTCTTCTCAGGCTAATATGCACCAACTCTGTTCCCAGGGTACAGCAAAAGTTTTCAAAAGTATTCTCCTGTTATAGAGTTAGTTAGAAAATGATGTCTGAAATGACAATGACTGATTTCCATTACAATGAGGGTCATATGAAGTCTCACTGCAAGGCATCAAAGTCAAAACAGCAAATTTGTAGTGTACTTTAATAATCAATTTAAACTATATTTGTGCAGGCGCTGAAATATTTGGTAAGATTTTCATAAAACTGATACTACTGCATAGGGACATATTTTGATGGAGGGCTTTTATAATGCAAAAAAATATTATGCTCCCAGACAACATTGCTTTGTTTGTTTTACTGTTTACCTACTCCCTCATGAAGTGATTGATTCCTGGAGGAATTACACTTGTTGGTCGGAGCAAAAGAAATTACCCTAGTCTCAATCCATCATACTTTTTCTTAATGGCTTTGTTCATTAAAAATGTTCAATAAAAGCCCAATTACACTTGACACCCTTGAAGTGACGTTACTGTGTATGCAGCAGCCCAGTTCTGATTATCTTTGGCACTCTGCCCACATCAGTGATCCCATGAATCTCAGCTGAGCTGACACACTGCACAACAGCAGTCCCTTTGAAGAAGCTAGAAAAACTGCAGCTGCTCTTGAATTCATATGAGGACGTACAACAGTAACTTTTGATCAGACATATTGAATCAAGGGACTACTCATGCTTAAGAAGTCATTTGGTCTTGTCTTGCGGTTTCATTTGTGTCACACGTTGCTACAAATACAAAAACACAGACTGGCTCATCTACAATAACACATTCAAACACTGTAGGGTATTCCTCAGTCTGCCAGTCATTATCACTTCTGAAAGATGAAGACCCCCAAAAATAAACCGAATCTCTTGTCCATTCTCACAGTCTCTCTCTTTCTCTCTCACACACACACACACACACATACACACTGAGCCTTTGTCTTTTATGTGCCCACAGGAAGACACACAGAGAAGAAAGAGAGGGTGTGTGTGTGTGTGTGCGTGTGTGTGTGTGTCCTGGAGGGAGAAGAATGGAATCTCATCATTACTTGGGGCCGAATAGCCTGCAGGCAAAGAGGAAGAGACTGAGAGAGCACAAGGGCAGGTGAGCTGGAATGGAGGTGAATCAGAGAGGGAGGTGAGTAGGGAGAAATGAAATGGAGCACCAGAATATGCAAACTAGAAAAATGAGATGCTCCAGATATAGTGAGCGCTGTGTCATCGACCAGGGCCGGACAGACTCCAGCAGACAGAGTGCTACGCAAAAAACCCCTGGGAGAAACCCAAATTTATTGTTTGGAGTAGATCGATCTGCCCTAACAGCCATGAGAGATTAACTCAACAAGCAGAAAACAGAGCGCTGGTGGTAGCTGATTTGTTATGCAAGTAAAGAGATGCATTTCAATGTAGAGACACAAAAAAGTTAAACGTACCTATGTGTTCAGCAAGTCAACCAGCTAAGTTTTCTTGTTAGAAAACCCCAAATCGTGGTATTAATGGGAGAGGTCAAACGATGTGTTTCCCAAAACCAAAGCTGGTAACCAGTTAGCAATTTAGATGGTTGGCAGTGAGCAATTACACTGCAACCAAGCAACTATGGTTTGGGGAAAACATGCTTCATGCTCAGTGAGTAGCCTAAAGCCACCAGTGACTAGTCACATCAGATTTACTCTCACGTGTCATATCTGTCACTCTCAATAACAGCCGTGTACAAACAGTGTTGTTCATTACCCTGATTATGATCCACATTAAGTGGAAGAATGGCTCCCAGAGATGCCTGCAGTACCTGTTTGCTGCTTATTTTGGATGTGGTCAGAGATGCAAAGCAAGGCCCCAAGGTGTTGTAGAAAGTACCCGAAAGCCTTGAGCACTGAGTAAAAGTACAGATACCCTACTAAACAATTACTCTGGTAGAAGTTCAAGTAACTCACCAGCATGTTACTTAAGTAAAAGTGTAAAAGTATCTTGTATTTAGTGTACTTAAATACGATAAGTCATCTATAATTAAGTGTACTTAAGTAATGAAAGGTAAAGTACAAATAGGTTTAAAACATGAAGCTTACAACAAGCTTCAGAAAATGTCAAAAATGCCTGAAAAAAAATCACACACACACACACACACACACACACACACACACACACACACACACACACACACACATACACACATACACACACATACAGTCAGAATGAAAAATGTTGCCTATATCACATCTACAGGTTTAATGGAGAATTTGTTGTTTGCACTCATCTAATGACAAGTCAGCTTCCCTAAAACTTTGTTGTGGTCACTCAATTGATACTTGTAACAAGTACAGTAGAGATTCTCCCAAAACATACTTTACTACTGTATTGAAGTATTTTTACTATTTCACTCTACATCTCTGGCAAGGCAAGACATACAGAAGCAACAGAGGAGATTCGTTTTTGTTTGAAGTGTTTTCTCTTAGAGGGGTGATGCACTATCATAAGGACACGCACGAGTGCATCTACTGAATAATGATTTTTAACAACTCAAGTACAGTAGAGATTCTCCCAAAACATACTTCAGTACTGTATTGAAGTATTTTTCCTTTTTTACTCTACATCTCTGGCAAGGCAAGACATACAGTAGCAACAGAGGAGATTTGTTTTTGTTTGAAATGTTTTGTCTTAGAGAGGTGATACACTACCATAAGGAGACGCACGAGTGCATCTACTGAATGCTGAACAATGTGCTGCACAGAATAAGCAACTGTGAAATTAAATTCTAATATTATGCTAGTATTTGTGTGTGTGTGTGTGTGTGTGTGTGTGTGTGTGTGAGCGTGTGTGTGCGCAAGCACAGGTGGCAGTGCACAATATGCATGAGTCATAAACCCTACTAATTGTCCACATCCCCATATGGCCTTAAAATGCTAACACGGCTAATTAAAGTCTAGCCATGGTTTCTGCATCGCCTGCATTATGGAACAACTGTCTGGACTTGGGTTTGCATTTCATAACATATTTTCACGCAAAGCTAACATCATAAAGCATTAGCTCATCACAGTGGAGCTGTGATGATTGAATATTTAGGCCACACAGAATGTCTGTCAGTAGGACACTGCGAATAGCAGGGCTGACAGTGCATCAATCAATGAAGAAAATACTGTCTCAAAATGTCCGCAGAGGCATCCCCAATTGCATGCTTTCCCGATGCTAAGGGAGGCATGGCCACCTCATAAAAACGTTCTAATGCAGAAAATGAAATTTATTCACAACTGCACTGCATACTTTACTGCACTGCACTACATACTTACTGCACTATATACTTAGCCATTTGTCTCATTCAAATCATCATATCAGGGTTTCTTCTAAAGACAGTGTAGGGAGTGAAACAGTGCCCCCGTCACACTGCATACCGCTGCATTACACTGTGAGCGCTAGTCAAGTACTGTCATCTAGGGAGGCAAAGTGTGCAGAGCCTCCTTGGTAAGCAGTTTTATTTAATCAGATTGGAGCACAGGTCAGCGCTAAGCAGTTATCATGGTCAAGTCAAAACAGAGAAAAAAACTCAAGGGAGGCTAGTTTGAATCAGCCTCCAGGTGAATGTCATTGTAAATACAAAACTGCTATCCAATCACACTGCTGTTATCCCGACTCGAGTGAGTTAGATAGTCAACGTCAGAGGATGGAGTAGAGATGCAGACCTTGAATTTTCCATTCAGACTTCAACTTCCACTGAAAATCAAACAGGACAGTCAGCCTAAGTTACTTGGAAGCTGGATAGGATTCAGGGAAGAGCTAAGGATATGGACAGGCCACTAGGATTCAGGGAAGAGCTGAGGATATGGACAGGCTACTCGTTATTTTGTGGGAACTTGGAAATTTAATTTCAAATTTAAGTGGACATTCAGTGAAGGAATTTATGCCATGTTGCTTTTGTCCTG
>PYXC01000993.1:1787500-1857500 GCA_015244755.2 Tenualosa ilisha | reverse complement strand
ACAATAAGAGTGAATGTGTGTGTGTGTGTGTGTGTGTGTGTGTGTGTGTGTGTGTGTGTGTGTGTGCATGTGCGTGCGTGTGTGTGTGCGTACATGTGCGTGCGCACACGCGTATGTGTGTGTGTGTGTGTGTGTGTGTGTGTGTATGAAGATGGGCTGTGCACTTCATCATGGGGCCTTTCTAGCACGCTGACATAGAATATCTAGATAACCTCTGAACCCTAACACTGATACACGCATGATTAGAAGAAATTCACTCTACACACACACACACACACACACACACACACACACACACAGGGAGAGAGAGAGAAAGAGAGTGCTCCACTCCAGAGGAGTATTAGATGTTCCTTAGATGTGTGTATGACACCATCATTAATAACCACCATTAATAGCCACAGTCACAAAAGGCAAAAACACACTACAAATAACTGAGTCTTCCCTCTTTCTTAAAACACACACACACACACACACACACACACACACACACACACACACACACACACACGCGTATAGATGTGTGTATATCACTATTACTGACAGCCACCATTAATAGCCACAGTCATAAAAAGACACTCTGTAAGATATACCGTAGGCAAAACACACTAAAATCTTCTTCCCTCTTTCTTAAAGTCTTGAAACACACACACACACACACACACACACACACACACATACGCATATCCCTCATTACGTATTAACCGAAGCGTATGTGCGGCACACACACACACACACACACCACACACACACACGCACACACGCCAAAACAGGTCAGTGGAGCATGCCTTCACATGCTGTCCAAACAGGCGCTCTTTGCAGGCCATCCGTGTTCTCCTCTCATGCTGACACAGTGGCCGGTGGAGCCCATGTTATTTCTGTGTGTGTGTGTGTGTGTGTGTGTGTGTGTGTGTGTGTGTGGAGCTCCTCCAGGTCAGCATCATTAGGGGAGACAGAAGGCATTGAGCCAGATGGTCACAGAGGCCTGGCCCACTTCCCCCAAAGTACAAACCCACACCTTACACACACACACACACACACACACATACACACACACACACACACAAACATGTTCACATTTAACCCACAGCAACCTGGATATTAACAAGCCATTACCACATTTTCACACACCAGTTTTTTTTCTCTCTGCCTCTCCATCCCACACACAAATAGGACACACATTCTCTCGCTCTCTCTCTCACACACACACACACACACACACACACACACACACACACACACACACAATGATGAATGAAGCATTCAGAGCAGACATAAAAATCACATGCAAACATTAAGATGTATTGCCAGCAATGCCACTGATTGATATTCCTAATCAGTAAAAGCTTGTCCCACGTCCAAAGGCGTCTGCACTAGTATGATGAAAAAGCATGAGGAGCTCAGTGACAAATGGAACAGCGCTGTGGGTGTCTCCTTTGGATACACACACACATAGAGCAGACACTGAATGTATAGCTCTTCTCTGACCTCCATTACATACACACACACACACACACACACACACACACACACACACACACACACACACACAGAACCCTATGTGTTTTTGTGTGTGTGTGTGTGTGTGTCCAACTAGTGTGTTGGGTGCGTAGAGCATGTGTTCGAGCATGTGTGTATACTTACGCGTCCTTGAGTGTGATTAGAATGGGTCTTTTCTGAAACAGGCATGCTACACACACACACACGCACGCACACTCAAACACTCCCACAAACATGCACGCTCACACACACTTTACCTGATCCCTCTAACAGGGCCACTGTGACAGAGAGGATGAGGCGTGAGAAAAAGGAGAGAGACAGAGCGAGTGAGAGAGAGAGAGAGAAAGAGAGCGAGAGAAAAGAGGGATGCATTCTGTATTATTATTCTTCTCTTTTCTCCTCCCCGTCCGTCGTTACCAGCAGGTCACACATTCAATTACGCCTCCCATCTGCAGGGCAGTAATGAACCTGCTCCGGAGCCCACATCAGCGCACACTCACTCACACACTAATCCAGCTACGGGTACCAATCTATTCCTTCACATCCTTCCCTCTCTCTCTCTCCCTCCCTCCCTCCCTCTCTCCTTCTCTCTATCTCTCCCTCCCTCCCTTTCTCTCTCTGGTGGGGCCTATTTCCCTGAAAACTCATTTCAACACCAAACCCTAGCCTATCTTTCTTTCATGGTCTCTTGCTGGCTCTTTACGTCTGCCTCTCCCTCCCTCTCCCTCTCTCCTTCCCTCGCTCTCTCCTTCCCTCTCCATCTGTCCTCCTCTCTCCCTCTCCACCTCTCATTTCAGGTCTTAGTCTCCTTACTCCTTACACACACACACACACACACACACACACACACACACATACACAGAGAGAGAGAGAGAGAGAGACTCACATCCCAATTCCAGAAATCTATTTAGTTGGTTTCTCTGGCACAGTAGCACAACTTATTATGACAGTATACAAAACCAGAAGGAAAACATGGGCAGCTGCTGAACACCATCAGCTGATGAAAACTAAAACAATCTATTCTCAATCTATTATCTATCTGTTTTCTTTTCTTGTGTTGTCCCAGGGGAACCCCCCCCACACACACACACAGAGTCAGACTCTCCATTTCGATCTCATTTATTATCTCATTCGTTCTCATTTGCCATGTCTTTCTGTCTTTCCCTGTTGTGCTCACACACACGCACACACACACACACTCATTGCTATGTGCGTACACCTCTGCTCACAAACACACACACACACGCATACACACATACACACACACTCATTGCTATGTGCACATACACATACACACACACTCATTGCTATGTGTGCGCACCCACTCTTACACACACACACGCACGCACGCACGCACAAACACGCACACACACACAAACACACACACAAACACTATCACCGGATGGCTTAAGGGGCCACCAGGCAGTCTGCTGGCAGTCTTACAACCCCCTGGACACATTTTTGCTCTCCAGATCTCTAATCTTCACAGCAGAGCCTCTGCTGCCATTGCCATGTTCATTAGCATGGAATGGCTGCTGCCCTCAGCTCTAATAGCTGCCTTTTTTCCCACATTATCGCTGTACACCGGCCAGAAGCTTAGCCTATCTACATTTATAACCCCCCTGCACACATACACACGCACACACCACACACACACACACTCCCTCTGTCTTTGGACAGAACATATTGCCATGTGGGGAACTCGACACATGAATCTGTGGGCACTAGAGAGAGAGAGAGACTTGAGTGGCAAGCCCAGGGGTCAGCTTGGCATAGTGGCGCATCGTTGAAGCCTCAGCACAAGGGCACGTCAGCCCCGGAGTGCCGACCCGATACCAGTTCATGCCAGCTAATGTGTGCCAAGCTGGGCCGGAGGCCGAATGAATGGAAGAGATGTCCAGAACATGACCAATGGGGAGAAACAGATGGAGGCAGATTGAGCCGAGGACTTGAGTTATACAGAACAGGGGAAATAATAGAATGATGAAAAACAAATGAGAGAAAGAGGAAAAGAAAAAAAAAGGGGAGAGAAGAGGAAGGGAGGAGAAATATGAACGAAGGAAATAAGAAGCAAGAAAAAAAGTGGTGAGGAAAAAAGAGGAAAAGAACAGCGAATGGCATGTAATGGAATGGGAAGAACATTACTGCCCCCACCTGGTGGTTACCTGAACTGCAGCATCATATAACAATGAGATCCTGTCAGGAGAATAAGTGCAATCGTACCTATCTGTCTTTTTACCTCTCTTCTCTCTCTCTCTCTCTCTCTCTCTCTCTCTCTCTCCTCTGTGTCTCTGCCAGTGTTTCTCCACCTCTCCACAGCCATTCTCTTTTCCCAAAATAGTTTCCACTGTTTACATTAATGAGATAATATAATAATCTGTTTGAAGGCTTTTCAATCTTGCCACAAAGGGACAGCCCCCTTTATCAAAGTCAGTTCAAGACCCAATGAGAATATCCCATCTATACCTGAGGTTCCCTGGTTTCCTAGCAACCCATGAACGGCATGACTTTTAGGTGTGTGTGTACTGTGTGTGCGTGTTTGTGTGTTTGTGTGTGTGTGTGTGTGTGTTGGCTGAGATTCTTGTCCCAGTTTTAAAGAGACATGTTAACTCATCCCGGAGTGAATATTCTTTTGCTGCCTGTCAATGTTTAGTCTTTAAACTTCTTCTTTGATTCTTCCCATCACAGGAAACGATAAAATATTACTGCTCTGACACTTGACTTACATCATGTCTTCATTCTGCTCCCATCATAAATGTAACACCAATATGACATTCTCCACATGAGAGCAACGCATGACCCACACCTGCAGAGACACACACAACACACTACTCTTAACCAGCTAGGAGACTTATAAGTAACATTCAGAGACAACCACTGGTGTTTTTAAAGACAAGGCAAATCTAACACACACACACACACACACACACACACACACACACACAAACACACATACACAAACACACACACCCCATACTGAGAAAGGTGAGTGAAAGACAGGACCAGGAAATGATGAAAAGCATTTTAAAGAGAGAGAGAGAGAGGGACGTCAGGAGAATGACGTGGGGAGGCAGGGGAGGATGCAGACTGAAGGTTCAATGTCAAAAGAGGGTGAGATTTGTTTGTGTTTTTGCTTCTGCTCTGAAGTGGCTTGTGGCTCCTGAGTGCAACACCCTTGCAGTCTCCCTGAAGGTGCAATAGCATGCAACAGATTGCCGCGATGGCATGGATCTTTAATAATTGATGGCCAGGCTTCATGCCACTGGAATTTACGTGTGTGTGTGAGTGTGTGTGTGTGTGAGTGGGAAGTGGTGGTGGGTGTTCAAGAGAGTGGCTGAATCTCAATACCAACCCCCCCAACCTTACTTGGCATGAATTGACATCTGGCATGATTGGCTGATTCACATCAGGTGATTTTTAAGGCTCAGGACACTAGGATTCAGCCGGTGAGGGAGAACGAGGACGTCTTCATGTCTTCAAGTACTAATACTGTAGCCCTGTTTTGTATGGCATAAAGCAGTAGGATGATACATTTCTTGTCGTCTTCAACATTTTATTACTTATGCCCTTATTTATCTTGTCCTAATCCTAATTTCTGAGATAAGGATGCAAAATCATGCACAGCAAAAGAAAACACTGCACGCACAGACACACACAAACACACACACACACACACACACACACACACACACACATACTGTCACTCACAAACTGATGCATAAATTTATAGTTCAGTTCTACAAAACGCTAACCCTGACTCCTGCAAATGACAGCAAAACTGAAATAAAGTTCTCACACAGCTATAGAGAGCCAGAGATCAAAACCAGACTAAAGATCAAGACGGAGAACACGAGAACAGAGAGTGGAGAGGGAGAGATAGAAAGAGAGAGAGAGCAAAAATCAGTCAGACAGCTTCTGGGATGTGAAACTCCATTCAGTCTTAACTGAAGATGAAGGAGCTCAATATGTCCTGGGAACAATGCATTGCCCATTCATCCTCCATACTGGAACATTATTGCTTGTGTTGTTGTTGCTGCTGTAGTTTTGCCAACATCGTTTTGGCAAGTCTGCACGTTCCACTTGTCTGAGCTTTATACACCCATCTGTAGACTGTGAGCTCAGTCAACCTGTCTGAAAGAGAGCTGATGGAATGACTGCATGAACAAAATGAAGCAACACTCAGTGCCTCCAAGATCAACTATGAATTAGATTAGATTAAGGTTGTAGGTAGTACTAGGGATAGGATTTGATAGGATTTTATCAGTATTGATGCCACCAACAATTCTGCTTATTGGTCCGATTCTTCATCAGTTCCTTAGAAGCTAGTCTACCCAAGTATCAGCTCATGAGCCTAGCCTATATTAGTACAACGGCCATTAGATGGCCATACTAACGGCCATTAGATTACCATGAGGTAAACCGTGAAGAATTGTGTGGTCTATTTCAATTCTACTTTCAGAAGGACCAATTGCTCCTGATCTCAAAAACATGCTACCAATGATCCAGGGAACTGATAAGGTCAGATAGATGCGATTCCAGCAGACTGAAGCGTTAGATTCTCGGTCCTTGATCCCCACCCTTAGGCACTCCCATGCCTTACATGTAAGACAGTCATGATGACATATTTCTAAATAGTTCAATTTGAGGTCAGTGAGAGAAAATGTAAGGTCTCATCTCCGTACCTCATCTCCACGCACAAGCATACACACACACACACACACACACACAAATAAACCCTTTCACACTCTCACAGGCATGCATATTTTATAGACAACCTTTCTCCCCGATCGACACAGCGGGGCTCAGGAGGCAATCGAGGTAAAAGTCACATCGACAGTGCAAACATTTTCCCTGCAACAGTGTATGTGTGTCTGTGTGTGTGTGTGCCTTGGAACTATTCGCCATGTAAAACCTGTCATTTTACAGT
The DNA here is from genome assembly GCA_015244755.2 of Tenualosa ilisha. NCBI lineage: Eukaryota > Metazoa > Chordata > Actinopteri > Clupeiformes > Clupeidae > Tenualosa > Tenualosa ilisha. The sequence goes on along the minus strand of PYXC01000993.1, from coordinate 1,851,076 downwards.
GTCATAAAAGTGGTGATGGCTATGCGCTTGAGAAAGAGCAGTCTGGTGAACAGTACGGCTGGTATTTCCAGCTCTGCCCCGCATCAAATATTTAACAGTGACCTCAGGGAGCACGTGCAGTCGGAATGCCAGAGACAGAAAGAGAGATATATAGAGAGGGGGATAGGAAGAGAGAAAGAGAGAGACCATTCTGCAGCAGATAACCCCGCACTCTTTTTTCATCTCATGCATTAGCCTCTGTTGTAAATTCTGGAGTTCATGCCTGCCGGAATACTTTAAAAAAAATATGTAGAGTCAACCGCTGTGTTAGTTGAAGCCAGGGCCAATTCCTCCACCTAAAAGCAGAGCTGGCTAATGTGGCCATCATTTGCATGGTGCTGTTGACGTGTGTGCATTAGCGTCTGTATTGTATTGATCAGACCAATGGGGTTTGTGTACGTGATTACAAATAGTTTTTGTGTGCTGACGTGCTCTCCCTATCCAAATCTATGTGACTCCTGGGAAAACTATCTGTGGCTGTGTGCGCTCTCCCGCAGGGCAAAGTCTAACACACCTGCGGCCTGTGTGTGTGTGTGTGTGTGTGTGTGTGTGTGTGTGTGTGTGTGTGTGTGTGTGTGTGTGTGTGTGTGTGGCCATTTCAGCATCTCCTGAATTACCCAAAGACTCTGGCAGCTCCCCTGAGATGGCAGAGGATGATGCCATCTTCGGCTCACAGCTGTTAATGAGGCAGGGTGGCTCCATTTGAAACACAAGTACACACACGCTCACACACATACACACACACACACACACACATACACGCAAAGCATAAACATAGTACTTACACACAGTCCATGGGATAAACCAACTGAAGGAAAAATACAAGACAATACCATGGGAATAATATACACAAAAAAAGCTTTGCTGTGTAAACCAGATGGGGTGGGGATTCGGCAACAAGCAATTCATTTGCAATATGATACTGGCTGCCATTGTAATCAAATGTAAAGAAATTGTTTTTACATTGAATTGAATCCCAATACAAAAATGTTTTCGCCTTTATGATTCATAAATGTTCATCGTAAGACTACAATGTGGTTTAATTGTAAGTTTATGTTGTTAAAAGTAGAAGTGGAAGTCTACAGCATATACCCCTAATCCCATTTCAGTATTTATTTAATCCATGAATTAGTGACATACTTACAATTCCTTTTGTCTGTAATTTTAAATGTGTTTTAGACTGAATGCTCTAAGACACAGACACAGATACACTCGACCCGTTGCCCACCCTCTCCAATCCCAATCAGATACCATTTAGTCAAGTCTGTAGAAGTTTGACTTCAATCTTAACTACTGTTTACGTTTTCATCACTTGATTTTATCCTCATATAGAAACAAGCAACTGCCATTTGGCTTGATCTAGTTTGGTGCTGCCACCACCTTTGGCACTATGTGAACCATTCAGACACGTCCTCTGATGTCTTCTCCCTTATCCTGCTCCAGGCCTGACGCACAATGCCACCATACTACAACGCTACCATGTGCTGGAACACAGGCCTGCAAGGCAGATCAGATGATCTGCTGACAGAGAAGCTAAAACTCTCGTGCAGCCTGAGAAAATGGGTTAGTCTCTCCAGGCCAGCGGGGATATATTGTAAGGGAGAAGGCTCTGCAGAAGACTTTCACATCTGAAAAGAGGGATGAGTTCTGCATGTATTCACAAAAAAGTTAAATGCAGAAATGTTTTTCGTTTTTCTCCTGCAGTTGTAGAGCAGTTAGCTGTCAGACAGAGGTCAAACAGCATGTCAAAAAGGGGGTTTCAAACTGCTTGCTCTCAATCACACAGCATACAGATGCACTCAAACTCCTGCACCCCATGCTGAGAGTGCTGAAGCAGCTCATTAACACAGAGATCGAGGGTTTAATCCAAACGACCTAAGAATGTCAAACACACACACACACGCACACACATACTTTCCTATTCTCTCACTCTCTTACACAGTTTTGCACACACACACATTCACTTGCTTTATCAGTTTTTCTCTCTCATTTTCTCTCTCTACTTTACACAGAGCTTGTGACCTTCCTCTGACAGGAACTCATCTTCCCAGAATCCCCAAGTGAGAGAGAGGTCAGGGGTGGTCCACCTCCACCCGCCTTTATTAAAGCAGTTTAAGCAGCCCATGGACCCGAGGGACACACAGTGATGGTGTGTGTGTGTGTGTGTGTGTGTGTGTGTGGGGGCTCCATCTGAGCAGGGAGAGGGAGTGGGAGTGTGGGAGAGGGGGGCAGAAATCAAATTTATTTTTTGTTTTGTTAATCAATAAGCCCCGACGTATCCATGGGGTCAGAGAGTTTATCTGACGAGGCAAAGTCCTTACAGTCAGAGCGGTGACTTCTCTGCGTTAAGCCCAACTTTGGGGAAAATAAACAGAACAAGCTAAATCAGCGCTCTCTCTCCTTTCTCTCTCTCTCTGTGTGTGTGTGTGTGTGGGTGTGTGTCTGAGTTGCGACCTTCCACAGGTCATTCTCACTGAATTTCATTAATTTATTCATCTAATGAAATGAATTAATAATCTGGAGAGACTCCGACACTCACCCTGTGTCCTTGTTGAAAGGGAGGCCAGGTCTGTGCAGGGATGAACCATGAATGATCAATCATGCAGGCCTCCAACTGCTCTGCTTTTGTGCTTTTGACCTACATGACACACTCTGTGTGTGTGTGTGTAAGTGTGTGTGAGTGTGAGTGTGAGTGTGAGTGTGTTGGACACCTAATAATTACTTTTACAGTATGTCTGTGAATTAGCACAAAGTGTAGGTTTGTGAGTGTGTGTGTGTGTGTGAGTGTGTGAGTGGCAGTGTGGGTTCTTCAGCCTTCTGATGTATTTCTCATCAGGCAGGCGTGGCACACACACACACACACAAACAAACACGCACACACGCACGCACGCACAGGCACACACAAACACACAGAAACAGAGGCGCACACATGCACACACACACACACACACACACACACACAGAAACAGAAACACACACACACACACACACACACACACACACACACACACACACACACACACACACTTTCCTGTGTATTTGCCTGCTCTCATCACACAGGTGTGCCATGGATCTCGGTGCCAGCATGAATTGGCAGCTCTCCTCTTTCACCCCACTGTTCATCAGGAACACATACAGTTTACTCACAGATTAAGTCTATGTCTTTCTCTCCACCTCCCTCACACACACACACACACACACACACACACACACACACACACACATGGGTGTAGAGTACCCCCACTTCTTGGGAGACTATTTCTCACTATTTTAATATTAGACATTTATTCCTAACATTATGTCACGTACCCCCACTAAAAATATCCCCATTACACTTCTGCACACACACACACACACACACACACAGTGAGTTAGTTCTGATGAGCCATCCTTCTTTGACTTCCTCTCCATCACTGTCTCACACCCTCTAAACTCATCCAAGAATCATCCTTCAGTTATTCTATATCTATGTCTCCTGCTAGTCTTATTCAGCATGGAAAGTAAAAGGACATTTGACTGGTATTTGGCAGACACTTTTATCCAAAGCGTCAGACACTTGCAATGAGGGGTTTGGGAATCAAACTCAGATCACCAGATTGTCTGCTGAGTGATGTAACCAATGTCTTTTACAGGGATATGGTTATTCACACCTTACCAACACAGGCAGAAGAAATCTGATGTCATTCATTTCAAATGACTGAGTTGTTCTGAAAATAGTGTTTTAGTATCCAAATCCCCTACTCTCCATCCCAGAGGATACAGCTGCAGCATGACTGTGGGATTACTGGGGTCACTGTGATGTGCAGAGAACTCTGGTAATGCAATCCTGTGAGATAATGGCTTCTAAAAATAGCACCTGCACCTCAATTCTCCTGCTCCCCAAACCTCATCCCTGTCCTCACTGCCTGCCACAGTCCCACACAATTACTGCCCAGGAAGAAGTGACACACGCTCACTCACACACACACTCACACACACACACACACACACACACCTAACAGTTTCATGGCCAAGTAAATCTGTCAGTCATACCACAGCGGCTACACCAATGAGTATGCAAAAAACATGATATGCAGTCTGTGTGTGTGTGTGTGGTGTGTGTGTGTGTGTGTGTTGCATGTTTATATTATGTGAGTTAGACTGTGTAGGGCAGCTGACATTAAAGCCCAGATACCGATCTGGAGTCAATGCAAATGTTTCAGTTATAGCATGTACATTCACAAATATAGGCACACATCCCTGATGAACACACACCCAACCCCCGGTCTACTCCAACACACTCACACACATTTAGGCTGAGAAGTGACAGATTATTAGCTCATTACAGTAAAATCACACCTTCATTAACATGACCCCCCCCCCCCAACACACACACACACACACACACACACACACACACAGACAGACACATGCACACAGATGGGAAATAATATGTATGTAAGCAGTGCTCTCCACGTCCATTGATGATGGTGAAACTAGTTGTTGCATATATGCTGTGTAAATGGAGAACTTGAGCTGTGTGTCTAATAACACAGCAATTGTTGCATATGCCCAGTGTAACCTGCTCATTTACTGATGCTTATTTCTGCGAGCTCCTTCATGTGCACTGATAAATCTTTCTGGTATTCAGTCTGAGTTAAGGCTTAAAGCTGTTGTGTAGCACCACCTTGTGGTGAAGTGTAATTTTCCTTTCCAGGTGCGTGCAAAGTGCAAGGCCCACCGGCTAATTTCACAGACATGCATTTGTACCACTTACATGTCCACAAAACAACACCTACAGCTATTTTGAACTGAACACAAGACTGTTTATTAATTATTTCACTTCATAATTAGGCCCAATACCCACTGATACAAGCCCAGCGTCACGACCCTCAAAATATCTTCAATCTTGCTTCATATAAATTTGTACTACATAACAAATGGTATGAAAACCAAGAATCTCAACTCTTACAGACCCTTACATCACATCACACTTCTTGTTTTGAGGCACTTATTCATTCTTTATACTGTTATACATCACCATCTTGTGGCGGAGTACAATTTCACTCTTGCTCTTCATATCAAGAAAGAGTCTCATCCCTTGTGACTTCACATTTTAATCTGTACTCAAGTTCACTGTCAAGTGGATGGAGCACAAAAGGGATTCTTTATTCCCTACTCAAATGTGCACTTCTTCCCTGAACACACACACCCTGCATATAAGCACACTAAAGGGGGATTTAAAATGGGACAAGCCAGGTTTGCATATTCATTGTGCTATTTCTTCACTATGGTTCTGAATGCAATTTTATGTCACATGCTATACACTGATTATTATATATAAGTGCCTATGGGAACATTTTATTATGAGTTTATTTATTTAAAGGCCAATATCAATGCAAACTTTTTATCTCAAGTGCAGAAATTATATGATCAGAGGGAAAATAAATGCACATTCAAATTATATTTCTTGCCTATTTATGAGACTGAAAGTATGTTGCAGACAGACACGTTTTGGCTTAAGCTATTCCCAGCACCTTCACAAGGATGTTTTAGACAAAAACATGAAACATAATTTGAGAGCGTGTTTATTTTCCCTTTGATCTGGTCATTAGCCTAGAATTCCAGACATACTCTAGAAGTAGCAAATAGTTTTGCTCAGCAGGTATGTCTAGCCATGCACCATTGGGCCTCAGAAGGTCCTCTACCAAGGTTTGGTAGGACCAATCACAACGATCTTTGTAGAATTGTTGGGCGGGCTTAACACGATGACAACAGGGCTGTGACAGTGCAAAACAACAAAGAGGTCTGTGGCCAAGGACCAATAGCCGTTTGAATAGACTTTGGCATCAACTTTGGAAGAGTTAGCCTTGGGCTAAGTTATTCGTTTAAAAGAACGGCATATTTGCTGCTGATTGGTCGTAGCGCTATCCTACTGTGTGCAGAGGCTGTTTGAAAGCCAACCACTGATTCTGCCTCTAGGATTGAGCCCGGTCTATCAGTCATGTCCAGACTATGCATTTTGATGTTGTAGTCTGGCTTGCATACTACTGAGTTAGCCTTTATTTTAGACACCCAAAGGTCTTTCATATTTTCTGGAGTTCAGCACCTCTCTGTCCCTCTCATGCATGAATTACATGAAAATCTTACATTCCTCATCTCCTCCAAATGTATCAGACACACACCTAGAGCACCAACTGAAACATTACTCATGCCTTCAATCTTCCTTGTTGGAAAACAGTTTCTTCCTGAAAGGTAGAAGCATTCTTCCAATCCATGGATCATCATCTTGACATGCACAAACTAGATATAAAATCATTTGCAAAATATTCTTACTGAAAGGTCGAGATAAAGAGAGTAATCAAACCACAGGAGCCAAACAGGGGCTCTAAGTGAGCCTTGAAAGCATCATGAAGAGGCGGAAATGGCAATACCAGTACTCTGCAAATATCAGTGCCTCCCTCAGGGGGGGCTACTGAGAGGTCAATGGCAAAAGCAAAAGAGGCTGCATTAGTGTATAGCCTCTCCCTGCAAAGCAGAAACATTTCTTGACTTGTAAGGTAGGGCACAAGACAAAATCCATGTCTTTGCAAAAGAAAAAGAACTGCCCAAGCCCATTTACCTGAAAGATAGTCAATCTCCTAAAACCATGATGGAAAACCGTTTATGGTCAGAGCAAGAGAATTTATAAATTAACAATTGCAAATCCATTATTCATATATTATATGGATCAAAGTCAGACTTTATTTGGAGGAAAAAGATAGAGGTAGAGAATGTTAAAATGCATTTCTTCAGAAAGAACGGCAGCCATCATTTCTTCCTCAGACTGCTGACTTCAAAGCCACATTAATACAAAACTAAATAGGGAAAAGTAGGAACCTGTTCATAATGTAAAAATGAAGGTTCTGACCTTGAAGTCGGACATTGGTACACAGTGGATGGTCAACTAAGTGATGACCTTGTCAAGCAATGATCGCAGTCTTAATGAGGATTTGTGGCTGCACTAAAATGCCAGTGACCTGCATGGTATTTAATTCTGTTTACAGAGGCTAGTATCTGAGACTTTTAGCCTGTTGAACAATATTTGATTTCTTTCCCACAGGCAAAATGTCAAACGAGTTCTCCACTGCAAAACATGCATGGCAAACCAAGCAAAGACATCTAATTAAAACTGAAGCGGAGAAACATTCTTTCTAAAAATGAAAGCCAAATTTGATCCCACTGCCTGCTAATGAATTCTGAAAAAAATATGAATAATTCCTTAAAGCAACTTTTAAATTGTAGAAGTAAAAAAACATTCAATGTGAAATACTCTCAAGTTGCCACATGTGGTTTATTAAGGTTGTATAACAAAATACAGAACAAAGGTCTATATGGTTCAGCAGATCACTGAGATAAAAATAAGACAATAGCCATATTAACATGCAGCCCACAACGTTTTGAGCATGGGTGAAACAATGTAGAAGGTGTCTGCATGACATGAAAGAGTCTGGACCAGCAGTATAATCATTTAGATGTATCCAAAATGTTTCAACAGCAACCTGATAATACAGGCCAGGGGTCAAAGACCCCTCATCACAAGACAAAGATGGGAAATCATGGTGGTTTAGTAGATTAGTGAAGCATTCATGCTTCAAGAAGTCATGCCTGCTGGAAGGACATTCAAATCTTTACAAGAGGAACTGGCCAGCTTACACATGCTAAATTTAAAGGAAAATTTGATAACCACCTATAAATATTCAACTTATTCTAATTATTTTTATATCTAATTATCTTTTTCTTTATTAAGCAATATCTCTTTTTTAAAGCCTGCAATTCCCTCATGAGCCAAATGCAAAGAAGGCCTTCCTTTTATAGGGGAGAGACCTCGAGATACATCCTGTTCAAAGGAGGGCTCATCTGCAAATCAGTCACTGACTGAAAGAAATTGAGAGAAATCAGAAGGAAAGACTGTCAGAATAGTAAGGAGTTGAAGGGCAGCAACCCAAAGCCCAGCAGCTATAGACATGAGGGTGAATTTACACAGTACACACATTCACAAGTGTCCCGGTTTGACATCTTCAAAATCTTGTCACTATGTGTCATACACAACTATGTGTCATACACAACCTCCTGGATAAGCCACTGACTGAAACAGACAGTTCAGATAAAGGCTTTAGTCCACGGGCACAACACACATCTCAAGTGCCTACTAGACTTTGATCTGGCAACCTTTGGATTGCCAGTTTAATCCATTTTGCCACATGTACAGTAGGCTATAAGTTCTCACAGTGATATCTCAAAATTTAGATAGATAAATAGATAGATAGACTTTTATTATTCCGTAGGAAATTCAGACATCCTGTAACAAATCCTGTAACATCCATAACATGACAAACAACACACACACATTAGAAACTATAGTATGGTGCAGCTGTCATCAGTGTGAGATAGTGTAGGAATAAAAAGGAGGATGTTGTGTGGAAAGTGCGTCGAGCCATAGTGCACGAGATGTTACAGCATGGATACTGCCAGTGCAATTTCTGTATCGATACAGTATGTAAATAAGCTGTAAAAAAGCTAAATATGTTAAAGCTTTAAGAAAGTAAAACATAGGAATAGAAGCATTTAAGACAACACAAAAGGTAAAAATTGGAATATTAAACGTCCAAAGCCGAGGAAAGATAGGTTAGGCTTATCCAGTTTTACACTTTACACTTTTTATCCAGTTTTCATATTTGACATTTTCTGAAACCAGAATGCAATCTTTTCAACCTGTTTGAAAGTAGGCCAACATCATTTCATGGCATTTCAAGTAGGCCTTGTATTGCTCATCACAGGATAGCAACACAATAGCGCCTGAGAACACATTATACTGGTTTTATTTCATTTTAAGAAACCATCCAGCTTAAGTGATGCTTAGATCAATGTTAATTTAGATCCTTAGATGGTTATGGTGATTAAACGTGATGACTGTCGGTCTTTTCTCATATTTTTCCCACAAATTATTGGCAAATATATTTTGACTATTAAATAAAATGTGTTGACCTACATAAGAAAAGATCAGCCATAGCTATGTTTGGATTTGTTTGCTATAGTGCAAAAACAATATATATGTATAGCCTATAGTATATAATATAGTGTTGCTTTCCCAGCCCACGGAAGAAAAAATAAAGGGTCCCTCACCAGTCAAAGTTCTTTGGCCTAAGAATGGAAGTGTTTGAGGGTTCAGGGTTTCTACGACTATGCTATTAATTAAACATTCATTTATTTGTATTAAGGGATACGGGGTTTAAAACTTGTTCTTATGAGAACTCGGATGCATTCTGAGTTAGCGTTATTTTTAAAGCCACTGTTTCTTTAAATGAGCTCTCCAAGGTAAGTAGGAAGGCAGTAAAGACCGCGATCGCGCATTTTCTGCGCGCACTCGTGCTCCGTGTGGACACTACAATTTTAAGAATTACAAAGAGAATCTCTGAAACCGGGAAAATTCACCATCACTGTGCTTACTTTCCACACCTTTTCAGGTATTGTAAATCTGCAACATATCGTATGTTAGATCTAGATTGAGCAATACAACTATCAGGAAGCTTCAGAGAGTCACAATACAAAGGGCTTTCTTAACAGAAAAAATTGCCGGTTTGAAGTAGGGAGGCCCGCGAGTGTCTTGTGTATCAAGACGGTCCTAAAGCGACGGTGGGAACTTATCGTCCTCGATTGATTTTCATCACATAGGCTTTTAGGCTAATAATAGAAATGTGTACTGAATTGTGTACTGTAAATGGATACTTGTGCTCTGTATGTATTGTGCTGGTGAGACGAAACGCGGAGAGCTTGAGAGGGCAGTGGCCGGGTAGGGACGGAAGCTGCTCTCTCTGCGGTGTCTCTTAGCGATACTCACCGGGCATCAGCGCAGTCCGAGCCGCAGAGGAGATACGGGGACAGCCCGGTGTGGCGATGCGACACTCGGGGCTAAGAGGTCCGGAGTTAGCAGGCTACCTTGCACGACATGTGACCTCTAAATGTGACTAAAATATATGTATTTTAGCTTGCTGTAGGGAAAAACACATTACCAATTTCAGTGCCTTAACGGGAACTATTCAGCCAATTCTGGCATCATTTGTGCAAGTCCGTGCTAACACTGTGATCGGTACTACCACTGATGTGGTGTATTATTATCGGGAACTAGCATCGAAATTCATTCGACTTCCTGACAAAATACCGTCCAGAGAAAACACGTCTTAAACGTGACATTTTGAAACTAACGTAATGCCTACACAGGCGGAAACGCTTCAATAAACAGTAGGCTGTTTACTACAAGTTAGAGCCTTCCACAACGGTTCGGTCTGCCTTGTCAAGGATAGTTAACGTTAGCTACCTTGCAGGTTAGGTTTCTGTCAGGAAGGTGGACTGTATGCTAAAACTTAGTACCCAAGCTAGCAGGGAATGGCGGGTCGCATTGCACTGCCCCGTACTTCCCTTTCATTCACACCTGCTGCCTTGTCGTGACAAATAGCAGCGCCTTTCTAAATACTGAAACTGAACTATGTGAAATTGAACAGAAGTGGCTATTTCATGGCTGTATTCTGGGAGATGCTGGCCTGGAGACTTCCTCATACAGGCTATATTTCGCAAATATCTTAATCATCAGGCTCTGCAGGGATCCATCCATGCGAAATTGTGAAGTATTTTTCCAGAACTGCAGTTATGATGGTGCATATGACGTTACACGAGTTATGGAAGTTCTTGATATTCTGCTCTTTCATATGCTCTTCATAAACGTTAGATATTCATTGCAACACTTTTATCTAAAGTTGATTACTCACAATGAATAGTTGTTTTAATTTATAAAAACTGACATGATGAATGGACACCGGAAAGGAACATTAATGATCAGAATAGTATGCCGTTTGTTTAGAGACTAAACGTTTGTAACGGTTGTAAACGTTTACAAGCCATGAAAATGCTATTATCTTCCGTGGCGTTAAATGCTTCGGGTCACACCAGCTTGAATTTCAAGAAATTGAATGAGCAACAATAGATGAAAAAGGTTTAATCAGTAGTTGTACAAAAGTCCCCTCTGTCTTTTACTGTAGTTCTCTAAGGCTAACTTTGGTACAGTGCCTGAAATGGAAAAAATAGTCTATTTTAACACTGCACATGGTCCCCGACAAATAAAATATGTAAATAAATAGTGTTACAATGTCACAATTATGTTGCCTGGGCAGTATGCAGTGTTGTGTCCGCCACCAGTTACATAGGCTAGATAGTGTTACGATTCATATTCAATGTGTGTGCAGGACTTCTTTTCAACGACATCACTATGTCAGTGAGGCTATGGAAGAGGAATGCTATGATCAGAGGTTCAGAAAATATGCCCCACTACTTCTCGGACAGCAAAAGGCTAGTGGCCAAGTTAGTTACCTGTGCTCTTGACACAGAAGATCTAATTAGCTGATGCATTTGGCTGAGGAGTTCTAGCTGATTTAATCGATAGTTTAAACAAATATGTGGCAGAACTTTTGCTTTCTGGAGGTGGACTGTCACATGTTTGTGTAGATTCCCATTCATCCAGGTCATGGTAGTCATAGTGTTCAGTTATATGCAATTGGACTTTTTTTGAACCTTGAAGATGTTTCGCCAGAACTGAAGAAGCCTTTTGAATGAAAGGTGAAACATCTTCAAGCTCCAAATAGAAGGCCAGCTGCATATAATTGAACACTTTGACTGGACTTTTACACCTCTGGTGTAATCATTAATGTGTTCAAAATGTAACCTTTTAACCTTTTTTTTTAACTCTTAACTGAGGATATGTGTACGAGTGTACCAACTTGAAGGAAATCCATTGTTTGATTTGTCTAAATTTGTGTGATCTGACTACGGATTGCTTACCCAATTTTGTTGTTGTTTGTGTACATTACAGGATGTGAAGATGAAGAGGCAAACGTAGCAGCAGTGCTCTAATGATCCTCCTGGGCCACCGTCCTGATCCTCTAGAATGTTCCTGAAGAGTGTGCCTCCAGTGGTGGCAATTCACTCAGACTGGAGAAGCGTCGGAAGTGTTAGCGGTGTTGGAGGTGGTGCCCCCCAGAGCCTGGGTCTGCCCCTGTGCTTCAATGACTCAGACAGCAGTCTGTCCAGCAGTGGCACGCCCATCCACCATAAGGTCCAGATGATCATCGAGACCCTACGGACCACCCAGTCCTCCGTCGAGATGAGCGACGGGGGCCAGATGGAAGGGACAGGGTCTGCTGCGCACTCGAGCCGCGAGTCGTTGCGGCAGCCCGGACGCAAGATGAAGACCAGCCCCAGTGGTTCCAGAGGTGCTGCGGTGGCAATGGACTGCAGGCGCCTCCGCTGCATCATCCGTGCACAATCCCCGAGAGTCAAGACTCGGACTCTGACAGTGACAGTTCAGTAGATCGTGGCATTGAGGAGGCCATCCAGGAGTACTTGAAGGAGAGGGTGGACCATAAACGTAAGGCAGAGCCTTCTCCGGTCAGCACCAGCCCAGCGGTCAAGCTCCCACGTCGAGACGCTACAGTCGTGGCTACAGACGCCCCCCGGCCACAGTCATGCTCCGACGGCAACAAGGTGCTTACAGCCAGCAATCATATCCCTCTCAAGAACTCTAAAGGAGCCGTTACCCCAGTAACCAATCAGAAGAAGAAGCAGCTGAAGAAGAAGAGACCGAGCAAGGAGAACCCTGTAAAGAAACCAGCTATGACCATGCTGTCATTTTTTAAGAAACTGCCATCACTTGACCAAAGAGGGGCCTCTTCCACCCTCCCGCATCCAGACAAAGCGCAGCCCTCCCTGGTCGTCAAAGCCGAAGAGCCCCTGGACGCCAGCAGCAGTAGCGATGACGGCATCGAGGAGGAGATCCAGCGCTATCAGCAGCAGAAGAACCGAGAGCAGCTTCAGCTGTCCAGACCACAGGCTCTGAAGGAGGAGGAGTCAGACTCCAGTAGTGACGATGGCATCGAGGAGGCCATCCGTCGCTTCCAGCAAGAGAAGAAGCAGAAGGAAAGAATTCGGCAGAAGAAGAAAAAGAGTACGGTTAAGCAGTCACAGCTCAAACATGCAACCCCAGGGGGCAAGGTGGGTCTTCTCAGCACGGACAGAACAGAACTGACATCAGGCAAAAAGGCCTTGAAACCCACAAACGCTGGACCCGCCAAGCGAAAAAAGAAGGAGAAATTTAAGACGGAGGGGAAGTTGTCCGTGCCTGGCTTCTCCCCTGACAAACCTGCATCCCTTGGCAGTCCCTCCTCAGACAGTTTCAATGGCAGAGGCCATTTTATCTCCCCCAGCAGACCGGAGCCCACCCCAGTGCCTATGCTAAAAGTCAACACCACAGCAGAGCTCATGTGCGCTGAAGCCATCCTGGACATCTCCAAGGCTGTGATGCCCATGACCTTTGACACCAATCCACACCCCCTGGACAGCACGCTCCTTGTGCACTCCGCGGTTCCCCCACCGTCTTCATCTTCGAAGGACCTGAGCGATGGAGAGAGCTCAGTGGACAGCGAGGACGGGATTGAGCTGGAAATCCGCAAGTTTCTGGAGCAGAAAGCCCAAATGCAGAAAGAGACGCCAGCTGCACCAGCAACAGTCCAAGAGCTGCCCAAAATGACATTTACATCTAAGCTTCCAACTGACTCCGAAAAGGGGGATCACAGCGATGACAAAAGCAGCTCATTAGACAGCGACGAGGACCTCGACGCTGCCATCAAAGACCTACTGAAAACCAAGAAGAGGGTAAAGAGAAAGACAAAGAAATCCCCTGCAAAGACTCCCACAGGCGCCCCCTCTGCCATCACCTCACAACCCCCCAAAAAACACAAACTCCTCTCTGACTCTGGTGGTAAGACTGCCAAGTCTGGTCTGTCGAAGGGAGTGAAAAAGAAAAACAGTCAGGTGAAAAACAAGAAGCCCCATAGGCCGTGAAGAGTTCCCATGAGGCAAAGCAGGAAAAAAAGGGCAAAACTCCGAGTCCGCTGGCCAAAGCACCAAGTCCGGACACAGCGGAGGGCAGCAGAGCTGTGGGAACCGGTATCCCAGACAGTTTGATCTCTAAGGAGCAGCAGGAGGAGGAGGACAGTAGCTCGGTCGACAGCGACGACAGCATTGAGCAGGAGATCCGCAAGTTCCTAGCAGAGAAGGCAAAGGTAGGAGGTGGGAACACCAGCATGGCACTCACTGCCCCCACCCCAACCCCAACCCCAACCGCAACCCCACTAGCCGCGTTGAAGGCAGAAGACGTGGAGCCCGACAGAAGACATCAGGACCAGAACCACAACAAGGCCACCTCCCCTCCTAGGGCCGTCAAGTTGGAAGATCAGCAGGCTGAAATTCCTCTCGACTTGGGAACGGCGTGCCCAGATGCACAGCAGGGAGTTCAGCAAAAAACAGATAACAGCAGGGACGGCCGGGCACCCGTGGGACACCCCGCTTGGGATCGACCTGCCCACGGCACACCGCCATGCTACAGGGGGGAAAGGAAGCGGAGCTCTGAGGAGAGACGGCCGCCCAGCATCAGCTCCCCTCCCAAAGACAAGCCTCACCTGCACCTTGATTGTGGCACACCCAACAGCAGAACATGCACACACACCCCTGCACACACACCCGGCAGAACACACGGTGTTAGCAGACACTCTCCCAGCAGAACGCCCAACAGCCCGAATGAGATTCCTCCTACTCAGACAACCCCTTGCCCAGCACGCCCTAGTATCCTCACCGCTGCCTCCAGTCTCCCTGAACTCGGTCAGAGCAGCCGTCCCAGTGCAGTAGACTCATGTGGTAGGAACACTGTTTGTTCGACATCTTTTCCCGCTGTCACCTTCTACCGAAGTTCCACGGAGACCCCCGTTAGCAGAGACAGACAGCCACCACGTATCGGTGCCCCTGACAGTTGCTCGCAGGCAGGTGGAAAACGTGGACGGTGGGACCAGCCCCCAACACCCCAAACCCAGCAGCCCAGCGGATGCACCTTACTAAAGAACCAGGGGGCCTCCCCAGGGCAGTCAGCTCCACAGGTCAGCCGGCATCCAGCCGGAGATAGGCAGGAGAGAGAGGTAAAGAAGGAGGGAAGAAAGAGGGAAGGAGAGACTGAAGCGAGAGAGTTGAAACAAGAGGAAGAGGCAGAGCTTGTAGATGAGACAGACCTGGATTCAGAGGAGGAGGAGGCAGAGGAAGAGAGGAGGCATGGAGAGAGGCAGAGGGAGGGTAGACAGCAGAGGTTCCCCAGTGTGTGAGTAGAACCCCCTTTCCCCCCCCCCTTTCCATGACCTTTCACCTTTTTTGTACATTTGCTCTCACAAGGTGGTGCAGTGGACTTTTCCATTGCTTGCGTTAATTCCACGTTTTATATGTGTGGCGAGGCACCAAGGGATCTTAGCTTACTTAAGTATGGTTGTAGAAAAGGGTTTTTTTTTGTTGTTGTTTCCTTTTTGTGTTTGTACATTTATAAATATATTTAAATGCACATAATATGCCATTGAGAGGAAGAGATTGACTTTTTTTTTCTCAGACAGAAAGAGGTTTCCCTGACAAACTTTGAGAAGTCAGATTTTTGTTTGACTAAGTAAGAATGATGAGTAGTTCCCCTTACCAAATTGAGAACTGACTTTGACAGCTGGTCATTTCAATTGGCAGTCAGTCAGTCAGTTATCTGCAACAGAATAGTTCATAAAACATTTCTCTGAAGTCAATTCCTCTCACATGTCTTATCAAATTATGCACAACTTTGGGACACATGCTCAACACACACACACTCACACACACACACACACAAAGCATCATGAATTGACTGACTCTGCAGAACATTTACAGATGTAAATGTGTTGGCAAAATAATTCCACAACACCAATAGTAGAAATATGTTGAGTTACAGCTGCTGATGGGGAATATTTAAGCATGAAGTCTTTTGAGGAACTGAATAGGACTATTTTTACTGTCTGATGAGATACTGAAAGGATCTGCCCTGCTCTTTTAGTAGTGGCATATCACCTCAAGGGGCTCGATCATTTTTGACCACATTCTTTTGTTTCCTGTGTGTGTGCGTGTTTGTCTGTCTGCCTGACTAAATCTGTCTTACTGTCACCAAGGAGAAACAACATATCACACCATATATGCTCACAAGCCTTTTTATTTGTTTTTTTGTTTTTTGGGGGGTGCGCAGGGGATGGTTCATGTGTGTATGTGTGGAGAAAGGCAAGCTGGTATCACATGCTCAGAGGACACCAGGCCAAGCAAATGTGGTCACCATGGTAACTAGAAGGTAAAAATAGGTTCCCATACATCATCCAGAATGGGACCTGCACTCGTTTAATGAGAAACCCTCCATCATTCATCCCTTCATCACTCATTTGTCCTCTTAAGCATGGCCCCATGTCCTGTCCAGACTCTGCACATCCATGTTTCATCTCACATCCTTCAGTTGGCTCATATTTGGGTTTATCTGGACGACATCTTCTTCCATTGTCGTTCTCTTGGCCTCTTTGGGTGAGGGGTCTACTTCAGATTGATTCAGACTTCAGATGATGGGGTTTGTTTTATTGTTGTTCTTATTTTTGTGTCCAATGACAATTATCATTTTCTTCATCTTCATCTTGTTTAACAAACAGTGATTAAGATAAAATGGGGGAAGAATTACAGCTCGTGTCAGTCCTTGAAGTTGTTACATGCCCAAGTCTAGCTAGCTTACCACCGCAGGTGGAAGAGCACAGATGTATGAAAGGGACTTTCATCTATGAGTCCCCAGGGTCTCACCTTAAAGTTTTCATAAGCTCTCTCTTCCTTCCCCTCTCTTGCACACATTTAGTACTATGCAAAAGATATAGGCACCCCATAGGTTTGTGTCAGCAGTGCCTAACGCACTTCTCTCTCACTTCTTAATTCAAATGTAATAATAAAATACAGGAAATTCATACAAGTTTTTTTTAAGAAGAGATCAAATGTACTTCTGATTCTGGATTCAGTCTTAGGCTACCCCCAGATTCGTTCCCTCAGCAGTGTTTCAATGACCAACAATCACAAGGCGTAAGCTGTTGACTGAGTAACTGTTCCACACTCAGACCACTGATAGACATGCTTAGCCTGCCATAAGCTGTTGGCAGATCCAGATGTGGTGGGGGGGTCTCAAGATCAGCTGCTGATCTCACCTTAGTCAAAATAGGAAAGGCCAATGGCCAAAAGGATGATATCCAGAGTCCCGATGAGGAGAATGGGCAGAATCCCCACCTGGGTGTACAATGAAGAGACCTGTGCCTTGCCAATATACTTGGGTCACTTGGGTCAGCATCTCTTTTGAGTGAGCCAAGGTGAAGTTAGCAGCTGAACTTGAGACCCCGATTACATCTGGATCTGCCAACGGTTTCTGAAAGGCTAAGCATGTCCATCAGTAATGTGGGTGTAGAACCATGACTTCTGGCACTGCTGGA
This sequence comes from Tenualosa ilisha, assembly GCA_015244755.2. Classification (NCBI taxonomy): domain Eukaryota; kingdom Metazoa; phylum Chordata; class Actinopteri; order Clupeiformes; family Clupeidae; genus Tenualosa; species Tenualosa ilisha. Next base: position 1,833,635 of record PYXC01000993.1, on the reverse strand, counting down.
TCAACAAATCCAGGGGTGGCCAGAGTCTGAATCTAGAATCAGGGGTACGTTTTATGTGTTCTTAAATAAGTTCAATATTTTATTCTTGTACATGCAAAAGAAAGTGAGAGATAAATATGTACGGTCCCTACAGCACTGCTAAACCAAAACATGTGGGGTGCCTATAACTTCTGCAGAGAACTGTATATACATACATACACACACAACACAACACGGACACATACAAATCATTTACATTTTCACAAGTGTGAAGTTTGCTCTTCAGGTTATGTGGTTCCTCTTTTTCTGTTTGTCTTTCTTTCTTTTTTTTCTTTTTTTTGCTTGTGGTAAGAACTCAACATTTCTCCTGGATTTCATATGTGAAAAGAATGTTATTTATTTTGTTTATAGACTTAAAGAAAGGAAAAAGACATACTGACCATGCTGTGCATTGCCAGTTTTCATAAATATTTTGCAAAATTGATGCTTTTTCCCTTTTTCCCTGTGGAAAAGAGGGTGGCATTCTGACTGGATCTCTACAAGTGCTACAGTGTAATAAATGACTTTCAAACAACCCACAATAGTCCTCAGTTTGTTCATGGTTGTGTGTTGGAGAAAGAGATTGCATGCATGCGTGTGTGTGTGTGTGTGGGAGAGAGAAATGTCCACCTCTGTAATGTTCAAAGACAATACAACACATTTACAGAAGGATATTTTGCTAATTTGTTTGCTAGTTGTGTTAACAGCTAATTTAATTAACTGATTTCACTGATTGTCTTAATGTTATGTTAACTTTGATTAGTATCCTCACTTTCCTACTACGTCTATTCCTTCTGTGTACAATCGAGTTGAAGTACAGCTGGGTAAACTCAGACCCTCTACTACCCAGTTTGAAATTTGTCTGGGCAGTCTGTAGACAAGTCCATTGCAGCCCTTTCCGGATCTCAAAAAAACCCAGGAACCAATCCCAGTATCTCATCCAACATGGGGCGGGACTTAAATGATTCACAACCAATAAAAGTGTCTGCCTTACTGTGTATGGCTTACTATGGAAATGCATTTTCCTTAGTATTTCTTCCTGCAAATAAAACCTTTGTTTACATTTGCTGCACATCTAAAGAGTTTGGTTAGTGTTGATGAGTTTGATGCTTTAAGTTAAGTCTAGCATTTTTTTGCTCATTACACCCCTGGAAACGGTCCAGACCCACTCTGAACTCTGATGTGCAGTCTGGGTTTACCTAGGCTAAAGCTAGATGTGACGCGGAAGCCCTTTTTCCCCCTTTAAAAAATGCTGTTGATGCTCACCATAATCTGACTGTACTTTTATGCAAGATGTAAAAACTGCAACACATACTTAAGGTGGAGGGGTCTTGATTTGTCCTGAAGAGAAATGTGCAATACGATACATTATCCTGCTCATTATACGGCTACTGGCCAAAATGACGACAGAAAGCAACACACAGATGTCTTTTAAATTTAATTTATACCAGTGGTTCCCAAACTTTTAACTGCCATGTACCCCTGAGACATTCTATGTCCTACCACGTACCCCCTGCACCATAGACAGCTCGCTATTATAATTAATATTTTTAATTATTATTGCTGCATATACAAAATGTGAACTTATATTGATATATAGGCTACCATGTAGTGGCAATTGCGTTGTATTGGGGACAATTTGAGTCCAAGATCTTTGTCCATGTATAGTCTGTACCTGAACTTCATGTTGGTGAGACCTGAGAATCTATTCACAGACTTTTTTTGTGTACCCCCTTGAATTGATCCAAGTGCCCCCAGGGGTACTCGTACCCCAGTTTGACAACCACTTATTGATACCATTTCATGGCTTCCACGGAAAAACAAATAGTTTGGAATTTGAACTTGAAACATTCTTTAGAACACAGCTTATCTCCTTTCACTTTCAGCAAAGTTCCATTGTTCCATTGATAAGTGATCTCTACTCTCGGAATGATATGCAGAGAAAACGTTGCCATTGACATCAGTCATTATACTTTCGCGGTGGTCATTATACAGAAATAACTGATCTCTGAATGTTAGAAAGGCCCATTCAAAGTGAATGGAGCCTCCCACATCAGTCTGTAGAGCCATATAATAATTACAGTTACAGTACAGTAATGTATATAAATACTGTAGGGAAACAATTTTGTAAAATAACAAGAAAATGAGTAGATGATGCATTTCAGTTATTCAGGTGTGATGTAATACATGTTTTGCAGTCCTTGTTTAATTCCCATGCACAGCTCCTGCAGTATTTGCTATGTAGTTTTAATGGTCTGCCAGTTTAGCTGTAATGCAGCAATGCTAATTTGTTGCTTGCGCATCTGCAGGTCATTGGAACGCACAATAGATCCAGGAATCATAATGAGCCCCTACATTGTCCTGAGCACAGAGGAAAGGAGCCGCAAAGCCTGCAACATCAAAACGCAGGTCAGAGAAATGCCTTGGAGGGTAGGCTATATCCCAATTTAGCATGGTGGGATAACAGTTTAATCTGGATCAAAGTCATGTTTTGCTATATGCAATCCAGAGTGCAGATCACAGATCACAGATGGCAAAATATGGGATTTCCTAATCTGCATCACTTTGATCCAGTTTTAAAGATCAGTACCCAGGACTGTGTCAGGTAGATGATTACTAGTAATTATTTATGTTTTTGTTGCCTAAATTTCCCACAGGTTCCAAAGAAATGCAGGCCCGTGAAGAGAAGGCTCCAGTTTGTGATCTGTTCAACCAGGTGTGTTTTGTAGTCAAATGTAGCAGTAGCCTCATCTATGACTAACCTGTATGCTTTGTGCTATTTCTGGTTTGGTTGTCTGATTTTTAACTCATTTCACAGGAGGGAGGCTACAGGAAAGTGAAGGATGTTAACAGTGTGAACGTTTTTGAAATGGACTTACCCTGGTTTTGGCACCTTAAAGTCAGTTTTGAACTCTTGATTCTGTTAGTGTTTCCACGATTTAGAATTACATTTAAGACTGTTTACACGATTGTAAGATTTTTGCAATACTGGAAAGTTTATTGTATTTATTGTATGTCTGTTTGCTTGCAACTTTAATAAAGTCTTTAAATTATCTAACCTACAGTTTAATATCGTTTTCAAAACTCCAGTGCGTAGTTTGTGTGTGTAATACACAGCTTGGATGGCTACAGAATTGTTTTTAAAATGCTGGTTTTAGTATGAGCTAAATTTCTATCTTTTTAGCTCATATTTCTACCTTTAAGTGAATAAAGTTTTACATTCATACATTTCAACAGATGCTCTACTTTGGTCCTGCTTTTGTAATTGAGCTAGTTGATGCGGTATGTCGTTTTTGGTAGTTGAAGTTTGTAACAGTATGCGAGTCCCTACACTATCAGTCATCTCAGTGTGTTATTGGACTTTGCGTCCCATGATGCATCTATGACCTTCAGTGGGCGGAGACTGAAATGTCAAGCATGGCTTCTGGGATCCTCACGAAAGGTGAAGCTAAAACATTTTTTGTTTGTTAATGAATATTAGAACATTTCCACAATTTTTAAGAATAACGTGTGTTCAGTCTTTTTCCATGCAATGTGTTAGTACATCAGTATGCTTATGTAATTTGACTAATCCTGTGATATTGACGTCCAGCTAGCTAGCATAACGTTAGCGTTTGGCTAATCGTGTCAGTTAAGTTGCAGTTTAATATAGACATGTTACTGCTTGTCTGTACCCCTTACCTGGCCTTGATGTGTGTCGTTTGACTTTTCTCATTGTTGCAGCGATCAGTGGACTCCGATGCCCTCGGTTTACTGCCGCTGTCCTGTCATGTAGCGGGCAAACATACAGCACAGCCGCTCTACCAAAGACAGTAGCAACACCAAGTGACACAACGGGTAAGGAAATACGGCAGATTTGTGACCATCAGTTCAAGAATTTTACAACATTAGTCTTTGGTGTAAATCCAAAGCATCTGAGACTATATTATTTAAGTACATGAGCACACGCTCAATAATTTGCAATACTGCGCCTTTCATAGTGTTCCAAGTATACTTGGAACCACTGTCCCTTACTGATGCCATCACAGACACTAACATGCATACATTTTTTTACTTGTCTTACAGTTGACTCAGACAAACTCCTCAGTGTCCCACTGAGCCAACCAGATTTCTTCCATGTGTCTGAACTCTTCAGCCTTAAAGACCTCTTTGATGCACGCGTTCACCTTGGTCACAAGAAGGGATGTCGGCACAGGTGACCATGTAGACTGAAGATGTTTGTTGGGTTGAAATTTCAACAAATTTCAAAGCATGGTTTTATGAAGGTGGCATGACACAGTGACAAATCAAATGTGAATGCACACTTGTTTTGGGGGTGCTGCTTACCGACGAGAACATTCAACAAAACAAAAGTAAAATTCGTGGCACACTCGAAACTTCAATTGCTTATTTATTCAACCAGCATTTCAGCCGTAGCCCTCATCAGGGTCATTTTCAAATGAAAACGTGCCACGGCTTTTGCTTTTTTGTTTTACTGTACATCACAGTGACCGCCAACACAGGGACATATATATGACAGCAGCATTGTTCTTACTCTGGTGTTCATCTGGCATTCATCTTTTACATCTGTCTCTCTCAGGCTAATGGAACCCTACTTGTTTGGAAGCCGTTTGGATGTTGACATCATTAACCTGGAGCAGACCGTGGAACACCTGCAGCAGGCGCTCAACTTCACGGCACACGTGGCCTTCCGCGGGGGCATCATCCTGTTTGTCAGTCGGCGGCGACAGTTCAGCCACCTGGTCGAGCGCACAGCGCGAGAGTGTGGCGAGTACGCTCATACGCGCTATTGGCAGGGCGGTTTGCTCACCAACTCCACCATCCAGTACGGCCCTGGCGTACGGCTGCCCGACCTGGTGGTCTTTTTGTCCACGCTCAGCAATGTCTTCCAGCCCCACACTGCCATCCGGGACGCAGCCAAGATGAACATCCCGACGGTGGGCATCGTGGACACCAACTGCAACCCTAGTCTCATCACCTATCCAGTGCCCGCCAATGACGACACACCAGTTGCGATGGAGCTCTACTGCCGGCTGTTCAAGATGACCATCAACCGAGCTAAGGACAAGCGGAAACAGCTCGAGCTGATTAAAAGCCTGGGGTCTGCCGCAGCCAAGTGAACCAGACTGTTACATAGCCAGCTCAACATTTTTTTGAAGCTCTGACACCATTGGCATCGACATGAGCTAACTGGGAACATTCACTGCAGTGTCTGTCATCACTTATGTTTAAACAGCCACTCAGAGCAGCATCACACCACTCAGCACAATACAGCCAAGCCAAGATAGATAACATTTGGGGAGTTGATCTGAACTTGCTGTAAAATATTATGGACTATCTCCTAAGCAGTGTACAAATAATTGGATGTGTCTTTGTTTATTTTGTCAGTGAATAAAGAATAGGATGTTAAGCGGAGGCAATGACAAATTCTGTAATTAATGATATATGAAATAAATCACAAATTGTGTAACCGATTGCATGGAAACATGCAAGTCTGAAAGAGGCCTAGTTTTCTTGTGAATCAATAGCCTATTCTTTCAGTAATTATGTGGTGACATGAAGTCAGAATTTTGATAATTGTAAACCTGCCAACATTGCAAATAAATTACATTTATATTCTTTCACCAATACTGGGATGCTATTAGCAAAAAAAATACTTTTTACAACCACCAGTGAGTGAGGTAAGTTCTGATTAAAGATAGAGAAGTTAGTTATTTTAAACACAAGCATGTAATTGGAAAATTGTGAAGGACACAATGTTTTTTGAAATGAATGGCCTTGGCGGAGACTGCCACCTATCTGTCTTCGAGCTGCGCATTTTGTGGGAGTTGTCCTTATACCGGAGGCTGCTCCACAAACGTTGCTGTCAGTCAAGTTTTCTGTAGACATGGGTCACACGCAAGAAGAAGAGCACGGACAAGGTATCTTTTAACACAGGAGTCATTTCAGGGACATTTGTGCACGGCGGACAGATAAGTCTTTCCTAAAGCTCACTAAAGACCATCGTTCAACTGTAACGTGTAACATTTAACCAGGTTTGCCGTCGATTTGACGTTAATGTTAATACAAATTCGCCACCGAGTCAGCCGATTTCAGTGCTGCAATTTGTAGTTGGATATGTTAGCTGGCGATATTTATGCAACGTTCAGGCTGTACTATCTATGAAGTAACATTACATGTACATAACACATGTTGCATGCGTAGATGACTGGAAAGTTCTAGCTAGCGTAGTCTACACGTTGCATTAAAATATGGCTGCTGCATGATCAAGACATGTATCAAATATCTATGGGGGTAAAGGCTGGTGAATCATTGATGAATCATAACAGTGCAATTCTAGTATGAAATTATTTTTCTTGTTGCGACGTCTGTGTCTATGTACAAGTGCGTGATTTATTATAGATTTGTGCAAGCTTCTGCAAGGTGACATCGGAGATATGATTATAGGTTTACCGCTAGAGGCGCTGTATTGTTGACAATAAGTTCACAGCTATTGCAGCAGTCTGGCATTGCAATGATTTGCCTTGACATCTGTTGCTAACAGCATGGGTGCAGCTGCTTTCTTGTGACACCACGTGGTTGTGGTGCAACAAAAATGGATTATTAAGAAGTTCATCATAATTTGTCATTGTGTAGTTAGGCTAGATTGCGAGAATGATAAAGGGGTTTATGTCATTAAGAAGATACTCATTAGTGCTTTAGTTGTATTGCATTTCCATTAAACATAACCATTTGAAATTCTGTGATTGGGACGAGAAGGAAATTATGAGGAAGAGGAGAATAAGCTTTGGGTTTTATCTACTTTATTTATTTGTATTTATTTTATATTTTTTATCTGCTCACAGCCCATTTCAGAGTGATAACAGACACTTATGCTTTGAGAAAGAAAAGGGCCGTGTCCAGTCAGAACATGCGTCTTTGTCCACAACCTACAACTTGTGTGACTCATACTGTAACTACAGGCACACAGACTTCTGGAAAGACTTTGTTTCCTTTTACCTGTCTTACTGGTTTCTGCTAGTATTTCTATAGTCAATACAGAACAGAGACAAACATCCAGGTGACAGATTTCCAAGCCCTTTCAAATGGGCTACACATATAGCCTATGGGAAAAAAATTATACAGTGTGGTTTTTGCTTTGTTGTAACATTATCATATTATTGTGATTCCAAATATACTGTTTGTGTGTTTTTAATTATTTTGTTGTGTGCATTTGCTCTGATAGCATTGATTCTGAGTTGCACTTTCTGGTGCAAGACATTCACATGCATTGCAAAGGAATTGCAAAGGAAGTCAAGATCTGACAGAACCAAAATAGCCGCTGACACTCCTAGCAGACAAAATGGCCCATAAAAGGAGATAAATCTCACTGTATCACAGAACTGAATGGAATATTTTCTGTATGATAAAATGTCAAGAGCTGCAGTACTGTACTGAGGCCCAAATATTGTAATGATATTTTAGCATCACTTTTAAGGCAGTTCCCACCCCTAGTGCTCAACCAGTTAAATTATTTTAGGCATGCTTGCCGGTTACTGATATCGGCTACTTGGGCAGGGCCAAGGGGTGTTCGACCATCTAGCTAGTTTGTGCTATGTAACCACCTGTTTGGATTACCCCAAATTAACTCCAACAAACAGTCTGTTTTGTACTTAATGCAGGAGAGTGCTGTAGGTGTCTGAACTGTGGATCTCTGTTTTAGAGATGTTTGGTGTGTTCTTGGGTCCATATCATGGTAAGTTTTTAGATCATATTATTAAGATTACTCATTGTGTTATTCTAAAATCATAATAAAAAATATATATAGCCAGTCTATATTTTTACTTATGAATTATATCACCTTATTTATTTGACGTGCAATAACTTCATGTAAAGTTGAAATTGTTATCTTGGTGATATGCCAAATCATTTTGATTGCTTTCGACTTAGACTTTAGAGAGGATGTGATTATTTGCCCCTCGAGACGTAACTGTGGCCGTAATGCCACTGTTGTGCCAAAAGTGGGCAAACAGAAAGTGGCTCGAGTCGGGCCTGCATGCCCTGTGCAGTGGGCTGTGGGCATGGTAAACAGCCATATAAAACACCAAATTATGTCTACTCACCTCAGCTGACCATCCACCCAAGTCTTTTACAATGATAAGCAGGCAGGCATTGTGATGGTGTTCTTTCCCATAGGGAATGTAGCTTATTAGTGTGTAGAACTGAATAGAACTGTGAACAGTTCAGCATAAAGGACTACAGTATTGATATAGAGTTGATCTAGACCATTTCAACAAAAAAACAGAAACAATGCTTGAATGTTCTATTTTGTTCCCAAACTACTTTAATATAACATACCGAATGTTAAAATGGTGGTTGTGCAGTGGTTAAGGAACCTGGCTAGCATGCAAGTAGCCTGGAAAATTGTGGGTTTGAGTCCTGGCTGCCACTGTTGTGCCCTTGAGCAGGGCACTTAGCCCTAAGTTGCTCTAAGGGAGACTGGCCCTGATGTAATTGATTGTTGACAAATATGTAAATTGCTTTGGATAAAAGCATCTGCTAAATGCATAAATGTAAATGTAAAATGGAAACTTTGTGTGAACAGCAATGATTGATACAGACCTGAAAGGTTTTCAGGAAGGTGTTTAGAAGCAACCTGGGTAAATTAATCCAGAAGTCGTAGTAAACCTAATCATTGAAGAGCATGGAGCCCTCATTCTCTTAACTAAACAAAACCATCAGGGTCCTCTTTTAGCAGGTTTACCACAGTTTATCACTTAACCCCCTGCTTGGATTACCCCCCTGGTAATGATGCATCTCCCTGCTCAGTTACACATGAACCAGAGAGAATGCAATCAGTGCAAGATATAGTGTTTGCAGTGAGCTTTGTTTGGTCTGTTAAAGTTCTGTTATACTGTGTTCTGTTCTAGCTATCTGCCTGGTGAAATATAAACTCAGTCAGTGGGGTATACAGTGTGCTGTGTGGTGATTGGTACTACCATGTTAAACTGTAGTACCGCGACAAGTGATTGTAATTTTACTTTAGTTTCCTTAGTGACATGCAGAGGCCATGAGCCAGACACATGACTAACTATTTGGAGCTCTGAAATGGAGAGACTATGTGGTATGAGTCTCATTTTACTCTCACTCACTCTCTCTCTCACACACACACACACCCAAGCACGCCCACACAGAAACACACTCAAACACTTGCTCCAAAAATGGTTGCAGCAGGGTTATTATACGCCTGCCCTGTAAGCGAGCCCAAAATGTCAGTGGAACTAAACTGAACTTTGCAGTTGTTTGGTGACTAAGCTCAGGCCTGGACCACAAAGGCTGTTTGTATGACTCAGTTCGCTCAGATACTGTTGAAGGATCTGATAAATATGAATGCAAGACTGAGCCGCAAACTATTGTTCGCTTGTTAAGGAAGCATGATAAGCTTTATGAATAATTAACTCTATATTTATATATACTTTAACTCTATATATTTAATTAACACTATAATTCATAATTAACATTAACTTTGTTTATTTTTTATTTATTGCTGCAGGTGGTGGGATGTGCTCAGTCAGGATGTGAGAACAGCATCCTCTTCTAGCCCCATTGGTTCTCATCAGGACCCAACCCACAGCAGCAAGGTCCAGTCTAAGTCCTTGTGGAGGTCCCCTTATCCTGCTTCACACAACCTGAGGACTCCCGCATGTGGTGTTCCAGATCCACTTTTTTAAAGTAGTAGTCAGAGCCAAGAGCTGAGCTGCTCTGTTTCAGCTGTTGAGCAAGACAGGGGTTTGTGCTGGCCTCAGCTTGCTGTGAACGTTTCAACCGAGGGAGTGAGAGAGAGAAGTTGGCTGGCCTATATATCTGCTCTGTTCTCATTTGCCCCCTGTGCTGGGTGATTGTCTGAATAAACACTGACAAAATCTTTTGAAATGCAATGTTCTTATTCAGTCAGTGCAATCCCTTCCCCATTCCCTGCACATACTCATACACAGAGACCATCATTGTTCAGTTCCCCTTTAGATAGTTTCCTGAGTTTTATTTTAGCCTGCACAAACAGCAGTTCTCTTGTTGGTATGACCTTAGGAACTCACAGTAGGGCAAACCACTTAAATCATTTAAGTACAGTCCCTCTTGTTGAGCAGAATAGGTTTTTATACACAGGATTTGGCACATCATATCATCTTAGACGCCTCTTAGCCCATTCTTGTTTCATCTAAAATCATCTGTTTCTGGTTGAAAATAATATATATATATATATATATATATATATATATATGGTAACATATATAGTAAAATCCACATGTTCTTTGATAGTTCTATTTTCTATCTTCTACTTGGAAGTTGTGGTCTGGTACTGCCTAGAGAACACTTCTGCATTCTTGCAGGGTGCAGGGTTGATAACCCCTTATCTTCAGCTTTGAGAGGACATGGCCTGCGACTAGTCAAGATGTGCATCTCTGTCAACAGGTCAGCACTTTGGTGACACATACACTGTGTATCATACATATACACGTATCATTATCAGCAGGGACGGCTCTAGCCTTTCTGCTGCCCTCGGCCAGATTTGAGTTTTGTCTCGTCTTTTCAAGAAACACCAGTGGAAAAACTGAAGAAGAAATAAAGAAATTCATTGTGATTTGATATTTCACATCCTAGGTGGTGGTCCAGCCCTGATTATTACTAAGACTTGCAGGTAAAACTCAACTCACACTAATGAAGTACATTTAGCATCAAAATCTTTTTTTTTTTTTTTTTTTACAAGGAAATTAATGAGCAGGCTCCAAAGTTTTAGTTAAGGGTAATTTTTTATTGATCTTTTAGTTATGAAAAGAATACCAATATACCATCTGTTTAACATACCTTTTATATCTGAATGCCTGGATCTGGAATACACTGTACAGCACAGAATCAGTGCAGTGCTGCACTGAAGCACTAAAGCATGAGCCTCTCAGCCCCTGCTCTCTCTAACACACACTCTCTCTCGCTCTCTCTCTCGCACACAAACACACACACACACAAACAGTAACTTCAATGACAGCTACATCAAATATGTACACAATTCACCAAATCAGTTCATTGCTCATTAAAACAAAATGTCCAGCAGCTAACGCAACTGTAAATAACAGCCCCATCTTTTCATCCACTCACATCCGGTCATGTCTCCTCACTCACACACAAACACACACACACACTCCAAACTTCTTTGCCAGTGAGTCATTTAAAAAAAAAAACGTCACTGGTTAAAGACTGGTTTGACAAGCACACACAGTTGCAGAAATGGTAGTCTCCCTGGTAGAATCAAGCAGCATTCCCTGAAAGGGCTTTGCCAATCTTGAGTTGAGTCTCAATAAATAACTATATCTGTCTCGTGGAAACACACGTGAGATGCATAATATGAAGTGGACGCAAGCGGATAGAGGGATGTTTAGGAATTAAAGTGCATGAAGGTCACTGCACAGGACTGTAATGGAGGTATCCTTATCTGTATCCAAGGGTTTCTCTCTCTCAAACACATACACACACAAACACACACACACATACAGTGCAGCATCCCACAGTAGAGAACTTTTTTTAGTGCTGGACGGTGTAATTATACTGCCAAAGCCAAAGTGCAGTAATTACGAAAACAATGAAACTGAGAAAAATCACTAGCAACAAGCCAATAGTTAGCCTAACTGTTAAAACTAGCCAGATGTGTGGGTCAACAAAGCCAAAGTACAGTACCTGTCAGTTTCTGCTGTATGCCTTGGTATTCGCTTGGATTTTGTGGTTACTGCAAAACTGACACTCCGATTTCTCTAAAACAGGGCATGATTGGGCTGGGATATTTTGTCACAAGACAGAGCAGATGTTACAAAGCCCATTTCAAGTCTTAACTCAATGTTGACAAAATCCGTAGTTTTTGCAGTCTGCCTTTGTAGGGCAGTATAGGGGACTGACTTTGCTCCAGTATGTCTCCAATAGTTAGGGGAGGGAATTGATAGGATTTTATTAATATCTATGCCACTGTCGATTCTGCTTATCGGTCCAAAACTTGCCAGCATTGACTAGAGGAAGTGACCATGTCAGATGCACACAATTCCATTGAACTGAAGCATTTAGCTCTGGCCTACTAAACTACAGCATAGTGAATCTAAGAGTACTGCACAAAAAAAAATCAGGACAATCATCTTCATTTCAAACATCCAGTGCCCCCCCCCCATTACTGGCTCAAAGGATTTGCAAACTGTCTTCTGGTGACAAAGTGAGGACAGCACTGTGTTTCCCAAATGGAGACCCGTAGTAGTGCTTTTGCGTTCTCAGGTTGAGTGGTCGCAGGCAGGGAGATGCAAGTGAGTGTGTGAGTGCAGGGGTGGGAGTCGAGCAGCGTCTGTCCAAAGGTACGAGACCAAGGCCTTATCTGCCATCCAGTCCAGCATGGCTCCCTTTCCTGTAGTAACGTACACACACTGGTCCTGTTTTAACCGTCAACTTCTCCTTTCCAGCATTATTTCACACGCTCAATGTTGTTGTTTTTTTTCACACTTTTTTTTCTTTCGTTCTCACATGCCCTTTTTACTGGCTCCATTGCTTCCATTTCACTCTCTTTCAATTCTCTTTTTCTGACATCCATCTCTCTTTCTTTCATCTCTGCCTCCCTCTCTTCTTCACATTCTTTTCTTCAGTGTTCTCTCTATTTTTCTCCTCTTTCCTTCCCCTCCCTCCCTCAGTGTGCTCCCTCGTTCCTCCTCTTCTTCTCTCTCCCTGGATCTGCGATCAGGAGTACTTGGTGTTGGAGATCTTCTTCCACAGGAGCGTCTTGAGGTTGTTGAGCACGAGAGAGTGGTGCACCTCCATCTGGCTGGCTAGGCCACTGAGGGTGACACAGGTGCGAAGCTGCTTGTCCAGGTCGGCGTGGAGGTCGGCGGGCGCGCCGAACAGCAGGAAGCCCTGGAGCAGCGCGCACACCTTGGCCAGGTTGGGCTGCACCACCTCGGTGTTGCACTGGCGAGCCAGGCGGTCGCAGGTGGCCGTGCAGTCGCGGCCGTACGTGCAGTCGGCATTGGTCTGGCAAGGGCGCCCGCGTAGGTGGGCTCGCACGGCTGCCTCGCTGGCCACGCCACGCAGGTCGGCCATCTTGCAGTCGTACTGTTGGCTGTACCCGACGCGCACTGGTCCCGAGTCGCACATGAGGAAGCTTCCGTAGGCGCCGTGGAAGGCGTCCTCCACGAACTCCAGCAGGCCGATGCTGATGCGTGCCCGACGTGGCCACGCCGGAGCCAGCCAGCGGTTAAGCGCCACGCCAACTGCCTCAGGCACCACAGGCTGCAGGGCGGAGGGCACCTCCAGGCTCCACAGGGCGCCATGTGCCACACGCTCCGTCACGTACAGGTGCCCGCAGAAGCCCAGCAAGCGCGGCGTGTGCTCGCGGCCTGCCAGTGCCAACAGAACCAGCAGCTCGGGCACCTGAAGCAGCGCCCACACCGACTTGGCCTCAGCCAGAGACACCTTGCCGTCCTGGTTGACGTCAGCCAGCGTGACCACCCGTGCCACCAGAGTGCCAAGAGACGACTGCTCGCCCAGACTATCCTGTAGTGGAAAACATGTTCTCATTAAACTGCAGGCTTTTGTATATAACAATGTATACTCAATGTATACTCAATGTATACTCTCTTCAATCAGAATATACCCACATACCATACAAGAGAGTGTTCTACAGGTCCAGATTCATTCTAGACTACATCACAGTGACTGAACATGAACAATGAATTTACACCACAAAACACTGAACTTTCTGGATAAAAAGTGCAAGTACAAAATAGCCATTTCAAGAGTCACCCAGAACAAGGGAGTAAAAACAGAATTTTCCAGCTGTCATTCATACAGTTTTAGCTTAAAAAGCTTTGTTAAGGAATAAGGTAGGAGTCATGGAGACATGAAACACTTAGTCTAAAACTGTTCAAAACTGCAGGACACAAGAAATCTGTTTCAAATTATATATTTATTTTGGCTCTCCTTCTATTTTTCCTTCTCATTGCAGATCCCTGTCGTTTGCTGTCAACAGAAATAGATTTAAGCACGTGCCTCTGCACACCCCTGGTGTGGATTTGTGGATTTATCTGAGTACAAAATGAAACGGCACTCCCCCAGCCAGTGACGCTGAGGGCTCGGAGGCTCTCTCTTGTCCTTCATGTGACTTAGATTAGGCAAAAGTGTGTTTTCCAATTAGAGACGCAACATGTGACTTGTCAGCGAGACAAAAATAAAAAAAGTGCGCCAGAAGATCAAGCCTGATATGTCAGAGAGGGAAAGATGAAGAGATGGAAAGATGAACAGACCTTGAGGAAAGAGTGCAGCATCTCTCTGAACTCATCCATGGAGGTACCCCGGGCCGGCTTGTCGAAGAGGCTGCTCTCGGGTCGTAGGGCAGAGCCGGGGACGCCCTCACCACCGGCCGCCTCCTCGATACCACATTTTATGACCACTGCCTTCTCCTTCCACATGCCATTGTACACCTGAACAGCAAGTATCAGGAGAGGCTGTAAGCAACTGACTAGTTTTCTATGAAAACATTGAAATATAAATAAATATTAAAGAGTTGATGGTATCTGGCAGATGGTGTTTATCCAAAAAGACAGAAACTCCAAATGTCAGCTTCAGAAGTCAAATAAAAGTTTTTGTTTGAATGTCAATATAACATAAACAAAATCTTGTTCCAGTTCTTTTAAACACCGTACGACTGAATCTCCATTTATCTGTGGTACAAACATGCTATGCTACCAAAGACCTACAGCTGTCACCATAGTAACCTACCAACCGCTGCTTTATTTTCTTTGTGTGTGTGTTTGTTACTATTGGTTGGGGAAGGCGCACGCTGTGATGCAAGCACAATATGTGCAATTACACACCAGGGATATGACTGACATCACTGAATGGGGGGTTTCAAAAAATATTTAATTTATTTCCATTAAGCACTGAAGCATCTAATAAGGATGCAAAAACATACCCATCATATGTTGGGTAACTTAGCTTGAGCAATGCCAAGGCCAGATAGCAAAAGAGCGCATGCACACATGTACCCACATCTGGGTACACTTAGGTTACCAGGGGTTCCGAGGGTAGCTTAGCAGTCCCTACCCTGAGGCAGGAGCTAAAATGGTTATAGGAACTGCGGTACAAATAACTAGTCATTGCAAGTTCCCCCTGTCTGCATATGCAATAGGTTATGTGAACTAAAAAAGCACCCACGGTTGGTAAATGCCTTTTGTCTGTGTGTGTATGTGTGTATACCTGATATGTGGGAGACGTGGACAGGCATCTCTGCAAGCTGAGCGTTCTCTCTTCACACAGAGCCTTACAAGCTGAGCCAGCGATGATCCCTCTGCGGTAATGGTCACACTAACACAGAGAGAGCAAGAGAGAGAGAGAAAGGTTAGAGGGGTGTGTGTACGTTTGTGTGTGTGTGTGTGTGTGTGTGTGTGTGTGTATATGTGTGTGTGACGTGACATGAAACCTTGGTTGTTCAGTTACCAAATGGAAATTCATACCCCGTCAACAAGGAGCACGTTTACCTGCTTTGACGTCTAACCACTCACTGACTCTTTCTCTCCCCATCTCTGCTGAGGTCCAATGTGTGCACTGGTATATGCTCAAATATTTCATACCTTCTTGCAACATGTGCATATTTTCCATCACAATTCCCTGATTAACTCACTTAGATAATCACCCGATATTGGCCACTTGTACTGCACCTCTGACACACTTACACTATACACTGTGTTGTTCAGAGTCAAAGTCCTTAGACATCAACCTAAGCTTCTGCTTCCCCCTTAGTAGCAGAGCGTGACCCCAAGAGCTTTTCAGATTTAAGAGCCTGTGTCATCTTCGCCATGGCAACACAGCAGGATGACCAATTAAAAGGCAGCTAAACTTCCGCCACAGGCAGAATGGGCTCTGTGCACAGAAGACGTAAAGGACCTTAGTTCAGGATGGTCGCTTTTTTTTTTTCGGTGAACGTCTATTTTTGTACGGTAGGCTAAATTGTATGTTAGGTTAGATTGATGTTAGGCATTAGTATTAGTTGTATAGTGTACCGGTAGTTACACTACTTTACTATCCAAAGTAAGCCTAACTAATAAGCTCTCCATGCTCCTCACCAGTTCAGGATGCATTTTGTGGTTAGCTTGTAGCTATAGCCTCATTACACAATTGTTTACCAGCATAAAAAGCTAAATACCAAAAAAGAGTGACCATCCTGAACGAAAGTCCTTCTGGACTTGTCCACATGACTCGCACTCTCTCTCTCTATCTCTCCAATCATAACATAACCATTACCACACTACACAAGAGAGTTCTTCTACAGATCCAGAGAGGTGTATACCCAAGGAACAATCTGCATGTTCCAACAAATGCAATGTCCTAAACAAGACAGTGATAACATGCTGAGTAGTGCTAAGCCAAGACAAATATGACTACCGTGTCAGTGAAT
The DNA here is from genome assembly GCA_015244755.2 of Tenualosa ilisha. Taxonomy (NCBI): domain Eukaryota; kingdom Metazoa; phylum Chordata; class Actinopteri; order Clupeiformes; family Clupeidae; genus Tenualosa; species Tenualosa ilisha. Next base: position 1,817,167 of record PYXC01000993.1, on the reverse strand, counting down.
TCATGCATGTGCATGCCCAATGACACAAATGAAAAGAATGGCATCCTGTATCCATAGGCACATGTTCTGTGACAAAGACCAGTCAGCACAGATCAAAAAGCAATGGCCATAAAATCTTTCAGTCTTGCTTCATTTGAAAACTCTTAGTTTTTTTCGAGAATGTTCTGTGCTCTTGACACTGCTCCTGACAACGCTATTCTCTAGGTTGGCATGGCAACGACGCTCACCAAGCTGACTCCTTTAGCCAAGCGGCCTTGTCAAGTTAGCTGACAGATTTTTTTTCTTCCTCTGACAATGTAGCCAATTTATTTTTCCATGCTTGTCATGAAGTTTTGATGACTCTGTCTGGATCCCTAAGACATTACAGGCTGTCACTTTTCTCTGCAAGAAAATCAACCCTAGACCTCAGAGCACAGAGAGAAGAGTTTACTCTTCTGCTGTCTGCTCCACTGACTGCATAAGAGATGAACATGTTCATCTAATTTAAATCTTGCCTTTAATCACTGTGGTCAGTTTTACATAGAACCTCACCACGAAAACACCAGGATTAGGTACTACAGTAGAATGCTGATCCCCAGTCACCTCCTACTGAGCACTGGTTTGTGTAAATGCGGCTCTGAGCTCTTAGCTGTGTGGGACATGCTAAGCACTGCATCATGCCAGTCCTTAGAGTTCAACAGAGTTCCCAAAGCGCTTTATAGCTCAGGCTGGTCATTCACCTCCTTGTAATCAGCAGCTTATTGGGCATTTGGTGTTGTTCATGGGCGTTGAAGTAAAATGTAAAGAGAGTGCACACTGAACTGAAGCAACAACGATTTGATCTTTGGATGGCATCTCCACTTCCTATAACCTTGTTGACGGTTGCATCGACTCTACTAGACACAATCATAATTTCACTTCATAACATGAAAGTTTCATCATCGTTGAACCAACAGAGTTTTTTTTTCTTGGAGGGGAAAAGGAATAATGTCCTAATGGCCACTAAAAAATCTCAAATGAACTCCAATGATTATGTAAAAGTGTGTGATAAAAGCTTCCTTGGTGTTAATTTTAGAAACCTTGCTGGATAGGGTAGCATACCAGTGGAAAAGAAAGGTTTGTGTCTAAATGCATAATCTTAGTAAATCTTAGTAAACAAACAAAAAAAACACAGGCTTCAGCCAGCAACAAGGTGAGTCACCCTATAACAATATGGAGGAAGCAGAACACCTTCTGACCCCTTAAGTTGCCACATCAACTCTTCTTTTGCATTTGCAATTTGTATGCACCAAATGTAAAATATACACATCTACAATGCAAGTGTTTTGGATAAAGGTGATTGTGATCACATCTTGTCGTGACCCCACACACACACACACACACACACACACACACACACACACACAAGTATGTTGGGAGTTGTAGTTTACTTACAATGACCATGTGGCAGACATGTCCTCTGCACAGCTCCGAGTAGGAAGAGTACTGCATATAGAGGACCCAGCTGGCCAGCAGAATGCCCACCCACACCAGCAGCAGGTACTTTACTTTCACAGCTGGCAGACGAGACTAAAAAGACACACAGATAAAGAAGGGGTGCGGGTTAAAAGAGGCAGTGGTGAAGAGGGCAGTATAAACACAGTAAGAGAGAGAGGTCAAGAAACAATAGGAAGCGCCACAGGGTTAATGATAGTGTTAATTGTTGACATGATAAACCAACATTATCACATAAAAAGGCTCAACTCTTCTCTCTTTCTCGTCACACACACACTCTTAAGACAAAAGTGTCGTCCATTGGCCCATATCATGTAGGAGCTATCATAGCAGCTGGTAGCCAGTGGTACATCATACGAAAGTATCAGTGTAGAATGTTATCGAGAATGTTATGCTCTAGCTGAACAAGAATGTTATCACTCTAGCTAATTGACATGGAACTAATTGAACCTACTTTATATTACAGTTTCATATAGGATTTGATGATTGGAACAGTTATTACAACCAAAGCATGTGATAAGTTCAGGGGGAGAAGTTCCTTAAGGCGTCTGTTAACATAGACAGGCCTATGTGCCTCTGGCACATAGTAGGACTTCAGAAACCGAAGTCGACACCACAGTCTTAGTCTTAAACAGGGTATGGTATTTAAAAAGACAGCAAAGTTATTCACGTTAACTAGTAATTAATTCTGTCAGGTGTAGTTTAGTATGTTAGATCTTTGATGTAGTGGAGTTCAAGTCTGAATGACCATAAAATGGAAACACACAAGCACACCACCAGGCCTACCACAGTGCACAGTCCACCAACCAGCAGAGCATGTCAAGCAACAATGCATTTCGGCTTTCCACAAATACAGCAGGATCGCCATCACTCTCTTCCTCTTTTCCCTTTTGTCATACACACGCTCGTGATCTTATGGTGGTTTTATGGTAGCTGTTGAGCTACAGTCTAGTAACACAGGGTTTTGCTACATCCCACCAACCATTACGATTGCGCGCAGTCAGAGGTGCGTGTGAAGCCTACCTGCAAACCCTTCGACAACGGGCAGAATAGTACCAGGTGCAAGAGCCTTCGCAAACTCCGCGGCATCGTTGCTGATCCGCTGAGCACTCTACGCCCGAGGTGAAGACAGGAAAATCGTATTGTCCCACTTTACTGCCCGGTTACATTCTCACGAAAAAGTATCAAATCGCTAAACATCCGCCCACTCGTTCTTCGATGTAAAAGATAATGTACAGAGCAGGTCCATCGTCAAAAACTACAAATGGCATTAAAATGTATAAGGCAGAAAATGACAGATCAGATCAGTCCACCATACGGTTGCAGGCTTTGTGCCGTGTCAACAAGCCTGCACAAAGTGAAGAGTCGAGACGGACAACATGTGTTTCATAATCTAGTTTAACAGGGGCAACTACGCCATTCGCGCCGCTTTAGCAATTCCGTCCAGTGTCCTTGGTCGAAAGGAGAAGAAATCTCGACAGAAAGGCATCCCATTCCATTAATCAGACAGGAAAGACGAGCTGGAAGTGAATGCTATTGCGGTCCATCGTTGCATTCACGCTATGTCATCTACACCAGCTATGGCGTCGGGCTCAGCGAGGTTAAAGAAGGCTCGTGACAGATGTCCGGAGGGTTAGTGCAGATGTTACTAGTCGGTTTACTGTAAGAACCGGTTTCGAGAGGGTAAAAACCCTGTCAGTCGTTGCCGTATGGTCGACCAATCTCTCGATGAAGGCTCTGTGCTTCAGCACGGAGGTAGAGCGCTGTCGGCGACTTAAAGGGGAGGGTGTTGTGGAGCACAGCAACTGAGTCGCAGTTGACGCGGCGCGTTTTATTGTGCCGACAAAAATAAAAAAAAATTGCACCAACCAACCTCACTGCCTCTGTCGCGAACGTGTTCATTAGACACTAGACACTGTAAGTTATTGTGGGAATGATAATTAATTTATTAAACAGTTGCCTTTGCACCCCCCCCCCCCAACCCATAATGCATGTTCCTTGTCTGACAGATTGATGGGTGTAAATAATATATATGGAGGAAAGAAAATTCAGTTTTAAGTGTACTACTCATGGCTCATGGTTTCTAATGTATCACCAGTTATGAACACTAAAATGTAGACTTAGGGTACTCTGCAATAATAGAAAGTAGGGTGAAAATGAAGAATGAAGAGAAAAAGAGTCAGGTCCACGAGGCTAGATTGTCCCACACTGGCCCAAATTTGAGCTGTATGCTTGTTTGCTTTGTAGCTTTGTTCAGCAGCAACAAAATCAGCAGCTGTGTCAGTCAGCTTCTCAGTAAGCTCTCTGAAGTCTGCCTAGTGTGCACATTCTAAATAGCCCAATTACAAACCACATGTACAAAGCCAAACAATAAACATATGCCTTTAGCAAAAGGTTCCTAAGGCGGGGACGGCTTTGCTGCAGGATCCACAAACAGATGGGCACTGTGGGCATCCCACAATACACCAAAGACTATTAGAGCGTCTGTATACATTGTTCACCTCCAAATAACAAGCAGTGACCCAAGCTTTCTGCTAGGCTACAGCATCTCTGAACAAGGGCAGCAGAGTTATGGGATTCCTGTTCTTTAGTTTCTTCCACAGCTTTAGCCCCATCCAACCCATTCTGATGAGACATGGTAACAGAGATGAGGGTGGAATCACACTGGGACAGATGTTCTGATGAACCTGGGGTCAGCTGTGGCCCACTGGTGAGGGCCTCAGACTTGTCACCGAGGGGCTGGTTTTGATTCCTTTGCAGATGGCAAATGTGGTTTGAACACTGCTGCCCATCTGTGTCCACAACCATGGCTGAAGTGACCATAGTGTGTGCCTCATCTAACTGTGTATGTGTCACTAATTAACAGATGAGATAAATGCAGAGATTGAATTTTCCTCACAGGATCAAAAGAGTATATGCTTATTATATATACTCTCTCAGAGACAGTTTGTTGAACTGCTCAGACAGCGCCAGCCACACACACTGCTTTTCCTAACCAGCTAACATTAACTGAATGGGCATAGGAAAATTAAACTGATAGTGAGTTTCTGTTCCCTATTCTGTTAGCTGCTGGTTCACTATTAAGGCTTACAAAAGAAGGACTAAAAATCAAGCTACGACACATTTAAAAGATGATAAGTCTGATGTAGTCAGTAGAAAGAGAGTGGGGGTGAAGTGTACTGCAAGTGCAGTTACAAGTGTTCCCTGTCTGACAGATTAATGGGTGTATAGAATATATATGGAGGAAAGAAAATTCAGTTTTTAGTATACTATACATGGCTCATTGTTTCTAATGTATCACCAGTTATGAACACTTGGAAGAATTCAAGAGTATCTTGAAGGTGGAGAGGGTATCCAGTTGTCATTTCTTCTTTATGTTAAGCAATTCAAAGTGGTATATTTTATTCTGTATGTGGGCCTATGTGTTGATAAACTCTGGCCAACGTCTTAGCCATTTGCATTAAATATAGCCTGAGGTTAGAGACTGTAATGCCTACTAGACTATATAATATCATATAATATCAACCAATTAATGTAAGTGATCAATTAAGTATAGTGGTTCATTAAATAGTTACATCTGCATTTGGGGGTGGGGGGTGTCTTTCAAGGCCTAAGTTAAGTTGAAATTATTTGTTTGTTTGTTAACTCGCACTACTTAGGCCTATCTAGCTACTTGCAATGGAGTATTTGTTTTCCGTTGTAGCCACTGGTGCATTTGTCAAATGATCATTAGCATTTGTTCTACATCCATTTGCTCCACATAGTGGATTTCTGTATATAAAGCCATGCAACTTGATTATAATAATAAATGTGTCAAAAGCAAATATTTATGCAAATCAAATAGCAAAGCTATCAAAGCATGCAGCAAAGTACAAAGTTTTTGCATAGATTTCAGATGTAGAAATCTGAACATTGCTACAAAAATATTGTCTCTGTAAGTAATAAGCCGGAGAAGTTTCATGGAGAAATGCATGCAATACTTAAAATGTTGCATGCCAACACAGATTGTCCTTTTTAAAGATGTAAGAATCAATGTTTGAAGGACAAAAAATGTAATCCAGTATTGAACACTGAACAAGACTTTTAGTGTTTGCCATTTTCAGATTTTGACAGTGATAAGAATCTTGCACGTGTAATGGATGCCAGCTAGCCAAGCATGTTAGTAGCCTAAATCTCCCTCCTGACACATCAGGAGCCTCCTAGTCAGTTGACTGGGAGTCTAGGATTTTCGGTTGACTGGCCAGGGCAATCGCCTCCTGATCCAAGAGTTGCTGTGAGGCCAGGGGTTCGAGCCACGGACTGGACTATGCAAAATGACCTTGGTTACACAAGCACTGTTCATCTTCTTTGCAATGGTGCTTTCTTCAGTGATGGTTTGTTGACACTGAGAGCAGACAGTTTTATAGTTTTCAATACTGGATCCTTTTTAAGGTTTGGATCCTCGTAGCCTCCCCGGCTTGCACAATATGCACATATGTCTCTTCTCACTTTCAGACTCTCTGCAGCAGCATAGTAGGTGAATTCAACCACAGATGAACAAGTCAGTTGCACGCTGACCAAAACTGTCCCATGTAGAGAATCTTCACCGGCAAGACAAATACATATTTATATTGACGATTAGTTTATTATTTTCTCTGATGTTCTTGTTTGCCCCTCTGATCCAAATAAGTTGGCCATGAAATTATATTAAAAGGCAGACCAGGCAAGACTGCATTTTTTTTATCTCCAGAGCTCCCCTTACAGTCACTGATTTTAAAAAAAAAAAAAATAGCAACATCATTGTACATTCTCACCAATCCACGTGAATTTACTTGCAAACAAAAGAATAGGAACCAGCGATGAGCATTTTTGTGTGTTTCGTGTGTGACAAGCCAGTAATAAATTTCAATTTCTTTCACTCTCAATTTTATTTCCTCAACCTGGTGTCTCAGATACTGCAAGTGTAGTAACCATGGAACCTATGTTGGAGGCAGGCGAGAAAGCCTTCATTCACCGTGTAATGAGCCATCATCGAAGTGACAATGAAGCTGATAAATTAGTGTGCCAAGTGTGCCTTTAAAACTCCCAATCTTATATGTCTTTTATATCTGAAAATACCAATCTTATGTAAGATTACATTAGAAAAGGCAGAAGTGCTAGTTAAAGGTGCACTTCTGCTTGGCACTTGGCATGTCTTGTTCAGTCGTTTCTTGACAGTGTCAAAAGACTAGTAATGGTTCTGGCCTGCTGAAAGCAGTGGGCCAGATGTTAAATCTGGCAGATCTTCTGTGCTTCTCAGAGGCTTACAACATGCCTGATCTTCACATTTCTGAACTGAACTTTATAATTTCTCTCTCTGCAGTTATTAGCCATGAAGGCCTTGTAGTCCTCCATCTTTACCATGTCTTTCTAATGGTAGATCTGGTAAAGACTTCTATAGACATCTTTGAGCTTCTCCACTCTGTTTACTTTGTTTCAAATGTCCTGCATCCCATCACAGCTTCTAAGAATCAGCTCAACATCTGCTGAGCACTCTTCTCAGGCTGATCCTGGCTAGCATGCTAGTAGCCTGAAAATTGTGGGTTTGAATCCCGGTTGCCAACTTTGTGCAACGGCACTTAACCCTAAGTTGCTCTAGGGGAGACTGGCCCTGAATTAACTGATAGCTAACATAAGTTGTTTTGGATGAAGGTGTGAAACTGCACTGTCCACCAGATGTGTGCGATCCTTCCTTCGAAGAGGAGCTCGCCTTCTAGGGAATCAGTGAACATTATGTGGAGCCGTGTTGCTGGATGAACTTCAGACACCATCGGAATGCGGTGGAGGCGCTGGCTCAGTTAGAGCAAGATAAGGGGAACCCCCAGACTACAACACCATGGCGGGTGGATGGGGAGGGGTGCAGACATGCTTAAACGCTTGCAGATCAAAGCTGTGGGCCCACTTTGATGAACCCCATTCATCTGTGGCGGCCATGGTTTGTTCATTCTTATTGTCCTGACAATAGATATAGTTCAAACTTGCAAATGCTTGATCGGTTTCCTTTATGAGTTGTCCCATGTTGATTATGCTAATTACAAAAATATAATCGCAATAACACAGCAGTTTCATTTTTTTTACGTACGCTAAAGGCCTCAAGCATGTGATATCTGTGATTACCATGTGATTATCATGTGATTGCTGGTGACCAAGTATTTTTCTCTGTTTCCCAACAACTATATAATTATTAATGACAGTATATTAGTCATTTATAGGAAGTTAATCTGAGTCAGCCAACTGTACAAAGACCCTCTAAAAAATGTGATTAGATACATTTCCTGAACATAACAAGTGGTGGTTTGACTGGTTTGTGCTGTGTTTGTGAATTTGTACTGTTTGCACATTTGGTTGACTCAGCCACGACAGGATTTCTGTTGTCCAACTGCTAGGTAGTCTATCTGCTTCATCATGGCACTGAAGTAATTGATAGCTGACAAATGTAAGTCGCTTTGAATGAAAGCATCTGTTAAATGCATTATATGACTCTGGTTTTGTATGTGAAGGATTGTGCATTTTCTTTCTGTTTCTCACTCTCTCACACACGCACCTCATGAAATGCACACACACACACACACACACACACAATTATATATCACATATAGACACAGACAGACAGAATATACACATGGATAAATACACACAGACACACACTCACACACACAATCTGTTATGGTTGTCAGCAAAATCTCATGTTACTCCTTTTGCATACTACTTTTCAAGCTATAGCTACTCCAATTAATTGGACATTTACAGACTCACACCTACAAACTATTCAAACCTATTTGTGAGTTTTGTATGTCAAACATCTTACATATCTCCAATACACACACACACTCATACTTGAAGTCTATGTTAAAGAACTTATAGGAATTCAGACCGGGAACATATGTACTGTATGTGTGTTGACATGCATGTATAACTCAGAGGTTCCAAAGATGTGCCAAGAGTATAGAGATTCACTTTCTTATGATTGCATATTCTTCTGTGTGTGGCAGTAATATTAGGTGCCGTTTGCGGTACACCAATTGTTTTTTTTTTTACTGTGATATTATTTTAATTATGTTGTATGTTTCCTCCTTTCCAGTGCAGAAATTATCTCTTTGTTCTTCTTCCTGGTGACCATTATTATTATCTGTCTGGGGAATCTCCTTAGGCGCTTACATCCAGTCTTTGAGCCCAGTCAAGAGGGCATGTCATCGCCTGAGCTTGACGACAGAAATAAAATCTATGTGGATGCTACCAATGTCTCTCATAATTGTGCTGATTATAACAATTCAGTTGCCAAGTCAGTAGAGGCTGTTTGTACCATCTTCACCACTGAGCTTTGATCCGCATCATCTGCTGCCCAGACAAGTCTAAGTTCATCCTGAACATCATTGACCTTTTGGGCTTCCTGCCCTTCTATGTGATGCTGGTTTTCCCTGAACTGCTCCTAGATGTGATGATCCATGTGGTGCACTTCATCCAACTTTTACAGGTCTTTAAGATGGCAGGGCTGGGCATTTGGCCACTGGAGCTCATCTTGCTGGCTGTGGGTCTCTGTGTGGTAGTTCTCGTGTTCTCCATCCTGGCACCTCACGCAGAGCACAATGAACTAGATTCAGCTGTTATTAGCATTTTCCCAAGTTTATGGTGGGCACTGATTACCATGACGACTGTTGATTATGGAGACATGTATCCAGTCACATGGTTTGGTAAGGTGGTTGCCAGACAGGAGTCCTCACCATTGCTATGCCCATTGCTATCCTTGTTACTTAGTTCGTCAAGTACTATGCCCTGATAGAGGCCAAGCAGAGATTCCTGGCAAAGATGAGGAGGAGCTTCTTCCCTCAAGCAGTCAGACTGAACTTGAACAACAAAACATGATGCTAATTTCTTCACAGACTGAACCAAAAAGCACTCCTGCACTTTTCTCTGCTGCTAAATTCTATACATTCTGCCTCCACCTCACTGTGAAATTTTCAACTTATCAGCAATTATTTTAATATATTATATTAATAAATTTTCAACAATTAGTGCTCTGTTACAAGCCTTTTGCATTTTGGGGCGGTGGTGGCACAGGTGGTAGGGGTGCTGTTCGGCAACCGAAGGGCTGCAGGTTCAAGCCCCACTCTGGCTGATCCCATCGAAGTGTCCTTGAGCAAGATACTGAACCCCAAATTGCTCCCGGTGGCAGGTTGGCACCTTGCATGGCAGCCTCCGCCACCTGTGTGTGAATGTGAGGCATTCTCTGTAAGGCGCTTTGAGTACTCGTAGGAGTAGAAAAGCGCTATATAAATGCTGTCCATTTACTCTGTCTTTTGTTGTCTGTCTGAAATGTAGTAAGAGCAGTAACTGCACTTTATGTATATCTATGATGCGTGTGCTAAATGTAGCTTGTCCCAAATGTCTTTTTATATATCTAATATAACATCAGTTGATCCATGGTGAAATGTTGTTTTGTCTCACTATATACAGTGTATATGGTTGAAATAACAATAAATCCACTTAACTTGATCTCTATTTTTATGTTACATATTTTAATATAAATGTTTTAGATGCTTTTTGTACTGTAATACAAAATAGAATTACAATAAAGGTTGTTTAGGATCAATACAATATGTTTGTCAGCATGATACACACAGACGTCACTGTTTTGTTGATTAGTTGCAAACACGTTATTGAAAGAAGCGATGCAATACAGCCAGCAGAGGGCGACATACGAAAAGCCCACAAAGTAGCCATAAAGTGAAGGGGCTGACACTGCTTGAGACTTCAAAACATGAATTCCTTTGGAGTCAGCCATCCCCTTCTATTTTATCATTTGCTATATAGGACACAAATGTTTCAGTCTTTCTGTTTTAATTCAGTCTGACAGCTATGCCACAAATTACATAATTGCCTCATTATGGGTTGTTTTGTTGTGATGTTTCTTGAGCATCGAGGGTGACAGGGATAAAGTTCAAAGTTCATCTGGTGCAGTGATAGACTGTAAAGCTAAGAATTTACAAAACACCAGTTTGAACAGTTTCTGGCAGTTGTTAACAGGCAGTGAACCAATAACTGATTTACTGAAGGTCCCCGGCCATAGTATTTTGTTCTCCAGTTCGTTGTTCTGTAGACCTTATTAGTTAGTATTTCATGAGAAAGACTATACCAACAACAATCCTCCAGAGATAGAGGTGCCAGAGAGAAATTGGATTACACTGCTTGATTTGATGAGGTGAAGCAGCCAGATTATCTTCTTGGATTATTACACTCAATCTCATTAACCTCTGATTTTCCTAATCTACAGCTGGAATTTAAAGCCTCCCTTACCAACTGAAACTGTGGTGTTCATTTCCCACTCACTCAAGATATTAGTAAACACTGTCTACCATTTGCTGATTCACTTAGTTACAGCATTCAACCACACTACCATGACACACACATAAGGTCATTTTTACATTCAGTGAATCAGTCAGTCATGGTACACTTGAACTATGCAGATCAACTCCTTTACAGTTTCTAATTTTAAAATGAACTGTTAGACATCTTCAACTTTCCAATGTAGGCACTAGGTTACTTACATCACTTCAAAACTTTTTTGTCCATATCTTTTCACGTGTGTGTGTGTGTGTGTGTGTGTGTGTGTGTGTGTGTGTGTGTGTGTGTGTGTTCTTCTTAGGCCCCCTCTTTCATTCACAAATGTCACTACCCAACTAAATAATAACTGACATGCACTCGTCTTCCTGTATGCAGTGGTGGTCTGGTTTGCAGTAGCCTATAGATGTTGGATAGTGACAAAGCATGTTTGGCAGACAGTTTAATGCAAAAATGACCATCTTATTTGCACAAGTTTGCATATTGTGTAAATGAGATCACTGTTGTCTTGTCTGCTGTCTTTGCACAAATTCTATTGTATAAATGCATTCATATGCCTCTTTCCATTTTTAAAGCAAGCCTAAGCCTATGCCTACTGAAGAGTGCAAGGATAGAGAGTTGGACCAGAGAGAAATATTCAATTGGGAAGCCTAAGAGTTACTGTAGGGAGATTTTTGAATAACAATTTCTTTCTGTGTAGTTGCAGATCAAACATGATCATTGTCTTGTTCTGTTGAAATGCATGTAATGCTGACCCGGTATAAGTGACCCAAACGCCACTTATGTCTGTTATTTTGTGGTTGTCTTGTGGTTCCTCAGGTTACTACGGTACAACGGAATTCAGAACTTGAATAAAATCATGAAATATGAGTTTAAATGCATGGTCCAACATTCTCTGTAGCATGGGCTTCCTCACAGAGCGGGATAGACTGTAAGCTATGTTTTTTCTTTAAAGACAAAACTGTGGTTTGAGTTGACAGCGATCACCGGAAACACAGTGGCACTCTACGGAAATTTCTCGCTGAAACCTTGGACTGTGGAGACACGGCGGGGGGAGACAGACAGTTCCTTGAGAGGTCGTTTTGCCTTTCCAAACTGTGTATCTCTTTGCTTCGTCCCTAAAAGGACTACACTCAGTATCTGTGATTGTTTTCGACGGACAGAGAAACTTGCATCACAGGATCTGCACAAGGGTTCTAATGTCATCTGGAACGGCGGTGGAGTTGGTCACGCCTGCGCCTGTAGAGTAGCTAACCAACTAGCCACCGCTGTAACCTCTTTCTCCAGTAGCGGTGAGAGTCGTTGCTAGCAATGGATGCGGTGTGGATGGTCCTGCTGCTGGTGATCCCAGCACTACTATGGACCAGCAGCACGTTTGTTTTTTATTTTAAGAAGTGTTTCTACGTGGCTTACATGATGATGCTGGCTATTGTGGCAATACCACTCTGTATTTTGAAAAGCGGTGGTAGGGATATTGAAAACATGAGGTAAGTTATCACCAGTCACCCATGGTAAAAATAACAGGACCTGCTAATGCTAGCTGTCCATGTTCGACTGCATCTGGCTACGATTATGGAAGCTACCACTGTTAGATGTATCGACTCTAATGTGGTGCTAGCAAGGCGGCAGCTTATCAGTTATCATCTTAATGTTAAGTCTGTAAGAGAAAAAAAACTTTGCTAAGTTTAAGACTGCTTTATTATCTTTAGAAAGCTATTTTGGTTCTCTGCTGCTCATGAGAATGAAAAGGCGGGTCATTTGGGTTTTGTGACGGAATGCAGAGCCCTACAGACAGATGTTCGATTGTCAGGGGGTCAGGAAATGAGGGTCTTCGTTTGCCTGCTACCCAGTTATCGTTGGTTCCTGAAACAGCCCAGGCCTATGCTATATCCTGTAAAAGGAAACAAAGCAAAAGGTGTCCCCTTAGGGCCTGTGTTTGAAATCGTGAGGTTCTGATCTGAAATCATATCCAGTGCTTCAAGTCAACAGTTAGCCAGCCAAGGCATTAACGTTAGGCTAATCTCTGATCTTTGATTTTGATGTTAAATTATCTGACATAAACATCCAGAGGAACGACGTGTTCTTTGATAATGCAGTGTGGCGTCTGAGGGAAAATATGTGTTTGTGTTGAGAAGCATTTTGTTTAAATCCAGTTGTACAATAATGATCACGAACTAGCGTGTTTTTCGACGTCTATGTTGGTAGCTAGTGAGCTAGCCATCATATTCAACTGGTGTAGCTATGTTACACAGACACAGGGATCTGAATCGATATCAGTCTTGCACACCGTTCGCGATAGATGATGAGATTGGTGCTCTCTTTGACAGCAGCTTGTTAAAATCGGCCACTTCAAGCCATTAATTATTCAACGATCGATTCTTTAACATTCTAGAACTTATCACAGCAGGTCTTTGGAGATGGAGTTAAAATAGCCTTCACAGCCAGTATGTAGTATGACAATGCTGTCTATGCAGATGGTAAATTCGTATTTGTTAGAATATGCATTGACATGATCAGTAGAATCATGGATCAATCAAATCATTGCTGTGAAAAATGTTTAGAATGACGGTCGGAACGCGGTGACAAGCAAACTACTTGTAATTCGCGAAGGCACAAGATGCTCGTGATGAGGATAATTGAATAAGGGGCCATCCCGTTGCGATATGTTTTTATTTCGCGGTCATTTTGATTATAATTTTAGTGTGGTTATGTTTCATAACATATTTTGAGCATTTTAAAATAGCGCTTAGTTGTATGCAATTGGCAGGTTTTTCACTTGACAGTCTACGAATAAATCAAAAACCGACAGTTATTTATAGGCTGGGATATTTTCATTCAGAGATACAGGGCAAAGATTGGCTTGGAATGGTGTAATGTCTGAAACTAATCCGAGTCATAATCTTGTGACAATGAAGTGCAAGGAATGATGATTGACATTTCCTAAGTAGGCCAGAAGTCCATTTTTAGTAGTTATTAGAATCACTCTCCACACAGATGAGGTTTGATATTTTAAACCAACTGTTTTGTGGGTCAGGCCATCCTCCCAGTCCAACATATTTCCAGGACTCAGTTGCTGTTGCAAGTTTGGCGAGTAGATCTTTTTTTTTTAAAACGAGAACAGCGGCCACTTGGACAAAAGTGACTTTATCCGGTAATTACGACCGTGTGGGACAGCTCGAATGACCGCCGATTGGTGTTCCATTACCGTGTCTTCTCTTCAGCGGTTCCTCGGAAATCAATGTACCTCTTTCCACAGGAATGAGGATAGTAGCCTACGTTATTATGCGTGAGGAAGCAAGAGGTACTCGGCAAGATTTATTTGATGGCAGCTAGTGAGAGAGACAGTTGCCATTTAGGTGTTTGTTTGAAAGGCTGAGTGGATGTAGTTTTTGTTTTATAAGGACACTTTGCAGGACAAGCTCATAGTCAGGTTTGACTTTTGTGAAGTAGGCAGTTTTGAATGTGTGAATGTAGTCTTGCTGAAGCGTACTGTGCCCAGTGGATGATCTACCTGAGGGTCAAATTAATTTGTGTTACAGCAGTGTTCTTTACTGTTATCTCCTCCTGTTAATCTTGTGCTTATCTACGACCATCAGTAGTCAAGTAACTCCTCATCCTGTCCTGGCAGTGAGTGAATCGTATTGAGTGAAGAGGTTTTAAAGAGAAGGGCAAAGGAAGCAAGGAGGGAGAAAGAGATACTCGAGGTGTTCTTGAACCTGAGCTGGTCTGTGTGTGTGTGTGTGTGTGTGTGTGTGTGTGTGTGTGTGTCTGTGTCTGTCTCTGTCTCTGTCTCTGTCTCTGTCTGTTTGTCTGTTGGAGAGAATACAAGCAAGAGTGAGTTGACCTGGTTGAGTAGTGTCATCCTGGTCCAGGGTGACCCAAGCTGTGACACAGCGGAATGTTCCGGTTGATTGCTGGCAGAACAGCAGTCATTCTCAATCTCACTCACTCACTCACTCACTCATATACAGATTACTTCTACCCAAATTCCAAATCATGATTCATGAATCACTAAAACTTGATTCATCTAAGGCAAGCATAGTAAGAAGTATGTTTATACTTACTGACCAATAGAGCAGCTGATTGACTTCTCTGTCATTGGGAAAAGTACCTTCTCTGTAAGGCTTTAGCCTGGTTGTGAGAGCGATCAAATAGTTTTGCAAGTTTGAAATTCCTATATCAGCCCTGTTCAGAGAGCATCATGATGGCACAGCTCAGAGTCTCTTAATAAGGCGTCCATTTCCCAAAACCTAGTTGGTAACCAGTTGGTTAGTATTAGGTTTGTTGCCGTTGAGCAATTGCATTACAAAGTTACTCACTTGGTTTGCAACTATGCTTTTGGGAAACGGACCCAAGGTGTTTTGGCAGCCTGGGGGTGTAGCCCTCTCTGAGATGGTCTGAGATGAATTTTGGCATCATCCACTTCCAAAACGCTGTATTAAACAAAACCTCACAAACCTGTGATGCGTACGGTAGTTTGTGCCCAAAGATTCTCAATTGAGTAAAGTGGTCTTCAGTGTAGTTTTCATACTGGCCATCACTCCTCTAATGGCTTTTATGTGTCTCTTTGTGTTGTTGTTTCTTTCCCATATTTGTTGAGTTTAAGTAAAGCATTCAAATAGAAAGAGTTTAAAATGGCCATTACACATCAAATACCTGCTCTCCTTACCTCTCAGCTCAAGTCAGACATAAAGCTTGGATTGTTCACTGCTTGATGCATGTCTTAACAGTTCCTGCAATGCAAGGGGACCGGCTTATTAAGCACACACTCGCACACATGGAGCACAGACTTCAGAGCTCAGCACAGATTAAGCATTATAGGCCCTCTGTTCCATACACACACACACACACACACACACAGAGGCATGGGTAGCAAGAATACATAGGCTGCTGTTTAAGTCACAAATGCATGGCACAATGCTTGCTATGTACATGGTGGGTTTGGCCTCACGAGTGTGGCCTTCTCACAGAAGCACACTCTGTAAGACTGATCCGCTAGTGAAGCCACACACACCCCTAACTCAATAAACCTTATTATGTCATTCAGCATTTTTAGAGTGGTGTCCCTGCAGCTGAGATTGTGTGTGTGTGTGTGTGTGTGTGTGTGTGACTAACCTTATTACAAGAGTTGAAACATTCTCTCTTTCACACACACACACACACACACACACACACACACACACACACACACACACTCCTCTGTTAACTCTTTCCCCATCGCTTTCCTTGAGTAAGGTCTCAGTCATGCAACAACCTAAGTCACCACAGGCCTCTGACGTTACAAAATTGCTTATCTTTTTTTTATAGTCTTGTGGTTAGTGTGTGTTGGCCAACTCGGACTTTGTTAGTAGAGAGGGTGGAGCAACACACTATTTCTTTTGCTTAATGGAATACTATCTTAGGTGTGTGTGTATGTGTATATGTGTGTGTGTGTGTGTGTGTGTGTGTGCGCGCGCATCCAAGCATGTGTATGCATGTAGTAGTGTTGTAGATGGTGTACTTCAAAGTCTTACCAGTTTTCTCACTAGCAAGGTGTGCTAGCCAGCCTCATTTCAACCACAACTGCAAGGCATGTTCAGATGCTCTCATTATGTACCATGGAACAGATAAATTAATTCACACACACACACACGCACGCCCACAGACCCACACACCCAGAAATTCCTACATTTTTTCAGTTGGCTTCACTGTCAGTCACAGTTGACCATATGAAGCAGATGTAGCACTGCTGCTCTTGTAATAATGAGTGTGTGTGTGTGTGTTTCCACGGAGCAAATGTGTGAATATGTATAATCACTTGGCCAGACAGATGCTGTCTCCCTACAGCTCACTGCAGCCCGTTCACTAAGAAGAGAATTGCTATTTAGCAACAGAATAAGGAACTGAAATGATTACCACTGCCCTGCCCATATTTATGTAATATTTATCTGTCTATCTATTTATCTGTTTGTCTGTCTATCTATCCATCTGTCCATCCACTTCTCCCTCTCTCCTGCCTCCATTTGTCTATTTCTTTCTTTCTATCTTTCTTTGTATGTCTTTCTTTCTGTCTTTCTTTCCCTGTTTTTCTGTCTCTCTGTCAGACATCCATTCAGATTTCAACATGCCATAGCCTGTGTGCTCAAATAAATCTCCGCTATCAAGCTCTTTGATTCAGCTCATGTGTCAAGTCAAGCCGCGCTTGTTGTCTTCCCAGTGTGCTGCAGCCTTGTTACCGAGTCCAGAGGGGGTGGGGTGGGGGGGGTGCTGCTGTGAGTCACCCTAGACCTAGCAGTGGCCCATGAAGATCATGTCTCAATACGCAGTGATGTCACCACATTGATTTTGTTCACTGATTTACCCATTCTCCCCTTTAACCTCTGAGCCAATACTACGTGTCATAACGCATGATAAATGTATTTACATTTATCCATGAATGCTTGCAGTGGCCTTTAAGAAAGAGGTTGGGGTTGTTTGCCTTCGTTGTGTTTGCCTAGACATTTCACATTAGCCTTCAAAAATCGCACTGGTCTTTTGTCGTTTAATCAACGGCTAATTTTGAGATGCTGATACTGACCCTAATGTCACGCGTGCATGAAAGCTCGTTGGTTTTAGATCATTGGCTGCATTGTGTGCACTCAGCTCCTTAGATTTGGGTGTTAGCTGCTCTGCTGGTTGATAGCACTAGCACTTATCAGTGTATTCTTGTGTGTGTGTTTTTGTGTGTGGGTGTAGGATAATTCGTTCCCTGGTCCGTCATGTGAAGTACTTCCTGGGTCTGCGCTTTGAGGTGAGCGGCTGGGAACACCTACAGACAGATGGGCCCTACGTTATCATCTCAAACCACCAGAGTTCCCTGGATGTGCTGGGTAAGACAACACACACTCACACACACACACATGTACACCGAATGAAACAAATGCAATTCTGCTGCTACAGAGTCTGTGCATGTGTGTGTGTGTGTGCGCGCGTACGTGTGTGCGCGTGCATGCGTGAGTGTAGTTCCACTGCAGAACTGTGTGAGTTTGTTTAAGCAACCAGCCATGATCACAATCAGTGATTATCTAGTATCCAGGATGTGTGGTTTTGAGACATACAGACATGTACAAATGTTCTTCTTTATTCTGTCAGTCAGGTAACTCTGGGTGCATCACTGACACTACTGACACTTCACAAACACAGCCGATGTGTCCTCCCTGTTTAGATTTCTGTGTGCTACACTAGCATGGGTTAGGTCTGAGGTCACCCCAGTGTTTTTGTAGGCAGGTCATTGTGACCGAGTCTGTGAGGGGTGGGGGTTGGTAGTGTGAGGCTGACCTGTGTGTGCGTGTGTGCATGCTTGTGTGTGTGTGTGTGTGTGTTTCTGTCGGTAAAAAGAGAAAAACAAATCTTCTCCTTGTCAGCAGGTTGGTTATGGTGACCCTGCTAATCTGGCCAGGATAATGATGTTGTGAGAGAGCGAGAGAGGGACAGAGAGAGAGAGAGAGCCACTGTGCTGATAGACATGACTCGGCTTTCAGCCAGCCAGCAGCAGGGCGAATGGAGGGGCCATGCTCCACTCACCACTTTTACCCCTGATCTCAGGTCAATTTGAATGGAGCGCAAGGACTTTGTAGTGCCATGCCATGCTATGCTAGCACCATCAGGTGATTCTGGGTCCGAGGGAGGGTAGAGTTATTGTCCGACCTCTCACCTACATCCCCCCTCCCTCTATTGTCCTTATCAGGATCTAAGCCTAGAAGTCTTTATCATCTTGGTCTGTGTTTCATACTCTCCTTTATCTGGAATATGACCCTGTTTTTCTTTCTCTCCTTCTATCTGTCTGTCTGTGTGTCTGTTAGTTTGTTTGTTTGTTTGTTTCTTCCTTTTCAGTCCCCCTATGTCTTTCTCATTCTCTCTCTCTCTCTCTCTCTTTCTCATTCTCATTCTCTCTCTTTCTCTCACTCTCTCTCTTTCTCCCTCTCCCTCCCCCTGTGTCCTAACTGAAGGACCTGCTCTTAGGTCAGTTGTTTGTGTGATTGACTGAGTGATTGATTCGTTGCTGTGTTGGCTGAACAGCTTTGGTCCTCTTGTTTTCGTCCCTTACACAGATTGGAATACGTAATATTCTCTTCATATTCAACAACAACAAGCTAATCAAATGAGTAATTCTCATTGGTATGAAAAACATGAATGTACAGTTCCACAAACCATTCTGTCCAGATGCTATTCAGAGTCATATGTAATTACACTCACTATGCAGGTCATCATTAGACCCTTGTTCTACTCTTCTTCTGAAATGTAGAGCACAGTTAGTTGGCATGGGAATTGATAGGATTTTGTCAGTATCAACGCTATTGTCAGTTCTGCTTGTCAGTCTAATTCTTTATCAATTCTCTACCCTCAATTTCTTACTGTTTAGAAGATATTCTACACAGATTTCACTTTCAGCACATAGGCCAAGCAGCTTATTCGAATGAGGGAAACCATGTGGAACTGAGAACTTCAGAAAGACCCAGTGACGATAGTCTGAGAAACATGCCGGCATTGATGAGAGGAATTGATAACGTCAGAGGGAAACGATTCCAGTGGATTGAAGCATTTGATTCTTGGCTCTACTCGATTCTCACCCCTAACAGTAACCTTCTCTTCCCTGTACAGCAGTGAATTGCTTGGCGCCTCACAGTAGTCTAGCCCCTAGATGGCCATAACTAACAGGCTTCTACCCCCCACTGAAGTCATCATTAGTAGTCCTGGTTTGAGACTTGGTGCCCAGGTGATGTTCGCTGCTGAAAGATAAACACATTAGCTGTAGCTTTTTACAACAGGGCGGGGGGGGGGGGTGGATTGGAAGAAGCCCATCTACTGGACCTCATGTGGCAGTGGACATCTTTGCTCTACCATATGGTCGTTCACTTGTGTACTCAATACATACATACAAGCTGTGCACACATGTTCAGCACAACACACACACTTGAGGTCGGCTAGCTAGATGTTGCCTTTGCACACGGGATGCATTAGTGTGAGTATAATAAATTGCTGGTGTGTGTGTGTGTGTGTTTAATCAACATGTGACTGGTAGGTCGGCTGTTGTCCTCTTGCGTCCACAGCGATTGTGACCGTGAGCCACAAACCACCACCAGTGGGGAATTTATGAGCTGATTCAGCCATGTCTGCTGCTACAGGTTTTGTGACCTTGTGTACACACTCAAGCACACACACACACACACACTCGAACATACACACGCACACACACACACACACGATAACACTGACTATGGGGATCACATTATGTCAGGTTGACAGAAAACCAACATTTCATGAGATTCCATTCAAAGATCCAATAAGCAATAAGACAGCTCAACTTCTTCCCTGTTTTTTTTTTCTTTTTCTCTCTTTCTCTCTCTTTCTCTCTCTCTCTCTCTCTCGCTCTCTCTCGCTCTCTCTCGCTCTCTCGACCTGAACCCTGAATGTCGGCCCAGGCAGATTCATGCAATTGAAGCTCTTCCTTTCTCTGACCTCACTCTCTGGCTCCCCCTGCAGGCATGATGGAGGTGCTGCCCGACCGCTGCTCCATGATCGCCAAGAAGGAGCTGATCTATGCGGGCACAGTGGGCCTTGTGTGCTGGCTGGGCGGCATCGTCTTCATCAACCGCAAGAAAACTAGCGATGCCAAAAGCGTTATGGCTGACGCTGCCAAAACTATGCTGGATGAGAAGGTAAATCCCCCTTAATCTACCTGCAAACGTATCATACCTGTAATCCGCCTGTATAGGTAGCCTAATCCACCCATATTCTATCTGTGCAGGTAATCCAACACTAATCATTCTGTGCAGGCAATCTATGCATAATATAGGACACTGTATTGGGTCTCCAATAACTGTAGCTGGAGATCTGTAACACTTATTTCGGCATAATGTTCTAATAATTAGGATCTTTGTGAGGGGCGATATATCTGTCAGGCGTATGTCAGTAATTCAACAGACAGTAGAAGCAGAGGGTGAGAGGAATACATCTGTTACATGGGTGATCCTTAGTGTGGCTGTGAACACTCACTCTCTTTTAGATTGGTAGATCTGGTGGATTGGTGTGGATTGATGTGACCTTTTAAACTATTGAAAAGAAATGGCGATGTCTGATTTCACAAGTCTGATGAGGAGTGTAAAGGGTGAAAGCACAAGTAAAAAGAAAAGAGGGAGCAAAAATCTGCCGACATTCTCTTCTTTCTGATAAACAGATTTTTTTTTATTGATATGTTATGACCTCCATTGTCTGACAGACTAAGTTGAACACCTTGTCTGAGGTGCATGGTTGACATAACTAATGAATTAGTAAAGGATTTGCTCCACTTCTCTGTATGTGCCTCCAGATTCGCTTGTGGGTGTTCCCAGAGGGAACGAGGAACCAGAAGGGAGACCTGCTGCCCTTCAAGAAGGGAGCGTTCCACCTGGCCGTGCAAGCACAGGTAAGACACGCGCACGTTTACTCACACACACACAGTGTCCAAGTGTCTGTGCTCAAGCCCCACGTCCTGAACCCTCAGAGACTTGAAGGGGAAAGTCTGGCGTCCGGCAACCCATATCACTGTTCCTCAAACTCACCAGCTTCTGACGTTAGGAAGGGATACAAGAAAATTTGATACAACCGAGTAGCAGCATAGCATCAGCTAACACTAACCAATGAGGGCAAGAAACATCAGCTAACACTAACCAATGAGGGCAAGAAACATCAGCTAACACTAACCAATGAGGGCAAGAAACATCAGCTAACACTAACCAATGAGGGCAAGAAGTATCAGCTAACACTAACCAATGAGGGCAAGAAGTATCAGGTAACACTAACCAATGAGGGCAAGAAACATCAGGTAACTAACCAATGAGAAAGAAACATCAGTAACACTAACCAATGAGGGCAAGAAACATCAGGTAACGCTAACCAATGAGGACAAGAAACATCAGGTAACACTAACCAATGAGGGCAAGAAACATCAGGTAACGCTAACCAATGAGGACAAGAAACATCAGCTAAAAACAAAGAAGAAACATCAGGTAACGCTAACAATGAGGACAAGAAAATCAGGTAACTAACATGAGGGCAAGAAACATCAGGTAACACTAACCAATGAGGACAAGAAACATCAGGTAACGCTAACCAATGAGGGCAAGAAACATCAGGTAACGCTAACCAATGAGGACAAGAAACATCAGCCAACACTAACCAGTGAGGGCAAGAAGACCCAGTTTCAAGACAGACTAGCAGCATAACATCAGCTGACACTAACCAATGAGGGCAAGACAACTCAGTCTCAGTTTTCGGGGTCCCTTTCAGTTATTATTAGCTGCTGGTGTGCATATTAGGTCTAAGTTGCACTAAATTTTCTTGTTCCTCTTCTTACCGACAGCTCGTGGAGAGCTGAGACAAAAAGAATATTGGTTGATCTACACCAGACTTTTCCTTTAACCGGGAAGAACTGACTTCATGCTTGGCTGATTCATGCCAGTTAAGTCTTTAAGGGCCTAGGGCTAGGACTAGGGCTAGGTTTAGGTTTAGGAAGGACATTTGCATGGAGCTAGTATAGCCTACTGATTAAGCACTATAAGTGGCACATGAAATACTTTTGTCCACTAGGGGGAGCTCCTTATTAATGCAAAGCTGCTAGCACAGCTGCAGTGTTGCACAGTAGGCTGAAACCTAATCCAGGATGAAATTGCTGTCTGTCTAAGCAAAGACTTTCACTTGAATGCTAACACCCTTAATTGCTAAACTTAGTCCAGAGACGCCATCTTTTTGGACGAGTAAGCACTCTACACACACACACACACACACACACACACACACACAAATAGTAGGTCAAGCAAACATTCTTAGGCAGGCAATCTCCAGCCCTAAGGTTGTGTATTTGTTTGCTCTGGCGGTGTAGCCTGCCTTGTGCTGCGGTGTTGAGTATTGGTGATAGCCACCGCGGTGCACATTTGTCTTGTGCTGTCAAAGTGAAGTGTGTTTGCTGGCCAGCACTTTCTTCTCCAGCGCTCCAGCCATGGAGCCTGACAGCAAAGGGTATTGGGATCTATAGTGTTCTGGAGTGTGTCCTGGGGTCGGACAGAAAGTTACAAGTGGGATGAATTAACACAGACACGCATACTTACACACACACACACACGCACGCACGCACGGGCGCGTGCACACACACACATACACACACACACACAAACACGAGATGCATACCATACTGCCTTTGAGTTCACATCAGGACACGCACCTCAAATAAATGCAAACACACACGTACACTTCGCTCTGTGCGTGACAAGGTCACAGAGAATAAGACCTGTTTGTGTGAGCTGCACAGGCTATAGTCATGAAGCTGATCTGAGGACAGATACGGGTGTTGGCCTGGCCCTGGGGCATCCAAGACATATTAATCAGCAACAGATGGGAATTACTGAACCAGCAGACGCATGTAATCCATCCCTGACTTACTTAATCAGAAACTGTAATGCAGTGTGTATGCATGTATGTGTGTATGCATGTGTGTGTGTGTGTGTGTGTGTGTGTACCTTCATTTGATGAATATGTGTGTGAATGTTGCGCATGTGTTCAAATGTCTGTCATTAAGTCAAACCAGGACGGGTGGAATGTGTATGACCTTTGCCACGATGTGGTGAAAGTTAATCGGGTATTCAAACACACACACACTAACATGATAACAGACTATGGGGATCACATTATGTCAGGTTGACAGAAAACCAACAATCCATGGGGTTCCAATAAAAGATCCAATACGCGATAAGGTTGATATCTCAACTC
Source organism: Tenualosa ilisha (assembly GCA_015244755.2). NCBI lineage: Eukaryota > Metazoa > Chordata > Actinopteri > Clupeiformes > Clupeidae > Tenualosa > Tenualosa ilisha. Next base: position 1,793,575 of record PYXC01000993.1, on the reverse strand, counting down.
TCCCTGTTTTTCACTTTGTTATCTCTCTCTCTCTATCTCTCTCTCTCTTTCTCTCCCCCATCCCTCCCTCTCTCCATCTCTTTCTCTCTCTCAGGCCCCCATCATACCGATCGTGTTCTCCTCCTACAGCAACTTCTACCTACGGAAGGAAAAGGAGTTCAAGTCAGGTATGAGTGGAGCGGTACTTGCAATAAGTCATTAGTATCAATTAAACAGAACAGTAATTGTGCCCACGGCTGCAAAGCTGGTCAGTTGGAATAGTGTGAAAGAATGAGTTGTTGGCCGTAATGACCTGTGGGGTATTCCTTGAAGGTGGTCAAGACAAACCTGGGTAAGTTAACCCAGAGGTAGCGGTAAACCTGATAATAAAAGAGCCTGAAGTCCTCATTATCTCAACTAAACAAAGCCAGCAGGCCACTCTATCAGCAGGTTTACCACATACTCTACTTACTACTGATTGATTAGAGTGTTGAGTGTGTGTACTGTGTTCTCCTCAGGCGTCATCACACTGAAGATCCTCCCCAAGATCGAGACCAAGGGGCTGAGCTCGGATGACGTGTCAGCGCTGACTGACCAATCATACGCCCTCATGCGCTCCGCCTTCCTGGAGATCTCTGGACCCGGCCAGCAGAGCAACGGGCCGTCCTGTCACTGAACATTCCGCTGCACCCAAGACTTCTGAATCCACCCCCCACCCTCACTTCCCCCTCCTTTCCCCTTGACCCCCCCAACCCCCACCCCCTCCACCCCTCTCTTCTGTCTACCCATCACTCTGGCAACGGCGCGAAACCTCTGCAGTGACTCCGTAGTCCTGGTGACAGTAATGACTGTAACCCAAATTGCTTTCGATGTCCTATCTCTTGGTCTTCTTGACGCAGGATCGTACGCACACACACACTCACAGACACTCACACAAACACACACACATATACATACATACCCGCCCTCGTACAGATAAATAACTTAAGCCTCTCTGTCCTGTTGCTTCATGAACTCATGAATATAGGAGGGGAGGTGAGGGGGTTTAGATGATGTCACTTCCCACAAGGAAAGGGGGAGGGATCAGGGGTTGGTGGCGGCCGCACTGTGACCGCCAGTGACCCCCGGCTTCCAGAAACGATTCCTGCTTCCTGGTCCGACTTGGCCCCGCAGTAGGTCGAGGACCAGGCGTCCCCCCGTGGGATCGTGGGAGTTGACGGACGACACCCCTGCACTGCATGCCTTCCTGTGCCATGCCGCCTTCTGCCCAGGGCTCTGCTTCAGCAGCTCAGTTTGTTTGTGTGTTTGTTTGTTATTTTACAGTTATTGTTCAAGTTTTAATGTTGTTGTTGTTGTTGATGTTTTTGTTGTTTTTCTTCTCTGTTTTCTTTTTTCTTTTTATTTGTTTGGTTTTGTTATTGTGCTTTGGCCAACATGCTCACATCTCCTGTAGATGAGGCACCAGCTGAGATCCAGCATCCGCCTTACAGTTGAGCACACACACACACACACACACACACACCTACACCTACAAACACATACTCACACACACAGACTAGGTGCACACAAAGAGAATGAGGAAAGGCTTCCAAGTTTATTGCTAGAGAGACAAAAACGTGCGTACACACACGCACACACACACACATTGTACCGACACGGCTTCTCTAAACTAATGTACCGTATATCCAATGTTGAACATTGATAATGTGAAACTACTAAAATTATTTATACTATTGTCATCAAATTTAATATCTCAAATCTGCTGTTTTTCTTCAGGCGATCAAATGAGACACAGTGCGTGGTTGACAAGCTGTGTCTTGCTGTAAACACATTAGTTTACTTTATGTAGTAAAACATGTCAAAAAGTTTTTTTTTTGTTGTTTTTTTTTTTCCCCCTCCTCTCCATGAAGTGCACTGTTTATTTGCTGCACACCAGTATGGTTGGGTCAGAATTCCAGTTTCAAGAATGTCTACAAAGAACCAGATTAGTCCCTTCGTGCTTAATATTTTCTTGTTTTGATTTCGATCTGTTTTGTTGTTTATTTAACAAACTAGTATGTATATGTTGAGAGAAAGAGACATGGTCCCTGTGTCGCATGTGATCTGTGTGTGTGTGTGAGGGGGGGGGATTGAAAAAGGCGGTAATCGAAATTAGCCAAAATGTCGATGTAGTTTCTCGCTGTCCTCGGCTTTGTGTAAATCTTTCATAGATAGTGACTGATAAAGAGCTCAGACTCTTCGCACTGGATGGTGATTGGTGGAGAGTTAATCATGATGGCTAGGCACGCTTTCCTTTTGTCATTGCTGTTGATTGGTTAAGGCATTTGGGTGTGATCACATGATCACCTGAATTCAGCACCTTTGTGGAGTCTGTAAAGCTATCAGTATAATTGCTTTCAACTGCTTTCTTGGAGACACATGTGGTTCAATGATCAACTACGGTTGGCTTTGGCATCTGTATTCTACACAATGTGCTGAACATTCAGATAATGACTTAATGTAAAGACCATCTTTTCAAGCTAGCTGGAGATCCAACCGAAGCGATGATGTCTTAGAGGATTTCGATTGATTTTTTTTTTTTTTTGTATGTGCAGATTGATCAGCAGTAGTGTTTTAAATTAGTGTTTTAAAATCCTGAATAACTAGCGTCTCACTGTGAGGTTCTGTCGTGGTCTCCTGCTTCCTCAGCCAAACTTCACTCATGTCTGTTTAAATTGTCGAGAATGTATCTCAACATCTGATTGTGTGTGTGTGTGTGTGTGTGTGTGTGTGTGTGTGTGAGAGAGAGAGAGAGAGAGGGAGGAGAATGTATTTTACTATCTGTGTGAGTATGTTTCTGTCAAAATATTTTCCAGCTTGTAACACAGGCTGTTTTTTTTTTTCTTTGTTTGTTTTTTTCCCACAATGCCATTTAATTTTTAATTTTTTTTTTTGTAGTGTGTTGGTAGAAGGTAGCGTGGCCTGCTTGTTCCCCAGTTAGATGAGTTGTCTTGACTGGTTCATGAGGAACAGAGGTCTCTCCCTGGCGGAAGTTTGTAATTTTTGAAAAAAAAAAATATTACATAAACTATATAAATATATATTTGTGAATTTCAAAAAAAAAAAAAAAAAGGAAAAAAAACCAGCTGAAAAAATTGAATGTTGTGGCATCCTAAAAGTGTCGAAGGCAACCCATTTGTGCTGTTTGCCCCATGCTCAGATGCAGCCTAAGTCTTTCCGTCATGTGTTAACTCCAGACCTACTCCACTGAATTATGGCGTTGACAAACAATGTGCTTTCTCTGCAGCTCCACATATGAACTAATGGGCGAGAGATTTTAGAGACTTTTCAGGTCTTGGCTCTGTATCAGTGGAGGATTTGTGAATGAGGTTGTATTAATGTTTACTCATCACTTCTAAACCCTTAAGCTCTTAAAAACCCCTCAATTAATGCCCTTTGGATGTAGGCAGTCGTCGTGAGGCTGTGTCCCAAAAGTCTCTCCTTATGGTTGTGAGCGAAGTGGCAGTGTGCATTGTATACTAGTTCAATTCTAATGAATTAAAAATTTAACTCCCCAAATATTCATATCGGCCTCAATATACCCATTAGGCATTACAGTAATATGTAAACTCCTGATGTATGTATATATATATATATATTAATTAACAAAGCACTTTTAGCATAGAATTTGGATTTGACGATATTTGTAAAGGGAAAATTGAGATGTGGCAAAAATGTGTAAAATATACTTTTGTTTCACCAAAGCTATTAAGGATACACTGGTGGAAGCTTTAGATTTATTATGGAAAATAAATAAATACATTGCAAATATGTGACAAGTGTCTATCTGACATCTTACAGATTTTGGTGTGTGGGAACAGATGTGTGTGTGTGTGTGTGTGTGGTCCATGAGTTGTGTGTGTGCATTGAAGTTTGCACATGCAAATAGGGTACATGAATTTAATGAAAGGCCCATTGTAGAGTCTGGTTCTATTTAAAATGTGATGTTGTGGAATGGCACAATGAATCTGGATTCAACCTGTCTGAAGAATGCCTTTGGAAAGAAAGAAAATAAATTGAATTCTTTTTTCCTACAAAGTGTCTTTTACCGTTTACTTTTCTACATATCCAGCCAGTGCTTCTTCCTGCCTATGGCCTCATCAACAATCAGAAGACAAAAAAAGACATTGCAAATGTATTATTTTTATTCATTTTATTTTTATTTTTTAAAAAAGAGCTAAAAAAATTGAATTAAGAACCAAGATTTCCAACATTCAGACCAGTAAAAGTCGTCAAACTCTGTGGCAGCCTGTCCTCTTTGAGTCTATGCCAGGGAAGCAGGTGTAGCTTTAAGTTAAACAAACACACAAATAACACACACTGGAAACTTAAATACACATGGGATTCAAATAGACGAGACAGAAATGCATACAAAAACCAAACCAAAACATTTAATGTTTTTGATGAGAATGAACTACATATAACATCAGAAAAGGTATAGAACATTATGGGATGGAATGGGCAACATGAGTGGTACTAGGCCCTAGGCCAGCCTGGCACCCTGGCAGTTGGGTTAGCCCCTTGAGTCGTAGATCTGCCCAAGGTTTCTTCCTAGACTAACTAAACATAAGGGAGTTTTTCCTTGCCCCTGTTGCTCTTGGGTGCTCCTTCTGTAAAGCGCCATGAGACAATACTATTGTAAAAGGCGCTGTATGAATCAAATTGAACTGAATTGAATTTGAATTGAATTGAATTGAATTTTGCCTCCTCTTTTTTAAATTACAATTGAAAAAACTGAAGAAAAAAAACAAAAAAAGAAACGCATTGTGATGCCCTGCTGACATTTTAGGCCCCAGGTGACTGACATAGGTCGCCTATTCCAAGAACTGATCCTGAGGGATGTGTTGAGACATCAGGGGCAAGCAAAGGCGATGGAGCTGACCTGTATGGGGTGTAAATGGGCACTCATGAATATCATCTCTTGAGATGGACAGATCGTGTTCCTTGAAGGGCTGGTTGTAGGTCACGGAGAAGACAGAGGTACAGCGATGTCTGTTTCATTGATTCCACTATTCTGTAGTCCGCCCTTCTCACCTTTAGGTTTCTTGACAAGAGCCTGAAGTAGCGAGAAAGACCAAGATTACCACACGGGATGAATGACGCTTAGTTTACCAAAATACTGATATACCGTATGCATGTACACATATACAGTATGTATGTATGGCTATATCAGTGTGTGTGTGTGTGTGTGTGTGTACACACATACACTGTGCATATGACAATGTCTGCGCGTATGAGTGTGTGTGTGTGTGAGACTCACAGGATCCGAGCCGTTCCTCCAGGAAGCCGACCTGCTCGCTCAGGGACTCGATGCGGTCCAACTGCTGCAAGGAGTGAGACAGGAAGCTAGTGCTGCCAACCGCGCCCAGCCCGCCGGCCACACCCTCCTCACCGGCCAATGGAAAGAGTGTGGTGAATGGCGCCAGTACCATCTCCAGCTTCTACAAGACCAAAAGGAGAGAGAGAGGGGAGGGGGGTGGGGGAGAGAGAGAGAGAGAGAGAGAGAGAGAGAGTGAGTATGTGTCAGGACTATACAAACCCTGTACCACCCTCCATGATATCATGATTCCATGACATGTAAGACCCAGGGCCGAATTAGCCAACGGGCCAACCGGACCCGGGCCCAGGGGGCCACAGATCAGACGGGGCCATCATCGGGGTCTTAACAGTAAAACCATATAAGCCTGGCATTTAACAAGTAGCCTATGATCTCTCTCTGTCTGAAATTGATATTTAGCTGCTTGAATTGAAAAAAAAAATCAATCCAGTACTTTGAGGCTAATTTACACAAAACCATTCCAGCATTAATGCTGCGTTAGGGGTCCTGCTTCTGATTTATTTAGAAAAATGGATCAAATACATTTTGCTGCTTGCTATGGGTATGACTGTGCATCCATGGGAAAACAGCCACATGAACAAGGACAGCCACACAAACCACATGTACATGACGTGCACACCAAGAGAGAAATGAAGACAAAATCATGTTTACTTTCCCTATGACAGCTAGACAGTTAAATGAGCTAATGCTATTGGCTAGCATCCCCAGAGAGAGAGAGA
>PYXC01000993.1:1780000-1785000 GCA_015244755.2 Tenualosa ilisha | reverse complement strand
AGATCTGCACCCATATTTGCACTACCTGAGGTGAGCTCAAACACATGCGCGCGCACACACACACACACACACACACACACACACACACACACACAGAGGCATACTCACACACACTAGAGCTTGCATGTTAGCTCAAGTCAACTCTCCATTGCCCTCACAGCAGGGACAAGCCACTTGAAGCATCAAACCAAGACTTCCCCTCGTCTCCCTTTCAACTCCCTCCCAAAGAACAGACGACTAGGCAAAAGTGTACAGGGGACACTGACAGGGCTTCCCAGAATCGCACAGACACGGAGACTCTCTCTTCAGAGAGTGAGAGGCCATAAGTGGCTGCTGTTGTGGGGGCTGTGTGTGTGTGTCTGTGTGTGTGTGTCTCTGACCTGCAGTTTCTAATAGGGTTCTGTGTGTGTGTCTGTGTGTGTGTGTGTCTCTAGCTTGTAGTAGTTGCTGTTATGGGAGCAGTGTGTTTGAGTGTGTGTGTGTGTGTGTGTGTGTGTGTGTGTGTGTGTGTGTAGCCTGTAGTAGTTGCTGTTGTGGGAGCAGTGTGTGTGTGTGTGTGCATGCGTATGGGCGTCTCTGGCCTGTAGGCCTTGCTAATGGGAGTTCTGCGGGGCCGGACTGGGAGAATCTGATCTGGGATCTGAGGCTGGCCTCATAAATTAAAGTCGGGATGCGTTCTGCTGTGCTTGCACTTCCAGCCACCATCACATTGCCTCATACACCAGAGAACATTCCTCCCACTTACAGAGACACGCAGACAGGCTCACACACACACAAACACACACACACACACAAACACACACATGCTCTCTCACACACACACACAAAACACAAACACACATGCTCTAGCTCTAGCTCTCTCTCTCTCTCTCACACACACACACACACACACACACACTTTTCTTTTCTTCCCTTTCGCCTCTGGTTGACTCCTTCTTGCCTCTAAGTCGTTTGCTACATCTCACTCCAAAACGCTCTACTCCTGAGAGATAGTCTAGTGGAAACGTATAGAGTCAGTGTCACAGCTGCCTCCACTCCTACCTCCTGATTCCCTTCCCCTCAATCTCTGTCCTCCTCATCTCTCTCCCTTAGTCTCTGTTTGGCTCTGCGCTAGCTGATAAAGTAGCAGTATTAGCACCTCATTTATTAGCAATCAGGAAAAAAAGGGGGCTAGAGAAAGAGAGAGCTGAGAGATGGTCAAGAAGAGAAAGAGACGGACGGAGCTTTGATAGAAGAGACCTCGGGGACTGTCTGGTCACATCTCTCCTGAGAGGCTTAACTTGACTGAAATAACCACGGAAAAAAATCTGTGTGTTCAGATGCTGAGTCTGCCCCACCACAGTGTAACGGAAACATACCACAGTCACACATCACAGCACAGTGACTACAGTGTAATGCATCCTGGCCAGCTTGTAAGATTAAAAGCAGTGACTGCATAAAACTGTAACCCCAGTCAGGTTGATGGAGTGGAACTGGAGTGTTTTCGGTCTCTGGGGTTTTGTTGTACCCAGATGTTGGGGCAGCAGAAAGGGACACTGCACAGATGGTCTCGGGGGGAATTGGCTGGGGTGAGATTTGGGGGCACTCGCTGAGTTTTGGGGGGATATCTGTCATGTGTGGGAAAGAGTTGACCTTGCTTTAAGGGTTCCAGGGTCTCAGAAAGGCCGAGCCGCTATGTTGCTAACACCTGGTACATACCATGAAAGAGCTATGAGAAATGCTTTTGTTTATTTGCAAGCACCCCTGATGCTAGCAGAATCAGACAGCTACATACAGTTGACCATTAGCTTGCTAAATAGCATTAGGCTATTAACACACTAGTTCCCACAAAAGACAATCCCCTCTGGGTTCGGTTCAAGACAAACCAGACAGACAGCGATTATTTTAGCATGTTGCTAAGATACGCTACACACAGCATCTAAGGCTGATGTTTATTTTCTAACTCATGAAGTGAGACAGATATACAGCTGTTTGGAAAGAGACAGAGAGAAGAGGGGAGGAGGGAGGGGCAGTGAAGGACTGAGTGGAGAGAAACGACGCTTCCTCGGAAAAGAGGAATGAATGAGGTCATGCAGCGCAATACTTCAATTTTTAAGTCACTGCATCCCCTTGAAGTCTATTTTATGCCACTGAGTCAGGCAGTTCTGTTGGGTTTGCTTTGTGTAATCAACAGCCCTTAACTCGAGCCAGTTCAGTTTACATCCATGGTCATCTATGAATGTCTGAATTGCCTGTGGTCTGCGGCTGAGTAATAGTGAAATTGCCCATTGCTGACTGTGGTCTATTTGTGTCTGTAGGTTGCTCTGGTTTTGTCTGATGTTCTCTGTTTGTTTGTTTGTTGTTTTTGTTTGTTGTTTGTTCTCTGCAGCTGGAGGTTCCAGGCACAGTGCATTATTACTCACGGTACGAGTTGAAGGTGGCATAGCGCGTACCAAAAGTAATAATGAACTGTAACACTGGTCATCATCAGGTCCTCTTCTTGCCTGAAAACACACACACACACACACACACACACACACACACACACACACACACACACACACACACACACACACACACACAAATCCACAAACAAACAAACACACACACACACATCCACAAACAAACAAACAACCACACACACACATACACACACCTACCTCCTTTGACGGCTACTAGATGCAGGGTTGAAAAACATACATGAAGAAAAACCTAACAGGAATGCTACCCACACACACATGGCTGAAGTGAGGGGAGTTTTACACTGATTAGGCTAAGGTCAAAGATCATAGGGTCAGTAGAGAATCAGAGTCTAAGTGTTCTTCTGTTGACGTTTCCTAGAGTTGTTTTGGGAAAGATGTCCCTGTTTTTTTCGAGGGGCACCATACTGTGAGTGTGTGTGTGAGTGTGTGATTGTGTGTGTGTGTGTGTGTGTGTGTGTTGACAGATTTTGGTTCCCCAAATCTGCTGGGCCTCCACAAACAAAAATTTGGTGTGTGTCCATGTTTACTCATCACCTTGAGACCCTGATGAGTCCAGCCCTGTTCACAGTGTCTGGTACAGTGCACTGATGAGTCCAGCCCTGTTCACAGTGTCTGGTACAGTGCACTGATGAGTCCAGCCCTGTTCACAGTGACTGGTACAGTGCACTGATGAGTCCAGCCCTGTTCACAGTGACTGGTACAGTGCACTGATGAGTCCAGCCCTGTTCACAGTGACTGGTACAGTGCACTGATGAGTCCAGCCCTGTTCACAGCGACTGGTACAGTGCACTGATCAGTCCAGCCCTGTTCACAGCGACTGGTACAGTGCACTGATCAGTCCAGCCCTGTTCACAGTGACTGGTACGGCGCCTGATCAGTCCAGCCGTCACAGTGACTGGTACGCACTGATGACGGTCTGACTGTGACCAAAAACATTTTGTATTTCACTGGGTAACACTTTTTTATTTGAGTTACTTTCCATGAATTAAAAGTACAGTATTTACTTTTGGATCGCCAGAAGCAATGTGCGAGTTCTGTTTTGACTGAACACTTTTCATTACTAACCTACGTACCCCCCAGGCCTCTAGTTGTGAAAGGCACGATACCCTTTTTGAATACACATTCATATGTTCTGATGCACCCATTTCCCCTCTCTCTGTCTGATCCCAGGCTGTGTCGTTTACCTGTGTGAGTGGGGTGGTGTCCCGGCTCGGGTTCGTCCCCCCTGGGCTGGCTGTGTCGGGGGTTGCCGGGCGGTGGAGGTGGCGGTAAGGTGGGCGGTGCGGGGAGCCGGTTGCAGGTGCGTCCGTCTGCGTTCAGTGTGAAACCCTCTGCGCACGCACACCTGTAGCTACCTGCTGTGTTCACACACTGCTGGGAACACATGCGGCCCTCACCACACTCATCAATATCTGAGATGGAGAGAAAGAGAGAGAGAGAGAGAGAGAGAGAGTAGAGAGGCATTATTGATGACGTGACAGAACAGAATTATTTAAATAATTTGTAAAAAAAAAAAAAAAAAATTGTGTACCCTCCACAGCTGAAATCAGGAAATCCTAAACTTCCACATAATCATTTACGTCACAAAAAACATTTTATTTGTGTTATGAATGTGACAAAAAGGTCCACTTCACATGCCTAGGACAAATATGGTTATGTGTTTGTGTGTGTGTGTGTGTGTTCTGAGTCTACCTGTTTGGCAGTGTCTCCCTTTCCACCCTGTGGGACAGGAGCACTGGTTCGGCCTGTGACACGTTCCTCCATTCAGACATGCCTGACCACACACGGCTAACACCATCAGAAACACAGAGAGAGAGATGCATTAACCACGTGTACAATTCCATAGCTACGAATATAACCCTTCACATGCTGACACACAGTAGATATCTTTTTTTGTTTACCTTGATTACAGTTGTGCGAATGAAATCTTCGCCACCCTGGACAGCATTCTGGGTAATAGAGTGATGGGTCTGCCCTGGTGACCTGCCTGTATGACAACCTATACATAGTTCTGCACACACCACACACACCACACACACACACCACACACACACACACACACACACACAAGAGAGAAAAACAGAGATAGAGACGGGGAAAATAAAAAATTAATATGTGGGCTGGCTGCTGATTGTTCAAAGAGAAAAAGAAAGGGGTGGGAGGGGAGGCGTGGGGGCGTGGTGGGGGCATGGGGGATTGGGGGTTTGGGGGCGAGTGAGATAGAGAGCACGGAGTCCAGTCTGCGGTTGGGCATGCTGTGACGTCACGGCCACTGCCATGACTGGAGCCTCCACCACCAATTACACAGTATCCATAACACCCCTCTCCTATTCCCTATTCCCACACCCACACACACACTAAACACACACACACACACACACACCCACACATAACACACTAAAGACACACACAGACTATACAAAATCCCTTTCTCCAGTCTCCACCAGTAACCAGAATTTCCTGGCATGAGCTTCAATGAAAGAAAGAGTAAGAAAGAGAAAGAGAGAGAGAGGGACAGAGAGAAAAAGAGAAAGAGAG
>PYXC01000993.1:1770000-1777500 GCA_015244755.2 Tenualosa ilisha | reverse complement strand
AGAGCCTCTCACACACAGCCCTTACAGCTGACGCCTACTCCGACTGGCTCCTGCAGCACGGAGACAGAGAGAGAGAGAATGAGACACACCAGGGTGTGTAAATGTTTCAAGTAAATGCAGTCGTAGGCAACAGAACTAAACAAAAACCTGTCGAGCCCATTGAGATAATCACTGTCATCAAACACACACACACACACACACACACACACAGATGTAGTCGGGAGTATTAATAAATCAACTTTATTTCTCCCATTCACAAACATGCACACAAGCATTTGTGCAAACTCAGTCTGTCCCAGACACATTAGGATTACATCTGCTAGTAATTGAAATGTAAGTGACTTCAATCTGTACAGTCTAATAAGGGTGAATGAGGGTGGGAGACATCAGGATGGAAAACAAGGTGACACAATGAATTAAAAAAGAACACACAGACTCTTTCGCAAGATGCTCCGCATTTTTGTCCACATTGCTCACTCAAATAAGCCCAAAAACATCATGTTATCTGTGCAGCTCTAGAGCAGAGAGCTGTAGTTGCAGAGAAAATGTAGACAAGCACAAAATAAACGGGATCCTCTATTCCAGAAAATGTGAAATCGTACCATGCAAAGATCGTGAAACCAAATGTTACTTGTTCCACAAAGAGTTGCAAGACTGACTGAAACTTCAAAGCAAAGGGGTGTGTGTGTGTGTGTGGTGTGTGGGTGTGGGTGTGTGTGAGTGCCCATGGGCATCTGTTTTTGCATGTTTTGACTTTATAGTGTTGTGGGCTTCAGATGAAGCCTGCCTGAGTGTCGAAAGTGTAGAAACATGACAATACAGTACAAGTATGTATCTGTGTGTGTGAAAGTGAAAGTATGTGTGTGTGGTGTGTGTATGTGTGTGTGTTTATGTGAGTGAGAGAGAGTGTGTTTGTATTATTAAAAAATATGGCAGTGATTATCTCAGTGGGCTAGACAGGTCTAGTGTTTCGCTTCCATGGTAACCAGGGACTCATTGTTGGTCTGCTTTTGCACTTTCATCATAACATTATATTCTGCTCTTTGTCTATTTCTGGGTCTTCCATGGATTGCTTAGCTCACAGGCGCGCCCTCATCTTGAACAGCTTATTGCAATCAAAGCATTTGTTTACCTTCAAAGACCCAGCACTTTACAACCTTCAGGTTAAAATAGATTTACAGGAGCACTCCCCTGGTGAGAGGAGAGGAGGGAGTGGGGTTAAATATAAGATACCTCAGTGTGTGTGTGTGTGTGTGTGTGTGTGCGTGTGGGTGCGTGTGCGTGTGCATGGTGCGGTGTGTCTGTTAGTGGGTATATAAATATTCAGTGTCCGCATATTCATGTGTGTGTGTGCATGTGTGTGTGTGTGCGTGTGCATGCATGCGTGTGTGTGTGTGTGTGTGTGTCCTGTTAGTGAGTATGTAAATATTCAGTGTCCGCATATTCACGTGTGTGTGTGTGTGTGTGTGTGTGTGTGCACTCTTAATGGCATATTATTCTCTTTTGGAATGTCAGTTTACGAGCATGAAACATAAAAGCCCCTGGTATATGGCTATGACCCTGGCTTAGTCTTTCCTCCATATATGAAATGTATGTATACATATGTGTGTGTCTGTGCATGTGTGTGTGTGTGTGTGTGTGTGTATGCGTGTATAAGGGAGAGTTTTGTGCTCTGCAAAACCTACATCAGATAAGCTCCAACCCCCAGTGGAGGCATATCTGGGAGGCTATTACACCACCCAGACTCTGTCTGTGTGTGTGTGTGTGTGTGTGTGTAGCCTGCATCTACATCTGTGGATGGTGGAAGCAGTGCAGTGGGGGGGGGGCAGTGAGTGTGAGCCGACATTAAGCACTGGCTGACGACTCACATGTTTCACTGATCTGCTCCTGGCCCTCGGCCCAGACGGAGGTGGTATGAGTGAAAGACAGACAAAGAGAAAGTGAAAGAGAGATTGAGGAGAAGTACAATAGAAAAAGACTTTGAGCAATCAAAAAGCCATCACAAAACATAGCCAAAAAAGAGCTAACAGGTTTGAGATTAAATTGTGTTTTGAGTTTGCTTCGGACTCTTGGGATTGACCGCTGATTAATTTTTGCCTCTTAAAGGTTAAAGTTTAGGGTGAGCTGCTGAGATGGAGAGAAAAAACACAATGTGGGGTTCAGGTTAAGTGTTTAAATCGCGAGGATTATGAGTATGAGTTTTGGGTTTCTGATTCTCCCGGCTAGCACGACATCAGCGCTCTAGTGTGGGTCCAGAGCGGATCCCTGCGCAGCAGTTCTTCACTCGCAGCGAGGTGAGACAACAGACCTGACTCTCATCCTACCGTCCCCCTTCCTCTCTTTTAGAGCCAAGCGAAACAGCCCCCCACAGACAGACTCCGTGAGGGAAAAACCTCCACTCGATTACGTTAAGATTACACGCATCTTTGTCCAGGATGGAGCATTAGATGAGGGCTGACAGCCAACGAGCCAGCCAAGAACCGCCTCATGGTCTTAAACAGATGGTGACAAGACCAGCAAGTACTGCGGGGATAGATTGATCACTGACATTTGTGACATTTTTGGAAGCAACAGGACGGCCAAACGCTGAGTCATTCTGCCCTCAGGATATCCAGAGAGGCATCTGTAAACAGTGCCCAGCAAAACATGCCAAACCTCATGATGTACATTGGACCTAGTGTGGTTGTCTAACTGACAACAATGTAATTTGTTTCATGGCATTTATAACAGTCCTGTCAAAACCACTGGGGTACATCAAGGGTCTGTTCAAGGACCTTTCCCGTTTCCAGCTACATGCTAGCAAACCACTTGCACAGCACACCACCTCAGTTTCCTATGCACATGGAAGTGCTAGTAGAACACAGTGTTATTTTGAGCACAATCCTAACTCTAACGAAGCTACCAGAAAAGTCATCTGTCCACCTTGAAAAGTGGCCCAGTGAGAAGTTCCCTGGGTTGGCTATGTTCTTATTAGCATGCTCTTAGTTCCCATGGGCATAATCTCCACACCAGACCAGAGAGTGTGGCCCCTTGGACAGAAATCAGAAGTGAAAAGCCCTGAAAGAGTCCTGTTTGATTCTGATCCAAAACTCCTAACCTTGCCTATATGGAAGGACAATAGGAGCCTTATATTCTGTGGTGAGCGTATTTGCCAAAGTGATATTATTGCTAACTCAGCAAGCTGTGAGAAATTGCACACAAATCTGATTTTACTTAATATCAGTGCTGTGGGAAAGAGACTGAAGATGATTTTAAACGATAACTGATGCACACACACCCTTGGATTTACTGTTTGTTCTAGGTGTCTATGGACCCTAACACAGAGCATTCTGTTTAAACCTTCTGTCTCCTTGTCAGGAAAAGAGTTAAAAAAATGTCTTTGTGATGGTGGTTTAGCCCTTTCAAGTGGGAGTGGGGTTTCCCCGCAGTCTTAAGGGTCAGAGAGGGCAATGTTGAGTGGTGTGGGTGTTGGACTGTTGGGGTCAACTTTCTTTCCATAGAGTACACATTAGCAAGTGATCCAATGTCAAAACTCTCCATTTAAAGTTGTAGTTGCATGCCTCTCAGGGTCTCTGTGACACACACTCACAGACGCACCCACACACACATGCACTGATAATACACAAAGGAAATCAAATAAAAATCTGTAACTGCTACACGCTGGAAATGTCAAGCCATCACTCTATCCTATCTCTCTTCACCAATGCACACACACACACACACACACATAGACACAAACAGAAGCACAAACACACACACTAATGCGCACTATCCTCCCTGCTGCCTGACTTGTGACATAGTGCCCCTGTCTGACAGCTGATTAGATGGTGTATATAATGAAAGTCTGGCTGTGTGTGTGTGTGTGTATGTGTGTGTGTGTGTGTGTGTGTGCGCGCGTGTGTGTGTGTGTGATATCCTGGTAATGACCAGTGACAGTGGGATCAGATTACTACAGTGGGGGTACGGGAGGGATGCCGGTGTGTTTGTGTGTGTGTGTGTGTGTGTGTGTGTGTGTATGTGTGTGTGTGTGTGTGTGTGATTTTTTTTAGTTTTTTTCTTTCTCTCTCCATAGGGGTCAGACAGAGAGTCAGTGAAGTTTTGACAGGGACAGGGTAATTGGCCATGTTTTCAGCAAGGATCAGAAAGAGGCAGAGAGGGGGTGCAGACGGGGGGGGGGGGGGGGCGCAGAGAGAGAGAGAAACGGGGGGACAGAGAGAGATGGGGGGTGCAGAGAGGGGAGAGAGAGAGAGGCAAAGACAGAAAGAGAGAGAACAGATAGGGGGAGGGGTGGGTGGAACTCAGACTACACATAATTTGCTACATAAAAAAAGTCTGTATGTGTGTATATATGTGTACCTGTATTTGTGTGTGTGTGTTTGGGTGAAGTCTTACACATCTTAATGAAGCCCATGCGCCAGCAAACAATATGACACCTAATCAGACATGATTTACAATTGCAGTTTACACATTACTGCTCATTCACAGACCTTATGGACCTCATCTGGGACCAGTTAAGTGATGCTGCATTCAGCAGACAATCTACACATGAACGACTGGAAACTCTGCACCTGGATCAGTCATTAAGGTGATTATCTAAAGCCCACAAACCCACAGGAGTCTGGGCAAATAAATCGACACGAGTCAGAGGAGAAACCTCAAATATTTCTTCCTCATACAAATGCAACTACAATGAAGAGCTCACTGTGGCAGAAATTTACGGATAATGAGAAGCTGCAGAAACGTAAAAAGAAAGTCTGGGCCCAAAGGACCCAACAAGAAGGGAAAACAAAAGTACACAAAAGTATCAACAAGCATTGCTAGTCTGAGAGACACTAGATAACTGGTTCAAAGGCTGGCGAGAGCCGTTCAGGCGAGAACATGGAGAACTCATTCACACCAGCACAACCGCCATCAATTAGAAATGTGTAACCCAGTCATCATGTACTAGTTCACACTAGCCGCCCCTTTAAAAAAAAAAAACGTCTCCTCACCCAAGACCTCAATGAAGCTGTGAGGTGCCCCTCGAGAAAGCGGCCAGAGGGTGGCGCTCTTTTATAATCCACGCGTGACCGACCGGTTCTCTTAATAGAGGGCACGCACACGAGAAAGCTCGAGATACGGGAAGAGAGCGGAATGAATGAATCGAGTCCATCCAGCACCGTTAGCAATAAAGCCAAGCACCACAAGAACCATAATTAAATCCACTAAAAACTTCAACTAAGCACTTTCAAAGAAGCCACTTTGCACTCTCCGTGCGTCACTCCGCACTCTGTGCGCTAATCCGAGCTATGCAGAAAGCGGTTGTGATGCTGGTACAGCATGAAGCTCCGCTGAACTGTAAACAAAAAAACAAAGCACCACTTACGGGAGCGTGTGAGAGCCGTATGTCCGGGCAGTTTTCGGATGAGAGCGGGGTAGCGTCTGCTCTCACAGCTGTCCCCTGTGTAAGGGAGAAAAAGCAAATCCCACGGTAAGCCCCAAAAATATGGAGATCCCAGCAGACACAGTCGTTAAAAAACAGCCTCTTGCACAGTCAAGCGTCTCCGGGATGGGCACAACTGCGACCTCTTACATTCCAGAAGTGCAAAGCGCGCGCATCCCCGGTGGGATTCTAAGTTCCTATTTTTCCTCTTTCGGTTAGGGTACGGGCAAAGCGCATGCAGCTCTCGGCGTGGCGCACTCGGCGAACTGTCAAAGCTTGCAGGGGGGTAACCTCATCCCTCTCGCCTCTCCTCCTCCTCCTCCTCCTTCTGTGCGGGGGCTCCGCGGGACGTCCCGTGAGGAGGATGGAGAGAAGTTAAGAGGGAAACACCATGTGACGTCACCGCGTATAAGTCTCACCTGTGTGTGTGTGTGTATGTGTGTGTGTGTGTGTGTCTTCTCATTGTATACGAGCGGCGGTTGACCTGCGCAATATAGAGGAGGCTACTCCGGCGCATCAAAGCCTCAACCAACATAGCAGCAGTTCATCACGTTAGATGAAAGAGTATCCTAACCGGAAAGGCACAGTCCCATATTACCTTGGTCAACACAGCCGGATACATTTTTAAAAGGCGATTTAAATTACACAGTAGCCTAATCTTGTGTTTTGCAGACATAACAACTAGGCTACAGAACAATTTTGCTCCGCCGTTCACGCTTCCTAACACATCATAGGCTACGCATTCCTGAAGAACCAAAACTTTATTCCACATGCTGTGTGTCCATCCCTCTCTCTGTGAGCATGGCCTTGACTCAACTCACCCAATGACAGTGTCCCATCGACTTCTACATGTAGACTTCAAAATATGCAGAAAGAGGAACGTGGTATGACTTCACAGCCTAAATCAAATCCGTTCTACACACATTAACCTCATGAAAACTGCCGAAAATACAGTGCCTTGCAACCGAAAATGCGCGAGATCGGCCAGCCATTGGTTAACAGAATATGTCATTAAAATGCTGACTACTGTTGTTGAGATAAATCACACTGTGCGAAATATGATATGGGCCTGAAACCGATACTTGACATAGCAAGGCAAACATTTTCATCTTCATAACAAGTTAGTAAAAACAAACAAAGACGCAATTTCCACTATATACCAGAAAAGTAAATGTAAACATAAGAATGCAATATATAAAGGGATGTATCTGATGCTATGCTTTATTTACTCACCACTTCATCATAAAATCAGGTGCCACTCATTTCGTCTTGTGCGTAACTGCGGCC
The DNA here is from genome assembly GCA_015244755.2 of Tenualosa ilisha. Classification (NCBI taxonomy): domain Eukaryota; kingdom Metazoa; phylum Chordata; class Actinopteri; order Clupeiformes; family Clupeidae; genus Tenualosa; species Tenualosa ilisha. The sequence goes on along the minus strand of PYXC01000993.1, from coordinate 1,770,791 downwards.
ATGATCTGTTGGAGCCTGCCGCTGTTTGCCGAAGTCTGCCATGGTCACTTTGTGTTAAAGATCTTGGACACGCACTATTTTATTTTGGTTTCAAATGCTAACTCAGAGAGGTGCGTGGACATGGGCCGCATTGGGCCCGGGAGAAGTGAACTGCCTCTGGGCGCCCTGAGGTCGGTTTTATGCGGCACTTCCTCTGGAACGTGAAGAACGGACGGACAATCCCAAACCGGAAATCCTGTGAGTGTTGCACGCTGATAAAACCCTTTCGCTGCACAAACACGCGCCATCCTGCCCTAAAGCGAGGCCTGAGAATCAAGGGTCTTTTGAGCGGCATATCCTAAATAGGCGCGAAATGGGAGTTAAAGTATGAGTTAGTGGCGATTACTGATTACTGTGATGGAGACCTGCATAGATATCTCCCTGGTTTCGTGTCTCCTAGTGCTTGGCCCATTAGAGGCTCATCAGTGGGTTAATTACTGAGTGCTCTCAGATCAGAGGGCTGCACAGCCTGCAAGCAAGACCTTGCTTACATATTCTCCATTCCTGTACAAACATGCTCATGCAACCAGTCAACACACACACTCAAACACATGTTTAAGAGAAAAAAGGAAATCGTGTATAAATATGTGAACATGATCAGGGTGGATCCATGAGAAAACCAAGACAATCTTTTTAAGAACCCAGATTAAAGGTTCTCGGGGAACCTCTGTTAAGGAACCATAACAGTCAAGGCCTTGTGCACCTTCATATGGTTCTACTTACAGCTGCTCCGTCATATGGTTCTACGGGGA
>PYXC01000993.1:1757500-1762500 GCA_015244755.2 Tenualosa ilisha | reverse complement strand
GAAACACGGCACTGGCAGGAAGGGTCCTGCAAACAGCTGACACCACCGCCGCATGCTGCATTTGTAAGCTGGACCCATGTGGGCTCTCTTACCCCAACCCTACCCCACTCTAGCCCACTATGGACGGCTCTCTCTCTCACCCCCACAGGGCCGTGGAGACTGGGGCACGTCTGACCCTGATCTGGGGTCAGTGCAGTGCAAGTGTTCCTCCAGACTGCTGTGGCCTGGTTAGGCACTTTTCCCGGGTGGTGGAAGGGTGGGACGTGCCTTGTTTTAGAGGCATGGGACCTGGCGGGTGCCAGCGTTCCCAAACGCATGAGTTGAGTTTCTCACAACAAATCTTCTTGGGTGTTGTTTGAGTTAGTTTTGCTGATGTGCAAATGTGTAGGACTGTATCTGGATGGGGCGGTGGTGGCGTAGTGGTTAAGGAACCTGGCTAGCATGCAAGTAGCTTGTGGGTTTGAATCCTAGCTTAACCCTAAGTTGCTCTAGTGCAGTGGTTCCCAAACTTTTAACTGCCATGAACCCCCTGAGACATTCTATGTCCTACCATGTACCCCCTGCACCACAGACAGCTTGCTATTATAATTAATATTTTTCTAATTATTATTGTTGCATATACAAAATGTGACCTCATATTGATATACAGGCTACCATGTAGTGCCAATTGCGTTGTATTGGGGACAATTTTAGAGCAAGATCTTTGTCCACGAATAGTCTGTACCTGAACTTCATGTTGGTGAGACCTGAGAATCTGTTGATCCAAGTACCCCCAGTGCCTCCAGTACTCATACCCCAGTTTGACAACCACTGCTCTAGGGGGAGACTGCCTCTGAACAACTGATGTCTGACAAAATAAAAAGTAAGTTGCTTTGGATAAAAGCGTCTGCTAAAATGCATAAATGTAAATGTAATCTTTACTATATGTTTGCTATGCTATGCTATGTACAATATCTAAAGTGTGATACTTTGAGAACTGAGAAAGAAAGAGAGAGGGAGGGCGCTCCTCTCGTCCCTAAAATGAAGGTCATGTCAGGAGAAAGAGGGTTAGACATTTGCAAGGGTTGCTGGGAAACGGGCACGGTAAACACAGGATGTTTAAAAAGGTTAATTGAGGCCCTAAGACACACACCTGTGATGACCATTAGAATGTAATTGGCCTTCTCAGGGATTAGTGTCAATGACCGGTCAGACAGGTTAATGACTCCAAACACTCTCGGGTGGTGAGACCCTCACACAGTTTCCTATGTGTGGAAACACACACACACACATATGCATATAAACACACAGAACTCTGTCTCAGGGGTACCTTTATTCATTAACCTATTTCTATAAAGCGTGTGTGTGTGTGTTGACTTAGGGATGTATTGTGTAAGTGTGTACATGCCTTCATCTGTTCAACCATGTATGTGTTTTTGTGAAAGTGGGTGTGCATGTGACTCTGCGTGTGTGTGTGTGTGTGTGTGTGTGTGTGTGTGTGTGTGTGTTCAACCCATCTGGGTGTCAAGCAGCATAAAGGAGCTGTGGAACAAAAGGCAGAAGAAGGAAGGATGAGGAGAGGCAAATCCCAAAATAAACGAGTGAAAAGATGAACAGCAGGAGAGGCAGCAAGACAAATAAACGACAGAGACCCCGAGGGGAGCTAGGACCAGAGGCTCTTGGACACACCCACACACACGCTTCACACACACACACACACACACACACACACACACACTTCACACACGTACACTAACAGACCCAAACACACTTCACTAATATATATGAACACACACACACACACACACACACACACACACACACACACACACACACAAACAAACTCACACCTGACTAAACTCTGCTGTTGAAGCCCCTAAACCCCATAAACCCCCTGTAGTTAAACTCAGCTGAGAGTCACTCATAAAATCCCTCCCGTTTACACACACACACAAACACACACACACACACACACACACACACAGTGTTCACATCTATTGAACCAATCCCACCTTAAATGACCTAAACAACTCCTACAGAGCCTTCTACAGCAACCCACAGTGAAACAGCTTCCATTGTCATATCATTTAACTCCATGGTATTTGAGAGAGTCAAGTACTGGTATCATGTTGGACTAAATCATATTATATGGTTGTAATAGTGCAGTGTGTAGAGGTTCAGGAGCGTGTGTGAGGAGAAGCAGCATGGGCGTGTGTTAAAGATGGCGCTCTTGGTGTCGTCCATAATGAACTCAGTCAAACCCGCTGCTATGTAGAGACGCCATTCTAGCTGAAGCTAGCTGGGGGGGCGCTAATGTTTCACAAGAAGCTGTCTGTTTTAACTGGGACAACACATGTAAAGTTACTCAAGCGTAACACCTGAAACACACTATTCTTCCTGCTCTCCCCCAACACACACATTAGTCATTTAACCAGCAGCAGCCAACACAACACACAGACTCAGACACAGACACACACACACACACACACTCACACAACACACAAATGCACATTCATTCAACACCTGGTGGAGATCAGTGATTTGTGACCAAACTCAACAACAAGGACTCCGGGATAATTCACCTTGTACGGCGTGAGAACTGTTGGAGCTTTTAAGTTCTGCTCTGGCTGTGTGTGTGTGTGTGTGTGTCTGACTTTACCTCTCTGAAGCTATTTGGTCTTTTCTTTTACTCTTTTCTCTTCCACTCCCATTCTTGGCCGTCTGTATCCTCTCCTCCTCTCAATGATCCTCTCTCATCCCTCTCTTCTCCTCTCCCATTCCTTTCTTTTCCTCTCTCATCCCTCTCTCCTCTCTCATCTCCTCTCTTATCCCTCTCTACCCTCCTCTCCTCTTTCAGAGTCCTCTGAGTCCCCCTCTCCTCTCCTCACCTCTCCACACCACCTCCCCCATACAGGGGCTTCTCTATATGGAGGAGTGTGTTTCACAGCTTGTGTTCTTCTTCTTCCCTTCTCTCTCTCTCTCCCTCTTTCTCTCTCGCTCTCCCTCTCTCCCTCTCTCCCTCTTTCTCTCTCGCTCTCCCTCTCTCTCCCTCTCTCTCTTCCTCTCTCTCTCTCTCTCCCTCTTTCTCTCTCGCTCTCCCTCTCTCTCCCTCTCTCTCTCTCTCTCTCTCTCTCTCCCTCTTTCTCTCTCACTCTCCCTCTCTCCCTCTCTCTCTTCCTCTCTCTCTCTCTCTCTCCCTCTTTCTCTCTCGCTCTCCCTCTCTCTCCCTCTCTCTCTCTCTCTCTCTCCCTCTTTCTCTCTCACTCTCCCTCTCTCTCCCTCTCTCTCTCTCTCTCTCTCTCTCTCTCCCTCTTTCTCTCTCGCTCTCCCTCTCTCTCTCTCTCTCCTCTCTCTCTCTCCCTCCCTCTCTCTCTCTCCCTCTCTCTCGGGTCAGATGATTAACGGGCATTAGCCTAGTGCTGCTTATATACTTACCCCACTGGGTGTGAATTCTCAGCCGCAGGCTACAGGAGAGATTGATTCTCTTCCTGAAACACTGCTTACAGTTTAATGACCTGTGTGTGTTTGTGTGTGTGTGTGTGCATGTGTGCGTGTGTGTGTGTGTGTGTATGTGTATGTGCATGTGTGTGTGTGTGTGTGTGTGCGTGCGTGTGTGTGTGTGTGTGCGTGTGTGTGTGCGTGTGTGTGTATGTGCATATGTGTGTGTGTGCGTGTGCGTGTGTATTTGCATGTATGTGTGTGTGCACATGCGTGAGACACACACAGATTTATTTTCTCTATTTTACCAACATTAACAAATGTTCTCAAATGAAGCCTGTAATTGGCCCTCTGCCTATGCTCATGTTTCTCCCTCTCTTCTCCCTCTCTTTTTTCTTCTATCGTTCTCTTTACTCTAGTCTATTTGTCTTCATTCTCTCTTTCATTCTATCTGTCTTCTCTGTCTTCCCTCGCTCTCCATCTTTACTGTATCCCTCTGTAGCTCTCCACTAGAGCTCCATCAATCTCTCTGTCTCTTAGGCTTTCAGTCTCTCTCGCTGTGAGTCCAAACCAGGAGGGTCCAAAGGTGAACTTGAGTCAGCTTAAATGGAAGCCTGCTATTCAACTGCTACAGTGTTCTTTACAGAACGAGAGAGAGACAGAGAGAAACAGAGAGGGAGAGGGAGAGGGAGAGAGAGAGAGAAAAACAGATAGAGAAGGAGAGAGAGAGAGATGAAAGGAAAGTGTGGGAGACATGAGAAATGCATAAATACAATTGAACTATTGTAATGCTCTTTTGTTATACAAGGTCAGTGACACACACGAAAATACCAAACGACTGTGAGAATGAGAGAATGTGAGGAGAGAAGGGAGTTGACTCAGAGATGGAGGAAGAAGAGAGGAGACACACACACACACACACACACACACACACACACACACACACACACACACACACACACACACACACACACACACACACACACACACACACCTGCGACACCTCAAAATTTCCCCAAAAATGTACACGTCATTACAACTTCTGATGCAGACCACACACCCACATACATCCACATGCCCTCTCTCATCACACACACTGAAACCTACACACAGGACACGGTTTAGGACTCATAGTGCAGGGTCAGAGGTCATGTATGTAGGGCGTCTCCTTCCTGTCCAGAGAGGAAGGCCGAGGAAGAGGAGGATGTGGTCGGTGAGTTCACTTCCTGCGGCGGGAGTGAATTTAGCCAATGGGACCTGTGTGTGTGTGTGTGTGTGTGTGTGTGTGCGTGGAGTGGCAAAGGTGTTTGACACAATGGTAGAAGCCTTGAGAATGTTTGTTGTATGACGTAGCCGCTCTGTAATACACACCGTGCATTCAAGTCCATCCACATTCCCACACAGACACACACACACACACACACACACACACACACACACACACACAATGAAAGTGTCGGGCTGTGAAGGGCAGTGGGGAGAGGAACAGAGGGGGCAAACAGGAGAGAGTGTCTTTGTGTGATATGGACATGGATGTGAAGACAATACAAACGGGACTTAACCCTCTATGGTATGGTGTTGCC
>PYXC01000993.1:1750000-1752500 GCA_015244755.2 Tenualosa ilisha | reverse complement strand
ACTATAATTTGGGACCCCTGCTCCTATGGCGCCACAGAAGACCTCGTTAGAGAAGTGATGACTCACAGCTCAAGATTGTGATATCAGACTTTGGTAATGATTCCTCTGCAGACCAATCAAGATTTGGTCCAACTCGCTCAAACAAACAGTCCACACAGCCCATGTGTTGCTGTCCTCAGGTCAGCTAATATGGTATTGTTTTAGCAGCGTGATACAAATATGTGACTTTATGGGCATTTTGAGACATGTGGATTTAACCGATGAGGTCCTATAGCTGATTCAATCACAGGCCCCCTCTCAGTCTCTCAGTATAGATGGAATGCTACTGATGTAGATTAGAACTATTAGGGAGAGACTGTTGACAGAGTTACCACTCTTTTATGGTGCTGAATCTGCGTTCTATTATAGTCAGGGAGGGAGAGACAGAGACAGACAGAGAGAGAGAGAGAGCGAGAAAGAGAAAGAGAGAGAATGCTGTCGTTTATGTTGGTGCAACAGTTTCAGAGGGAATTGGTCAGCCCCCCCCCAATGGTCATCAGTAGTACAGATATGATTTCATTCCAACCACTCCAGTATTAATCATAACTGCTGGCAGAGAACACCTGTGTGTGTGTGTGTATGTGTGTGTGTGCACGCGCATGTGTGAATGTGCGTATGTGCGTGCATGTGTGTTTGTTTGAGACAGAGAGAGAAAGAGAGAGGGTGGGGCAGTTGTGTGCGTGTGTGGTGTGCGTGTGTGGTGTGTGTGTGTGTGTGTGTGTGTGCGTGTATTTGTGCTATCCTTGTTGTGGTTGGCTGTAGCTGGGACTGGAGTTCATATTTCTTTGGCTCAGGGAGAAGTTTGGCTGTAGAGACTGGAAGTAAAATAGAGCTTGACTCATGAGATGGACAGAAGAGTGAATATGAATGAAGGGATGCAGGGAAAGAAGGGAGGAGACAGAAGAAAAGCCACCAAAGAAAGAAAAAAAAACCCTCTCCTCATTACCCTTCCCCCATCACACACACACACACACACACACACACACAAATGACCTCCCTAATTCAGTGGACCAAATCCTCTCAGTCCTGTCTTTACAACTAACACACCCACACCCCAGCCAAAGAGATGCCCCTAATGCCCCCCAACACACACACACACACACACACACACACACACACACACACACACACACACACACACACACACACACACACACACAACCTAAACTCCTCTCCCTTTCATGATAAACTCAGACTACTCACATTCCTGTGAGGTCAACAACGTGGAACTGAAGTGAAAAAAGACTGAAAAGTGGATTGGTGGCGTGGAGGGCAAGAGAGGAGGGACAAACAAAGGATGTGCACTGGAGATTAGTTAGAGTGTTTGGACACAGCGCCACATGGTAGATGGCTTTGGCTGTTAAACTCTTCATTTCATTTCACTTTGGTGATTAGAATAAGAGATTTTTAAGCTGATCTCACATCAGTGACTTGACTTGTCTTGATCTGAGGTGATAAATTGTGTGACCGCAATATATAGTCACTATATATATATATATATACATCAATATATATCATATAATATACAATAGACTATAGATGGTTTGATGGTTTGGTAACCAGATATTTTATGGAAATGGCGTTTCGGAGTTTGTTTTCTGTTTTGCTGTAGTAATACCACAGCTGCCATAACAACAGCTGTACAAAGGATGCCAACATTCAGGTTTGGTTGGAATTGGGATTTGATAGATATCAGATGAAGGATGTTTAAAAGCTTGCCAATAAATAAATGCAAACATGCACATGCACATGCACATACACACACACACACACACACACACACACACACACACACACACACACACACACACACACACACACACACACACAATAAGAGAGGGGGGCCAGAGTCATCAAACCCACTCTATTTCTCCACATCAGAGCGCTGCATGCATGAAGTCCATCAGCATTCAGTGGTGTTCTCGGAACTCAGCACCTTCGCTGTCATGCCAACACTCTTTTCCACACACTCAACACTCGTGGGATGGAACATCAACTAGAGGCATCATTACTCTCCTCGCGTGATGGTCAAATGCTTACCCAAACACTCACACTCACACACACACACACACACACACACGCGTGCGCATGCACACACACACACACACATGCACCACGCACGCACGCACACCAACACGCACACACACACACACACACACACACATGCACCACGCACGCACCTGGCACGCACACACACACACACACACACACACATAAATAAAGTAAAGCAAATCTGGGAGCCATCTTTAATTGGATCATAATCTGCGTATCAGTGGGTAATGTGAGATTAGTGAGAGGCTAATCCAGTAATCCAACTAAAGAGTGAAAGTAGCTAAAGAAATTTTGTTCTTTCTCTTCCTCTGATCTCTCCATCTTTCTTGCTCTTTATCCATTTGTCAAATCTTCATCTTCCCATTTCCATTTTCATTCATCCATCTGTCTGTCTTAATGTGTGTTTACT
>PYXC01000993.1:1735000-1747500 GCA_015244755.2 Tenualosa ilisha | reverse complement strand
TAATGTCAGGGAATGTTGTGGAATCGTAATGGAATATTGCTGATACACTAACACTCCGACAGCGTATGTGTGTGAAGACGGCAGAAAGTGTGTGAGAGGAGTGTGTCGAAGCGGACACAAACACACATTGAGTGTGTGTGGGGTAGAGGTCGGCGTGAGAGGGAGAGCCGATAAGAGATAATCCACGAACGATGACTGGCCTTGTGAATGTATACTTCTGTGCGTGCATCCAGGTGGAACGTTAGCCAGCACGACTCATCTGGAGATGCGTCGATCTGATCCAGCTGTTGCTGGGGAGGTTGAGTGCAAAGACTTGCACAGGAACAGCCACAAGACAGCAACCACAAGACAGAGGAACAGTACAAGTGGTTAAAGATGGTGACTTTTTAAACAAGTGTGAAACAAGTGATGGTGCTTTGGTTTTGCCGTAGAAGAGAACATGGGGCCAAAGCACTCCCACCCGCCCCCAACTGACTCTGAGAACATCACTCAACTCGTTGAAGGACACATTAGCGTCAAGACTCGGCCACCCAATCGGTACAGAGTGTGGTGTGCTGCCAAACTCTAATATGATATAGACTGATATGAATAATGCAGGACTAGGATTCAAACTGGCTATGTAGCATTTATACCCTCATTAAATACAAGGGCAAAAACAAATCAGATCAGATTTGGGTCTGTGAGACACTGCCAAAGCAGCCAAACTAATTGGGCCAAACCAAACCACCTTAAACGTCAAGGCAGCCTGACTCAGGTTATATTATATGGCTGTGCTGAATCTCATCCAGACATCTGGCATCTTGGTTCCCTCATCTCTCTCTCCTTCTCGTTTGTTTCTCTCTCCTTCTGACATCATGACTTTTATCCTTTCCAGTTTGCTTGGTGTGAAAGTCAGTATAGGAAAGGTCATGTGAATATGACTGACCCAACGGAATGGGTCATATCAATTTCTCTTGTCACTGAGACAGAGAACATCCAGCATCTTTTTACATTACACCTCACCCGGACTGGATCAACACGTTTGCTCAGCTTAAAGGTGAAATCCAGTGTGATCCAATCCATATCATATCAAGGTCACTGAGTGCTGTCTGTAGGAAAAAGAATGAGAAAATTTGACACAACCAAGACAGAATTGTGAACCAACAGCTAACACTGACTGAATGGGGCACAGAAACTCACTTTCTGTTTCATTTTCCTATGCCCCATTCAGTTAATGTTATGGTAACTTACTTGCTATTCGGTTTGTTGTATCATTTTTTTTTCATTCATTTTCCTACATGTAGCGCTCTGAACATGAACAACAGGGATATTGATTGAATCACACCAGATTTCTCCTTTAACTCTCACAACACCACATCTATCCAACTGCAGACAATCCTTGCATCTGTGGATGACTCAGTAGGCTAAGTTTACTGCAATAACTGAAGAACCTTCCCATCTAGTTTTCTGATAAAATACCTTTTCACCAACTGAAATCAAATGCCGTTTCCCGGTTGTGATGATATGTCCTGATTGATGAGTGTGTTTGGTGCTCATCTGTATATGGGGGGTGTGTGTGGGAGAATGGGAGCACAGAATTTTCCTCTCTTCATAGAGGACAGGTGAACCTCTCATCTACTGTGCTTGTTGTTTACAGAGAATGTTGACGTTAACAAGTCATGCGAAAACTACATGAAGGTACAATCTAGCAACTTTAAATAGGAGCATAGAGGAGAGATTATCTCATCTCTCAGTCATAGGTGCATTGTTACCCCCTACACACAACCTCCTTCACAAACACATCCCCTTTCAGAGGCCTATCTGTGTGTCTGTGGCTGAATCACAATGCTCCCCCTAACCTCTACGCCCTAAAAGTGCATTCACACCAAGAGCGAAATAAATCTGTAAAATCGCCAGAGTATGGGCAAGAGCGAGAAAAGCAACAAGCGTCAAAACTTGGGTGAATAGAGCGACTAAAAGAAGTTAAAAAGCTCAGCGTTACACTAATTAATTATGATGCGTTTCGGCTGTAAATTAAATGTCAATGGGAACGTCATGAGCGACTAGAGCAGGGCTGTCAACCATGCAACCCGGGGGCTGGTTTTGGTTCTTCACATCATTTCATGTGGCCCGATTCAAAAAGAATTGTAGTCATGTGGCCTTCTTGAAAATAGTTTTAACGATGTAACGCAAAATAATTATTGCGTTTCTACAATGCAATACTGCTGGCTCCACATGCGTGGCATGTCAATATTAAACTCAACTAAGAGGTGCATTATGCTCACTGACAGCAAAGGAGGACAAATCAAGTGCTGAGTAAGTCAGATCATGGAGGCATTAGTACTGTGCGGGTGATGGTCAGAAACGTTATTTTTTTTTAGCCGACAGTTTCTGGTCCCTCGTGTAGAAGAGGTATGATGGCTCTCGAGGAAAAGCATAATGCCCATGTGGCACCTGATAAAAATGAGTTTGACACCCTTGGATTAGAGCGAACACAGGTGAGTTTCTGTGCACCACTCAGTTAGTGTTAGCTGTTAGTTCACTATTTAGTCTGTGTTGTATCAAATTTTCTAATTCCTTTTCAAACAGACAGCACACAGTGACCTCCAACAACAGAGCTAAGGATTGATTCACACCAGATTTCTCCTTTAAGTGCTCAGGGCTGAGGGTTACAGAGGACATTGGGATTCAATCAGTCAGTCAGAAAGTCAGGCAAACATCCAGGACCAGCTTGGCTCAGAGGCGCAGTGCATCACCCCACCGCATTTGCAGTCAGCGTTTCCACCTGCATGCCGCTGTGGTCTCTCCTGCTGATCTGATAAGCCAGGCTCCAACAGAGGGAGAACATGTCTGATACTGCCAGAGGCTAACACAAGGCCTGATAATGCCTCGGCAATCAGACCCATCTCCTGTGTGTTTACCTGATAGGGTTGCTGGAGGGTGAGTTGGGCCCAGACCAAAATGCTCTGGTGCCCTGCCAAAGCATTTGGTTTGTTTATAGAGAGCAGTGTGCACATGCACATGTGAGGGCTGCTTAGAATTGTAGAAGTGTTTTCTTGGAAGCTGCTGTAGAGATTTGTCCATTTTGTGCGCCCGCTGTCTCCGACAAGCAACCAGGCCAACTGCAGGCTGGTTGTGAGGCTGTTGGATTTGTGCCATCACCCTCTGCTAATGACTTTGATTGGGTGTGTGGTTAGGGTGTAACCTTGAGGAAAAATCGCTGGTCTCTCATGGTTTCTGTCAGACTTCTTTTCAAATATTTAGTCACTTTGTTCGCCCTCTCGATCGTGATCGCTTCAAGACCCATTGTTGTGGGAGTGCTGACTGCACTTTGTTGCATGAAAAAACCCCTAAGTCTCAGCACTGTGCATTACTCACTACACTAGCTGACACTCCCAGTGCAGACCGCTTCATGACAGTTTGATTATTGGCGTCACGGCTGTTCTCAAAGGGTTTTGTTTTTACATTCCGTGTGTGATCTTTGGGTACCATATGAGCACTTTGGGAACCAAACGGATTGTTTAAGCATTGTTTTTGCTTTTATTGTTGAAACAGTAAATAGAAAATGTGTTTTAAAGATGTTAGTGGGGACTGGCTTTTTTACTTTCAGGACTTTTTAGGTGAAACAACTGCTGCTGTGGATTGGGAATGAGCATGAAGTCAGATCATCTAGTGCTTGTTCTTTTACTCCTGTGCACTCAGGTCATCCATCTTGTTCTTTTACTCTTAGCTGTGTGCAGTGGTATCAGAGACAGGCAGGGATGAGAGGGTCTACTGGTACAGAATAAAACTCCTTTTGCATATTGATGTATTGTAAGTGCAAGTGTAGAAGTTTATCATGATGTCCACAGTGAGAATGAAGACATGAGAATTAAGTCCCCTCAATATGTTTTTTTTAATGATGCATACATTTACATCCTGCAATAATATTTCAGATCACACAAAGTATAGGGGGTTCACCATCGCTCACATTCTCTCGTGCTCTCGCTCTCTCTCTCTCTCACACACACACACACACACACACACACGGCAGTGATATCAGGACCTTGATTTTTCAACAACACCCAAGAAGAGAATTTCCATATTTACAAGACAAAATATTTTCCCTTCTTACTGTTCAACAATAAAACATCTTACAGCATCTTGCTATGAAAATAGGTTACAAATAATGTATAGCAAAAAAAATTGTGCAATCCCTGTCAATAGTCTTCAAAATCTCAAGCGCTTATCTCGTACCATTACTGGGCAATTACAGCTACCAGTGAAGGTTCAGGAAGAGCATGACTGACAGAACTTCCTGGAGGGGGAGGGGCTGACCAAAGAGGAGGGGTCTAACAACTGCAGTGGGAGGAGACATCACTGCCAGTCTCTGATTTGGGGGTGGATCTGGCCTTTGGGGAGGGGCACGGTTGTCCTTCTGTCAATGACCACTCATTGGGACATCCTAGAGAAGAATAAGAAATGTGAAAGCCAATCAGTGCACAGACCTTGGCTGGGAGGGACCGTAGGGCTGAAGGACCAATCAGCATGCAGGACAGTAGAACTGCACAGCAGGCTTGCATAGCATGCAGACTGCACAAATGCCCTAGCACACACACACACACACACACACACACACACACACACAAGCGCACACAACCACATGTACACGTGTGAACATGTGTATACACACACACACACACACACCACACACACACACACACACACACACAAGCGCACACAACCACATGTACACGTGTGAACATGTGTATACACACACACACACACACACACACACACACACACACACACACACACACACACACACACACGGGTATTTTCGCAAATGGAATGGTGTGGTAAACAGGCATGATCAAGTCCAAGGTGTGTTACCACTAGAGCATGCATCTCCTGTAAACACACACACGCACACACACACACAAACACACACTGACCTTCTACAGTCTGGCCACTGTGGCCGTAATAGTGAGTCTGATATTGATCGACAGAGACAGAGAGAGAGGAAGGGAGAGATACCATCAGAACAGGCCTATAACAAGCAAAACTCAGCAGTGTGTGTGTGTGTGTGTGTGTGTGTGTGTGTGTGTGTGTGTTTATCAATTTAATGAAGTGTTTGGTTACTCACCTCTAAGTTGCCTCTGGCTTTTTTCAGGATGCCATGGGTGAGAGATACTGCAGTGGAATAGAATAAATAATGTACATGAGGGTGAGTGTGTGTGAGTGTGAGTGTGTGTGTGAGTGTGAGTGTGTGTGTGCGTGCGGCACAAATCTCTGAAGCTATCCATCATTGTTACAGCTGCAGGTGTGTGAGTGAGCATGTGTTTATTTTGCACTGACCCATAATGAGGTGATTACTTGATTTCCTGGCTGTATGTGTATATGAGTGATTGCATGAGTGCATATATGGGGAGAGAGAGAGAGAGCCTTTACACTTGATGGGTTTTTATGAATGGGTGTATGCTGGTGGCCTATGTATTTTGACCTGATTTTGATTGATGACGTGTGTTTCTAGTGTGCGTGTGCGTGTGTGTGTGTGTGTGTGTGTGTGTGTCCTTACGCTGGTCTATGATGAGGCGCTCCATGCCCTCCTTGAGCTGGTTGGTGGAGTGCAGACGTTTGACAGCTCCACTCAGCACACACTCCTGCTGCTGCAGTCTGCTCTTCAGACGAGAGATCTCCGTCTGCAACATCTCATCCTGGGAGAGGAGAGGACAGGAGAGGAGGAGGAGGGAGGACAGGACAGAAGAGGAAGAGAGAAGAGAAGAGATGAGAAGAGATGAGAAGAGAAGAGAAAAGAAGAGAAGAGAGGACAGGAGAGGAGGAGAGAAGAGGGAGAGAAGAGAGGACAGGACAGGGGAGGAGGAGAGAAAAGAAGAGAAGAGAGGACAGGAGAGGAGAGGAGAGGAGTAGAGGAGAGGAGAAAAGTGAGGAGAAGAATCTCTGTGTCTAGAAACACGCCATCAAATCAAGTATTCTATTCATAATCAGGATGTCAAGACTCTTTAGCTGTGTGTGTGTGTGTGTGTGTGTACACACTGACCTGTGGTCTGTGTGCATCTGCTGGTAGGCTGACTCTCCAGAAGAGTTTGAGGAGTCTGCTGGCCTCCTCCAGTACCTGCTGCATGCTGCCCACACTGGACGACAGACTCTTACACTGGCCCTGGGGAAAATAAAAAATACACACACACACACACACACACGTTTATGAGAGCACATTTCTGCAGTGTGTGGGACACCATTTACTATAGTTCAGCTTGAACGAACAATACCTGTGACGCCACAGTGCCTACATTCAGACACTGGTCGTGTGTTTGCATGTGAAGGCTTGAAGGCTTTCAACACTGTCGCTGTACATGGGTGCTTTCTGTGTTGCAGCCCATGCGTTTTGCATACAGAGTTATGTTAAGTTCTGTGAGGTGCAAGTGTTTGTAGTGTGCTAGTGTGTGTAGACAATGGCCTGAGGTGTGTGTGTGTTTATCCTGCTGTTGTGCATGTGTTTGTCCACATGCTTTGAGAGGTGTGTGTGTGTGTGTGTCTGTGTGTGTATTTGAAAGGGTGGTGTACTTACCATGCTGCAGCGGCCTGTGTGTTTGTCCATGTGCTGTGAGAGGTGTGTGTTTGTGTGTGTGTGTAATTGTGTGTGTGCTTAACATGCTGCAGTGACCTGTGTGTTCGCCCATGTGCTGTGAGAGGGGTGTGTGTGTGTGTGTGTGTGTGTGTACTTACCGTGTTGCAGTCGCGTGTGTGTTCGTCCATGTGCTGTGTGCAGGCCATGGCCTGGGTGAGGTGTGTGTGCAGGGCGCTGTAGTCCTCGCTGAGGCCCAGCACATGCTGTCCGTCACGGGCCGCAAACACACGCACCCCCGGCACCAGGCGAGAGGGTGGGGGGGAGCCACTGCCCACTGAGCTTCCGCTATCTAAAACACACACAACACACACTTTTTAGCCATCTCTACAACAGGAACTACAAATACATTTTACAAACACTTTCACTGCTACACACACACACACACACACACACACACACACAAAGAAAGATACTCTTAAAACAGATATTTTTAAGAATTCACAAATGCCTGCAGTGGTACCTTGTGCGGTGTTAACATCAGGGTGCGATGAAAGATTAAGCTGCTCGGACCTTCCACACTCATCTATAGAGTAAGACACACACACACACACACACACACACACATACACACACACACACACACACAGAGAACCATGACCGATGTGTCACTTGGGTAGGTATTTCACACTTTAGAGAATATAGGTACATAAATGAAGCACTAGATTTGATATGTTATTTTGCACTCATGCAAGCAGACCTCATTCTGGAAACATGGTCAGTTCCTGCATTTCACTACCACAAGAGGGCGCTATGGATTTTCAGCACAGCAGTCACATCACAGAGGAACTATTTTACATTTTAAATAACCAATTATGTGTAATCCCATAGAGCAACAGAAACACACTTCACAACCGACAACAGCAGACATGCAGCCGAGGAAGAGATGCTGTTTTCTGACTGTGCGTGAGTGTGTATGTAGCTGATGTGTGAGAGTGTGTGTGTGTGTGTGTACCTGACGGCAGTAGGTAGTTGATGTTGATGGTGTGGTTCCGGATGCTTCTCTCCAGCTGCTCCCTCAGATGTCTCACCTCTGCAAGGAGGGCAACCAGGTCCACACCTGAGGGCTGGTCACCCCCTTCTAGACACACACACACACACACACATAAACTAACTTCAGTATTTTGTCCATGAAATGGGCCGATGTGCTAAAAGTCAAAACAGATATATTCAAGTATCACAGACAGTTAAGGTCTTAAGATGGCAAGCTTAGTTTACCCATCTTTGTTAGCGTTGTCTATAGAACTAGTGTGTGTGTGTGTGTGCATGCATGCGTGTACCTGTGTTCCGGATGTGATCCTGCAGCTTCAATTCTACCCGCAGAGACTTAAGGAGTTGTTGACTGTCCGAGAGCTGCTGCTTTTGCTGTTTCACCTCACATTGCAGTCTACACACACACACACACACACACACACACACACACACACACACACAGACACACATAAACAAATACACACACAAACACACATCCCAACACACAAAGAGACACAATGTTGAGGGTTTGCATACATCTGCTCTGGTCTCTTCATGTTCCTCCTGAGACTCTGAGCTCTCATTGAAAATTGAGAGGATGATTAACCAATTAGAGCACCTGGTCATTACAAGCTCACTACAATGGCATCAGGACAGACACATTACTGACACCCGACACGACTCACGCCAGCACACTCCCATCAGATACATCACAGGAGCATAATGGCCAGCATGACAGAGACAGAGCAGAGCTATGTTCAGAGAATGTCGCCACTCTTGATTTGTGAGTAGAGTGTGTGTGTGTTACCTGTGCAGACTCTCCTGCAGGCGAGTGTGTTCTCTGCGGCTGCGCTCCAGTTTGGCCGTTCTCCTGGCCAGAGTCTCACGCAGACGCTCGTTCTCCTTCTGTTTATCTGGGCGTGGAGACACAGAGCAGTCAGCTGACTGGGGTGACCACACAAACTAGGGTTCTAGATAAACAGAAATGTGCTGAGGTGTTTGTGTGTGTTTGGTCAAGGTGAGTATGTGCAGAATATTGTGTTTCGGTGTGTGTGTGTGTGTGTGTGTGTGTGTGTGTGCGTGCACGCGCACGTACCTCTGCTGCCTTGGTTGAGCTGCTCTCTGAGCGTGTGGTTGTGTGTGTATGTGTGTATGTGTGTGTGTGTGTGTGTGTGTGTGTGTGTGTGTGTGTGTGTGCGCGCGTGCACGTACCTCTGCTGCCTTGGTTGAGCTGCTCTCTGAGCGTGTGGTTGTGTGTGTATGTGTGTATGTGTGTGTGTGTGTGTGTGCGTGCGCGCGTGCACGTACCTCTGCTGCCTTGGTTGAGCTGCTCTCTGAGCGTGTGGTTGTGCGCCCACAGCTTGCGGACCTCATTGGCCAGCTGTCCCTGATCCTCCAGCCCTGCGATGAAGATGTTTGTGCCTGCTGGCATACACAAACAACAACATATGAGGTGGAATGGAAGCATGTGATGCTATACACACACACTTGGTAAGAGTGTGTATATGTGTGTGTGTGTATATGTGTGTGTGTGTGTGTGTGTGTAGGGAGTGAGTGTACTCATGAGTCCCCTGTGGGTACTTTTAGGACCTCATATTGTGCCGGTGAATATGTGTTTTGTGTGAGTGAGTGTAGCCCTGTACAGTACTGAAACTGCACATCCACAGGGTTCATGTAGATTACTGAGGTTAATATTCATACTTTTTAATACTCGCTTTACTACCTTCTGTTTTTTTGTTTTAAAACCACAGTGGCACTTTGAGGCCCCCACAGTGAGGATCCCAAGTGGGGTTGGACTGTAGGCCCATGGTGGGCTGCCCACTGTAGGACCCTTTACCAGTATGAAATGTGGTGCCTATTTCGGCTCCACAGAAGAAAGGCCACACAGGATGGGACTGTTGAGTCATGAGATCCCTATGGGTAGTAGGACCCCAGTGTAGGACCCCTTACCAGATTCAAACGAAGGGTGTGCATGGGCAAGGGGTCCTGTGTGGGTCAGGTTTGGCAGCACAATGTATCATCAGGGACTAAAATGGGGTTTGTTATGTGGGTGAGGCTGTGTCACATGAGGAGATCAGTCAAGGGTGTGTGGGGACAGTGTAATGCTATCTGTATGATGATGACTGATCATCCAGTTTTTACTTGATCAAGTTCATGTTTAGCTTGGTTTAGGTTCAAAATATATCAGGTTAGAAGCAACATACAGCAATGCCTGTAGGCCTATAGTCTTTTTCATGATGCCAGGGCAGTTATTGTTACAGCTATGGGGCACTTATCTGACAACATACAATAGAACACGCACAAACACACTAACAACAAAAACACTTGGCTACAGTTTAAAATATAATTTAAACATGTTGGCCTAAAGTGGAAGAATATGACATGTTAATAGCAAAAGAAACTGCCATTTATGTACAGATTTCAAAAGCTGATGATATTACTGAGTAAGACCAACGAACATCAACGAACTCACGTCACAAGAACTTCAACACGCAAACTAAACAACTGGACCTTTTGCCGGAACTTCAATGAAAAATAATTACACCTCAACAATGGCAATTAATAATTACACCCCATACAATGGCGGTTAATACTTACACCTCATATGATGGCGGTTAATAATTACACCCCATACAATGGCGGTTAAGACTTTTTATTATTTTTAATGCCTTCAATTTTGGCAGATTTGATTTATTACTTTAATACTTTTTAAAACCCTGCGGACACCCTGTGTAAGTGTGTCTGTATGGTGTGTGTGTGTGTGTGTGTGTGTGTGTGTGTGTGTACCTGGGTCTCTCTGAGCCTCCTGCAGCCTCCTCTCCAGCTGCTCTCGGAGTCTCTCGTTGGTGCGGATGGTCTCCTCCAGACGCTGCCGCAGCGCACGGATCTCCTGCAGGTGCTCAGCCAACAGGTCTGTCAGACACACACACACACACACACACACACACACACACACACACACACACACACACACACACACACACATTTCAGCTACTTTATTTATGTCCACAATTTCTAATGAAGTACGTAAGGACATAAATGTTATGTACAAAACATTGCTCAGGCATGATCCACCAGTGTGGGTCTGATGACAGTTCAAACAGCAGATTTATGGATACACACAACACCTTCTCCTCCATATATGGCGACTCAATATGGAGGACATTGAGCGCACACACACACACACACACACACCCTAAGACCCCTTACGACAAGCCTATACACATGGCCCAGGCTGCCAAAGATATAAGCATTATGCATCTGTTTGCATTAACGATGGCAATTACAATACGGGTGTGTGGACTGGATTTGGGGTAGTTTAGAGGAACTCTCACAACTGCTATCTCAGCATGGACACTCAGTGGGATGTCAAACTGAAATGTGGAACAGCTCAAAAACAACACTGCCAGCCATTTTCCAACACATTTACCTGTGTTAATGGTCCAGTTTTCCAACACATTTACCTGTGTTAATGGTCCTGTTGGCAAAGTCCGACTGTGTCCCTGTCTCTGTCTGCGCTTGTGCCTGCTCCTGTGTGGGTGTCTGGGCGTCTGCACGTGTCTGCGTCTGCGTCTGCGCGTGTAGGAGGAGGGAGCGGTGCAGGTCCAGCTCGCTGCGGAGCGTGGTGTTGAGCTGTTCGCTGGACCGCAGCTGCTCCTGCAGGCGCCCGTTCTCCCTCCGCAGGGTGCGCACGCCGCTTTCCTCCGTCTCCACGGCAACTGCCCCCTCGCCAGCCACTGCGACGCCATTGGTCAGCTTCAGACCTGCAAAACACAGGCACACAAAGGAAATTAACATGAGGCCACCAACACACAAACACACACAAAGAAATCAGATACGCACGCTGAAAAGAAACACAAGCATTTATCCTACAGTACACACTCTCAGTCTCTCTCAAGGCTTCCCACACACACACACGCATGTGTACCTACTCACCTTTCCCTTTCTCTCTAGACACTTTGAGGGCTTTTTTCCATCTGCTGTGGAAGTTTCCATCTTGCCTCTCGCCTCCCTGAGTCACCTCAACCACCGTCTCAGACATGCCAATCCCAGACGCTAGCGCTAACGAGACGCTAAGAGCTAACTAACCTCACCTGTGGACAGGTGTGTGTGTCACTAGCAACAAACGAAGCTGTCTATCTGTGCAGCGATGAGTGCCGCTAAGGACGACGCGGCTGTTGCTATGACTTTAGGGGCCACCTCCACACACAGTCAGTCTAGCTTGGTTTTAAACGCATCAAACTAGCTAAACCATCAGAGGCTTTGGTCTCATGCGTCAGTCTCAGCCTCAGCCTGTGTGAGAGCTCTATCTGGACGTCTTGTCCCTCTGCCTGCACTGAAGTGCTCTGAGGAGGTATTCTGTCCACTCTCCAGTATCACACACACACACACACACACACACACACAGTGTCAGGATTAAATCGGATAGGCCTGTGAATAATGTATCTGTGAGGGCCAGTAATGAGATACTGGTTTACTCTCCACACACACACACACACACACACACACACACACTTAAGGGAAGTATAGCCAGGATTACGAGACCAAATAAGTGCCATTAAAGAAGGTGGGGTATTGATTCAAGCATTCTTTTAAAGGAAAAATATCCATATTTAATTAGAGAATGGAAAACACAAACAAAATGAACACACACTCCTGCAAACACACACACACACACGTGTGCACCACACACACACACACCCGTGCGCGCATCACACTCTTACCCAGAACTGACCCCATTAACAGACTAAGTGGTTCGTTTACAGCTTCTCATCACAAACACACTGACACACAGACAATCAGACGGACAGACAGACACAAACACACACACACCTCATATGACTGCCTCCCAGCCTGGAGCTTCTCAAAAAGGGGATCAGATCACCTGCCTCATACCCCCATATCACACCACACACAAGGACCT
>PYXC01000993.1:1725000-1732500 GCA_015244755.2 Tenualosa ilisha | reverse complement strand
GGGGGAGTGTTTGTGTACCTGAAACTTCAACATCAATCTCTCCACCATGTTGGTTTCCCTGCCAGCGCTCCACTTGTGGTTCCAAGGCTTTTTGTGTCCCCTCTGGAGATGAGCAAGGATGAGCCCCTACCCTATGCTAAGTCTTTGAGGATTCACAGTTCAGGCCAAAAGAGGACATTGGGATTCAGCCATTGAGTAGCAGTGGACCTCTGTTACCTTTGTACATAGCAGGCTGCATTTCTAACTACCCCTGCGTGTCTGCCTATGTGTATATAACAGTAAGTAAACATTACTTAGTATTTACCTAAATATTTACACCATAAGTAACTTCATATGCAAAAGTTGACTGGTATTTAGCAGACACTTTTATCCAAAGTGACATCCAAAGTGACTTGCCATGTGGGGTTCGGGAATCTAACCCAAGTCACAGACTTGCCATGTGGGGTTCGGGAATCTAACCCAAGTCACAGACTTGCCATGTGGGGTTCGGGAATCTAACCCAAGTCACAGACTTGCCATGTGGGGTTCGGGAATCTAACCCAAGTCACAGACTTGCCATGTGGGGTTCGGGAATCTAACCCAGGTCACCCGGTTGTCAGTCGGGCAACGTGAGCGCTGCTCCACCACGCGTGCATCTGAATGTACATTTACATTTATGTACTTAGCAGACGCTTTTATCCAAAGCGACTTACATTTTGTCAACTATCAATTGTTCAGGGCCAGTCTCCCCTAGAGCAGGGGAGGGTTAAGTGCCTTGCTCAGGGGCACAACCGTGGCAGCTGGGATGTATGTGAGACCTACTGTGCGTACCTGGCTGCAGCGTCTCCAGGAGCTCCAGGCTGTGGTCCAGGCTGTGCTGGATGTGCTGGCTGAGGTGGGGCTGCTGCTGGGAGGCCTGCAGCATGTCCTCGAGCGCCCCCCGGAGCTCCAGCAGCACCCGCCGCTGCTCCACGCCCAGCAGCCCGCTCACGCGGATCTGACGCCGCAGCTCACACAGCTCCCGCGCCTGCGACTGCACCAGAGACTCAATCCTACACACACACACGCATGCAAACAAACACATGCATGCACGCACACACACGCGCGCGCAAACAAATACATGCATACACGCACATGCATACACACACATGCATACACACACATGCATACACACACACACACGCACAAGCACACGCACACACACACCAGACGCGCAAACAAACACATGCATACACGCACATGCATACACACACACACGCACAAGCACACGCACACACACATGCGCGCAAACAAATACATGCATACACGCACGCACACACACACACACACAAGAGGAGAAGGGGGAGACAAAGGGATTTCAAGTTTAAAAACATCTGCTTCTCTGCTCAACATAAAATCATCGCTTCGCTCCGGGGATCCTGCCTAAGTCATTATTGAATCAGAGACCAAGGAAACACTTAGAGTGGTGATTTACTGTGAAATCCTGGCAGCGATGTGAGGATCTCTCCAATTCTTCAACATTTTATCTCCATCTTTTGTGTTTCTAAGTAAATATGGCAAACTAACCGATGCCGATTATCAGAAAGAAACGCATCAGCACAACTATTAGTCACCAGGGCTGAGATTTTCAAACTGTTTGATTTGGCACAAAGTGATCTGGGTTTGGAAAAACATGTTTTATTATCTGTGATCAGGGCCCAGTTGTTCAAAAGGAATCGAATTCCACATGGCAATCATGGCGTTCCACATCTGGATCACTTTGATCAAGATCAAACTGTTTTAAAAACCTGGGTCCTGGACGTTAATATTTATGATATTAACGTAGTATATTTAGATATTACTTTAAATGACAATAAAGGATATGGATCATAGATTATTTGATTATTAGTGTCATAGTTCCCACAAGGTTTGTGTTTTAATAATCCATATGCTATCTCAATGTAGAGTAAGCTGTCTAGGACGAAATAGAACATTGAAACGGTCTATAGGTGCATCACGAAAATCTACACTTGAGACACCTGTAAAATGTGTGCAGGGCCGATACTATGGTCCAGGTATATTTCTAACAAAAGCACTCCTGTGGTCAGCTACACATTCAAACGGGATACACATGTTTGAAGGCTCTCACCTGGAGGGTGACGCAGACTGACAGAGGCTTCTGTTGAGCGACCTGTCCTTCTCCAGCTCTCCGGTGCCCAGGCGGAGGTGCGCCTTCCGTTCCTTCCTCCCTCGCTTCTCATCTCCCATCTCCGCCCCCGTGCCCGTGCCTTCTCCCTCACCGTCCGCCCCACAGGTGGGGGTCAGGAGCTCCACGGGCAGCGAGGACCTCCGGCGGCCGGCCTGCAGGTGCTGGATGACCTTCTGCTGGCCCTCCACCTGGGCCCGGAGCTGAGCCAGCTGCTGACGGAGCAGAGCCGGGTCACAGGAGTCAGGGTCGCAGAGGTCGGCGTGGGGTCGCGGGGTCAGACTGAGGCCTGGAGAGCTGGGGTAAGAGGGGCTGGAGGCGGTGTCCAGCACCACGTCCACGTCTGAGACAGAGGGAGAAGGACACACACACACACAGTCAGGTATACTCACACATACACACACACACACATACACACACACACACACACACACACACAGAGCAGAGACATTTGTACAGATGGAGTTTTCCAAAGTGACAAAGTCAAACATGAGGTTCAGGAACATTTTACAGTGAAAGGAACAGCAGAAATGAACACTAACAAACACATATACACACACACACACACACACACAACACACACACACAATAACAGGTCACGAGTTTGGAGTAAAGCCAGAGAGAAGGGCATGAATGGACAGAACACACACACACACACACACACACACACACCGTCCAAACTGAAGGAGTTGCATTACCTTCTACAGAAAGCTCAGCACTATCTAATATTGCACACACAAACACACTCGGAAGATCAACATCAAGGATACGCAGCCATTAAGACTTCAATCTGGATCCTTGGAGCCATGCAAAGTGAGAATCAGTGTACATAAAAGTGTGAACACACACACACACACACACACACACACAGGTGCTCCCAAGTTGCCCCCCCATGCATTGATCTTTATTAATCTCTGGTGCTTCAAGTTGATCATGCATGCTTGGTTAGTCAAGAAAGTGCAGCCAATCAGCTCTCGGCATGCTGGAACGAGAGCGCGTCTCCGCCCATCTGCGCTGCCAAGGCAGGTGTGGAGGTCACATGACACATGACGTGTGCGTGTACCTGTGCTACTGGCCTCCGGCTCGCTGCGCCCGCTGGTCTCATAGCCCTGGTCCTGCGCCCGCTCCTCTGCAGCAGCAGGGGGCGCTACAGATCACACACTCCGTTAGAGGGACACATCTAGACTCCAGGATGCTCATTACCTGCATATAACCCTATCAGCTTGCTAGTTAGATAACCTGCCAGCGTTTCCCAGCATTGACTTGACTATGGTGGACCACCACAGCAAAGACCACTGAATACTGACCAAGACAGAGCAACATAGTACATTACCATGGGAGCAAATGTGAAGAATTCCAGTCTGCATAAGTGGGAGTGTCACATTACGTCACAATATAAACTTTTCATTGATCTTCTGTATCGTATGAGGGCTCGACTCTGGTCTGCATGAAGGGGACCTCCCCCCCCCTCCCCCCCATCGCAAAAAATAGAACACAGAACTAAGCGAACATTTGTGCCTCTCGCTCTACTTTTACCCTCTCTGACCGCAGTCTAACTTGCCTCAGCAGAGTTTACAAATGGACCATTATAGTTCAGCCACATCTGATGCATGCAGACTGACTTTTTCATCTCTTTCATTTCCTTCATTTGCAAAAGCAAACACTGACTCAGATCCATTGTGCTTCACAAACAATGGCCTTGGAGTTGAAATGAAAACTTGCAGGAGAATCAAACTGGCCGCAGGCATTTTAACACCCCGCACCCCACCTCACAGTCTCCTAAAACCCTGTAAAGACTGCCTGCTCTCTAGCGAAGCCCTCAGTCAGCGCCCCCCCCCCCCCTTCCACCTCCTCCTCTGGCGGTACTCCCACTATCGTCAAGGTGCTTCAAGCCTTTCAAGCGCAGGTAACATGCTAACGAGACACACACAACACACTGCTTGAGCTTAGCACAGCCACCTCTATTCGCTGCACTACAAAGCCTTGTCAGCAAAGTGATTGGGCTGAAATAGGTGTATGCGTGTGCGAATCAGTGCATGTGTTGGTGTAAGTGTGTGAATCAGCGCGTGTGTTGACGGTGTGTGTGTCTGCATGTGTGTATGTGTGTGAATCAGTGTGTTTGTGTGTATGTGAGTGTGTGTGTATGTGTCTGTGTGAATCAGTGCGTGTGTTGGTGTGTGTGTGTGAATCAGTGTGTGTGTGTGTGTGTGTGTGTGAGTCAGTGAACAGTGCTCACCTGTGTGTTTGGCAGCCTGTGAGGCCTGTAGCCTCTCCTGCAGGCTGGCGAGCTGCTCCTCCAGCAGGCCTGCTCTCTGGGTCCGCTCTCTGTAGAGCTGCAGCAGGACCAGCAGGTTGTGATGCAGGTCCTGAGGGGTCTGAATGGGCCCACAATAAGGTCTGGGCTTCCCTGCGGTCTGCTTGCCCTGATGGGACGGGCTGGACTGGGACCTGGATTTGGTCGGACTGTGCTGGTTCTTGGAGGCCGAGCCAGAATGAGGTCTGGACTTTGAGGGACTCTGGTGGGCGTGTGTGACCGGACTGGGTCCTGATCCAATATCTGCTGGTATCTGGCCGATGGATCCTTCAGGCGGTGGGGTGACCAGTAGCATTGCAGGGTTCGGATGGACCTTTGGCGTGGAGGTGTGGGCGGGAGTGAGGCCATCCAATCGGCTCTTCTGATGCAGCACGTGAAGCAGTCGGTTCATCTGTTGTGCAAGCGTGGCACTGGGAGAGGCTCCTGAGTGGTCAGAGGCACGATGAGGGTCAGAAAGGTCACTGGGGTCAGCGCTGGAAAAGCAGGCAACGAGAGCCTCGACGGCGCCCTCCACAGCTCGCACACAGTCACGCAAACACTCCTCTCTCTGTGCTCCGCCACGCACGTCGGCCATTTTGGGAAGGAGTCTACGGCTCTTCCCACTCTGCAACCCTTCCACTTCGATTTGACTACTGCTGCTGCTGTTGTTGTTTCCCTCCTGCCCTGTAGAGGCACTAAACAAATCAGAACTGAGTGAGGGACTCGCAACAGCCATGCTAGCTTCGTTAGCATCGCTTCCGGGTTTGGTTTTCGCAGGGCTTCTGTGCTTATTTTCAGGGCTTCTGTGCTTACTGTCAGTCGCTTTAGCATTGCTAACATCAGTAGTAGAAGTGGCATCCACAGCAGTGTGGCTATGCTCGCCTTTAGCATTAGCATTAGCGTAGGCCTTTAGCTGGGCCTCGGCAGCCCTGAGGCGCTCCTGGAGCTCGGCGTTGAGTCGGCTCTGCTCCCACAGTGCCTCCTGAATGGTGTCTGCCTGCCTCTGCACTTGCTGGGGGTCGCGCAGCGCCTGCACCTCCTCCTGCAGCTCCTCCAGCCGGGCCAGCAGCTCGGGGGCGTGGGAGTGCGCAGCGTCCGCCTCGCTCTGTGCCAAGGCTGCGATGGCCTCCTCGGCGCTCCTCACGCACTCCTGCAGCCGGGCGCTCAGGCCTGGAGGCTGCGGTTCTGGCTCCTGGCTGTGATTGTGACCGCCACCTCTGCCGGGGCCCACGCCGGTCTGCGTATCCAGGCTGCAAGCCGTCAGGTAGGCGATGGTGGACTCGGCCGCTTTGAGCGCCTGCAGGTACTCCCGAACGAGGCGATCTTTCTCCTGGAGCTCCGCCTGCAGCACCTCCCACTGCTCCGCCTTCCTCTGCAGAAGCCCCTCCTTCTCCTGACACTCCTGCTGAAGAAGCTCCAGCTGTGTCTCCAGCTCCAGACTCACCACCAGCTCCCCGTCCCCGGGGCCCAGATTCTGGGCAGAGCGCGCGGGGCTGTGCCTGGAGCTCGTGCTCCCCCCTGGGCTGCTGTGCTGGGGGGATCTAGGGGACGTGGGCTGATCCTCAGCGCCCAGGAGTCTCCTCTGGGCTGGGTAACGTGCCCACGAGTCTGGGCTGCCATCGTATGCCGTCTGGTCGCTGCGTCTGCTGGAGCGTGCCAACACTGGCAGCCTGGACTTTACGTACGCCTGAGGACACAAACACCAACCACCATTAACAATCTAACCAATCACACGTGGGTGTCTTTGTTATGTCTCTGGCAAAAGGCCAATCAGATAGACCCTTACTGTGTGTCTGGCCATGAGGTCAATCGTCTTCCTGCTGGGCGAGCTGGACGTAGAGGAGGCACTCTGATCATCCCGACTTTTTTGACCCCCTCTTTCCTCTCTCTCTCCTCTCTCCCCTTCTCCTCTCTCTCGTCTATCCTTCCTCCTCTCTCCTCTCTCTTTCCTCACTGTCTCCCCCTGTCCTCCTCCTTCTTCGCTCCCCCCTACCCTCCTGGCCTCCCTCTCCTGCCTCTCTCTCTCCATCTCTCTCATCCTCCTCTCCTTCTCCTCTCTCTCCTGCTGCAGTCGGCCCTCCAGGCTGCGGGCCCTGCGCTGCGAGACCTCATTCTCCTCCCTCAGTCTCTCCAGCTCGCGGGCCATGCTGACGATCAGCTCCGGGTCGAACCCGGCAGCGGCGACGCCGGCACCAGGGGCTTGGGCCGAGGTGCGCTGCAACTGAGCCTTCAGCTGGCTGATGACCTGCCGGTGACCTCTAGCCTCTGACCTCAGGCGCTGGATGGTGTGGCGGAGGTCGTGGCCACCGGGCCCGTCACTCTCACCAGAGGCCTCGGCGCTCTCCTTGCTCTCTCTAGAACGCTGCTCCTTCTGACTTGATCTGCACAGAAACCATAAACCCACACAAACAAATGAAAAGCCAAAAAAAAAAAAAAAACTTTCCCCACCAATACATTTGAACAAAAGAAGAGTATGGTTCCAAAACACTATAAATCCGCTTCTGAAAATGTTCAAAAGTCATGTTTTTAAATTGTGTATTTCAGTAATTATTGATCAAACCTCAGTTATGTTGATTTTATTATGTAAAAATAAATCAGGTTAAAGCAACCCAACTGCAGATCCACTGATACATCTGAAAAACTAAATTTTGAAAAATTATTTCTGAAAATTCATGAAAATGGTGTATATAGCATTTTGAAACCAAACTCTTCAAAAGTATCTGTACTTTCTACTCCTTACATTCTCAAAAGAGGCTAGTTACTTTTTGCCCTAATTTGAGAATTGCTACAAATATTTTCAACTCAAGGCAATATTGTGTGGCTTCCCAACATTAAGGCAGATTCCAACATGGGCGTGATAATAATAGAATTTCTTATTAAACACCATCAGTTGAGTGAAATAATTCTTAAGGACTCTTACAAGTTAATTTGGAGCATTGAAGTCAGTCTACTTCCTGTACCAAAAACAACCGTCAAAATAGTCCTTTAAACAGGCTAGAGTACTTTTGACTTTCATCCATGAAGTACACTTCAGAGTCTGTAC
>PYXC01000993.1:1660000-1722500 GCA_015244755.2 Tenualosa ilisha | reverse complement strand
TGTGTGTGTGTGTGTGTGTGTGTATGTAGGGCAGGGAATATGAAACACACGAGTGTGTGACCCAAGTTTACCTTCAGTCTGAGCTGAGATACGGAGAGTTGATCTAACTCCGTGTCCTCTGTCTCTCCCAGACAGATGCTCATGTAGGAGGTCTGGTCAGCGATGACACTTGGGAAATCACCTAAATGGACACACAGCGACACACACACACACACACACACACACACACACAGCGACACACACATCACAAACGTGTCATTCAGCATCAGAGAACTTGAGGTGTAGGGATGGGTAACAGGCCAACGTCTCCAGTGAATATCTGGTGCTGACCAAATTCGTTGGCCTTTCCTACTCAGCCGCCGTGTGTGTTTGTGTATGTGTGTGTGTGTGTGTGTGTGTGTGTGTGTGTGTGTGTGTGTGTGTGTGTAGGGACATATAATAGGCCTATGTCTCCAGTGAATGTCTGGTACTGACCAGTGTCATTAGCCTGTCTGACTCAACCGCTGTATGTGTGTGTGTGTGTGTGTGTGTGGATGGATGAATAACAGGCCTATGTCTCCAGTGAATGTCTGGTGCTAACCAGTGTCGTTGGCCTGTCCCACTCCACCGCCACGGCTCTGGATCTGTCCCAGTCGGGTCTGAAGAGATGCGTTCCAGCGTCGAGCTTCCTCTAGGGCAGAGCGTACACTTTGCAGCTCCTCACCTACACACACACACACACAAAACAAATATGTGTAAGATTTTATCGCAACACTTTCCCCATGTTGGCTGCACTGTAGTTCCACAAATAAAATAGAAATAAACATCCTGGAGTCTAATAGCATATAAGTGTCGGCTACTTTACATAACAGAACACATTCACACACAATACACAAGATAGCTTTTAGGTCTCGAATGTACACACACACACACAGGTTTCCAAATAACTAACAGTATCTAAATGACCACATAGGCACCATCTATCTCCCCTGAAACATTGCCCATCTGAACAAGAGGGATCTGAGAGTCAACGGGGAGTTCATGCAAATAACTGAAACAGATCATGTGAGCTGATGGTAAAATTGTAGCATCACATCTGTTACTGAACTGGAGGGGCACAGAAATATGGCCCAATTCCCCTACCCACGCACTGACTGACTGACTCAACCTCTCAACCTTATGGTATGACTATGTTGAGATATTTGATGCTGTTCAGGGATACCCTCATGCACTCCAGGCATACAGTCTGTAGAGTCACTTAGCTCCACACTAATTGTAGTGCACTAGCCTCTAAAAGCATCAGATTTGCTGCAGACAAGTGCCAGTGTTATTTCTGGCAACGGCATATTCAGCGGTGCAAACAGAGCTTCTTCCATGGATGGACAGATATTAAACTTCAGCCCTCTAGCAGCCCGCTGCAACGTGTCTGGTTAAAAACATTCTTTGCTTGTACGTGTCTGGTTAAAAACAATCTCTGTTTGTACGTGTCTGGTTAAAAACGTTCTTTGTTTGTACGTGTCTGGTTAAAAACAATCTCTGTTTGTACATGTCTGGTTAAAAACAATCTCTGTTTGTACGTGTCTGGTTAAAAACAATCTTTGCTTGTACGTGTCTGGTTAAAAACATTCTTTGCTTGTACGTGTCTGTTTAAAAACGTTCTTTGTTTGTACGTGTCTGTTTAAAAACGTTCTTTGTTTGTACGTGTCTGGTTAAAAACATTCTTTGTTGGTACGTGTCTGGTTAAACACATTCTTTGCTTGTACGTGTCTGGTTAAAAACATTCTTTGCTTGTACGTGTCTGGTTAAAAACATTCTTTGCTTGTACGTGTCTGGTTAAAAACATTCTTTGCTTGTACGTGTCTGGTTAAAAACATTCTTTGCTTGTACGTGTCTGGTTAAAAACATTCTTTGCTTGTACGTGTCTGGTTAAAAACATTCTTAGTTTGTACGTGTCTGGTTAAAAACATTCTTTGCTTGTACGTGTCTGGTTAAAAACATTCTTTGCTTGTACGTGTCTGGTTAAAACATTCTTAGTTTGTACGTGTCTGGTTAAAAACATTCTTTGCTTGTACATGTCTGGTTAAAAACATTCTTTGCTTGTACGTGTTTGGTTAAAAACATTCTTTGCTTGTTTATTGTTGAGTTAGATGCCTGTGTTTGAGAGTGCAGGTTGGGAAGTCTTGTCTTGTTGGAGCCCTAGTCTACCCACACCAGTAGGGGTCAGCCATGATACAGAGCACTGATGAAACACACTGGGTTTGAGGCCTAATGAAACGCACACACATGCAGACCGAGGAGCACATGTGATGCAGTTTTTCCCTCCATTATGTACATCTGTGCAAATTAGGCCAGCTGCCCAGTGCTGTATGATCTTGTCTTTACATCCATAGCTATGGGCATGAGTGTGTGTGTGTGTGTGTGTGTATGCATGTATGTATGTATGTGTGTGTGTGTGTGTGTGTGTGTGTGTTTGTGTGCGTGTTCTCTGTGACTGAAAAATGCCAAACGGCCCTGACCGTGAACGGCAGCCAAACAGCTAAGAGCCATCCGTCCAAAAGATCAGTGATCTTCCCTCTCCCCTCGTCTCCCTCGCCCAGCCAACCCCTCCCGTCCCTCCCCCGCCACTCTCACTCACTCCAGCCTGATCCAGGTCATGTTTACGCAAGGCCTATTTATAATGCCACCCTGGAGGGGGTGGGGTGAAAGGGCATCTCCATGGAAATGGGCACTCGAAGCAGATGGGTAGGGAAGGATTAATGCTTCATCTGGTCAACTACACACACACACCCACACCCACACGCACACACACACACACACACACACACACACACAGACACACTTGAACAGTGTTTCTGCAGGTTTCAACAACTTGGATGTAAGATTTTTTAAGAGCTTTTTAAGACAATAATGATTAAAATTTAAGACCACCGTGATGCCCTTTCCAGCAAAAAATTTGCACAGGTTTGCGGGATTTGAGGTGGAATGTATGGATTCTGCTGAATATCCATTGGACACATACTTTTAAATCATCCTGCCGACAACAACTACAAACTTCACTTGAAAAATACGTCCGCTTTCTCTTAAATAGAGGACTCACTTGAAGCTAGTGGCAAGGACCAAATTGGTGCATCTGCAGCAATAATTCACTACTCAGACCAATTTAAGACCCAAACTAAACCAAACCAAACCAAACCAAACTAACCTACCGCACAATATTTCATTACATTTGAGACTTTTAAAGCCTTAAATTTATGTTTTTAAGTTTCAGACATTTTAAGACGCTGTGGAACACCCTGTAAACACTCGTCACACTCATGTATGCTTAAGACCAATACTATAATTTCATGTCTGTGTGTGTGTGTTCTCAATGCAAAGGAAGGGCACACATGAATGAGTGTGTGATCTGAGCGATGGAGCGAGAATGTTGATGGCAGCTTTTGAAAAGGTGAAGTCAGGCAGGCGGACATGCAGGACAGCCACGCACAAGCACCGCAGGTGGAGGCACAACGCTAGCGCAGGAGATGAGTCAGTCGGGTCTTTAGAGTCTGTGTGTGTGTGTGTGTGTGTGTGTGTTTTGCATAAATGAAAAAGCCATAGGCAGATGAAGGTGCTTCTGCATTTGACAAACATAGACACACAAACACACTTGTGTCTACAAAGGGTGTGTGAGATTCAGATTTAAGGGTTATATGTTTGTGTTTATGCCTTTATGAGTGTGTGTTTATGCCTTTATGAGTGTGTGTGTGTGAGTGCAGACAGAGACAGACAAACAAACAAAGGCAGTTTTATTCCACAGTGGCTTTATAAGAAGCAAGGATGAAATGATTACAGACGAATGGAGATGAAGGGAAAGTGCAGACATAGAGGACAGGCTTTAGGGCAGAGTCTGTGTATGTGTATGTGTGTGTGTGTGTGTGTGCATGTGTGTGAGGGAGAGAGAGAGAGTGAGAGAGAGCCAAAGGAACAAAGACAGCAGTGAAATGAGGAGAAGGACAAACTAAAAGAACAAAGCAGACAGTTAGTACTGAGAGGTTATTTGTTGCGTCTCTGACCACACACTGATTTGGTCATGTAGCCTAAACAACAAAACAATTCAAAATGAGAGATGGTGGAGTCTGTGTGCATGTGAGAGATGTGACTGATATAGATGCTTGTTATATGACGCCACCATGTCATGTCTACCTATAACATAACCCAAAAAGTGCATCGGCCATTTATAACCCCACACGATACCTTGGCCGGGACTAAGCTGAGGTAATCAGAAGGAGATAGAAGCTTCAAGTATCCCACAAGGAGGGGGGGATCCCCCTTCTCTGCCAATGACTGGCTGTCACAACTAGCACCCAACCCTGTGATTGGCTGTCAGGCCTGTCCCTCTACTGCACCTTCTCTTTGATTGGCCCTCTGCAGGTCCTGCTCCAGCTGCTCCCGGAGCTGCTCGTTGGCCTGGATGCTGGCCTCCAGCTGCTGCCGCAGGAGCTGCACTGCCGTGAGCTCCAGCTGAAGGGCCTGCAGACGCGCCGCGCTGAAAACAACGACACAGTCAAAGCACACACTCACGTTAGCAACGCAGTCTCCACAGTCTGCGCAACGCTAACAAAGGAGAACTCCGGTGTGAATCAGTCAATATCCTGTTGTGTGATGTTGCGGAATGTTATCAGTATTTGGTGAGAATTTGGTGCGACGTAGATTGAGTTTCAAATGATTCACACTGGACTTCTCCTTAATTAGCGTTGGATAGACTGCTGACTGATTAATTAGTGTTGCAGTGTCACACCAGATTTCTCGTTACAATGATGTTCAGGTAATGCTCAAGAAATGTCTGGAATGACACCAATAAGCTACTTCACTGGAACTATTCTGAAGTACATTCTGAAGTACTCATGAGTCAAATGAATACTGCAATGATTTCATTCAATGATTTGTCCCTGCATCTTCATATAAAATAAAATACTGGTAGGGCATGTGACATAGCTGTGTATAAAAACCTTCTTCACACACACACACACACACACACACACACACACACACACCTGTCCTGCTGTTTGACTGAGCGAACCAGGTTGGAGTAGAGCTGTTGTTCGGCCCTCAGGGAGCGGTTGAGTGCCTCCCACTCCCTCTGCAGAGCAGACAGGGGCGGCAGGTCCTGGAGACAGAGGTCACGAGTGAGCAAGCGTCTGTTTGTGTGTATGTGTGTGTGTGTGTGTGTGTGTGTGTATGAGGGTAGGGGGTGGGGTTTCTATATTCCTACCTCTTTGCTGTCCCCTCCAATGCTGGTGCTCTCTCTCTCAGGAGGACCTGGACCCCTACAATCATCTCTTTGGAGCTGCTGGAGAGGGAAAGTGTAATGTTAAGCAAGCACGCACACACATGCACACACACACACACACACAAAACTGCATTTGGGTACTCTGACGGAGAGAAGGAGCAGTTATCTTTATTGTGCACACACACACACACACACACAAACACAATTATATGTGACTTACATTGATGGTCTCCTCCTTTGTGCTGAGAGTGTGTGTGAGGGTCTCTATACTGAGGGTCTGTTCTTTTAGTCGCCCCTCAAGCGATGCAACCAAACTCTATGAAAGGACAGAGGCAGACAGACATGTAGGCAGGCAGACAGACAGGCAGACAGAGACAGACACACAGACAGACAGGCAGACAGAACAACCCAGGATGAAGCTGTGGGGTGCATGATAAATTTAAATGTAAAGTGAGGATTAGGTAAAGGGGGTTGGATTAGGATTAAGGGTGGTTTGGAAAGTGTGTGTGTGTGGAGGCCCATGCGTCTCACCTTGAGTTCTTCCTCCCTCTGAAGGGCTTTGTTGAGATCTCAGTCTTCACTGCCAGCTGTTTCGTCAGGGCAGTCACAGACTTGCTCTCCTTCGCACTCTCACCTGACTCCTTCTCATTTACTTCGACTAGTGGGAGAGACAGAGACATGATTCCCCAGGAACAAAATACTAAATCCACTATAATTGACCACATATAACGGCATCACATGGGGTCTCTCAGTGTCACATATGACTGCATCACATGGGGGTATCTCAGTGTCACATATGACTGCATCACATGGGGGGTCTCTCAGTGTCACATATGACTGCATCACATGGGGGTCTCTCAGTGTCACATATGACTGCATCACATGGGGGTCTCTCAGTGCCACATATGACTGCATGACATGGGGGTATCTCAGTGTCACATATGACTGCATCACATGGGGGTATCTCAGTGCCACATATGACTGCATCACATGGGGGTATCTCAGTCCCCTGCAGGGACTTAAATACTTCAGGCTTTGAACATGGAAATAAATGTCCTACTGCTGTCACCATATTTACTGCTGCTGCTGCTGTTGTTGTTTGTGTGTGTGTGTGTGAGTGTGTGTGTGTGTGTGTGTTTTTAGGGGGGTTACCGTCTCTCTCCTCTAGCTGTTGCTGAAGAAGCTGGATGGTCTGTCGGAGCTCCAGCACCTGAGGACCTGAGGCGTCAGACTTCAACTCGGCCAGGTAACGATCCCGCTCTTGCCCCTGTTCAAGCAGCTTCTGCACATGCGCACACACACACACACACACACACAAATAATATTTATATATGACTGATTTTCCCCCTCATTGTTTATGTTTTTTTGGAAGATATTTCTGGGGCTTTTTTGCCTGTATTATGATTGGTCAGTAGTGAGTGACAGGAAATGACTGGGAGAGGACCGAGGCGTCGGACTCAAACCCGTGTTTCCGAATTTATGGTATGACGCCCAAGCCCAGTGAGCCACAGCGCCCCCACATGTTCACTTTTCACCACTACAATAACAATGATTATGGTTCACAAGGTCTGTCCATTAATCATAAGAGTGTTTGGGGTGTATTGGTGTTTGCCCTGTCATAATTATTAGTGGAGAGACCATGCTCCTTCAAACACTTTAGAAGCTAATAACACTTGTGGTTGTTGTGGATGCCAGGGGTGACTCACGTTGATGAGGTCATCTTTCTCTGCCAGCTGGGCGCGGAGCTGTGCGGTGGTGAGGTGGGCGTCCTGCGTGGTGGCAGCGGAGTGTGTGTGCGCGTCGCTCAGCTGTCGCTGGAGCTGTGTGAGACGGCCCCGCAGCTCCTGGAGCTCGGCGTCACGCTCCCGCAGGCTACGGCTGTGACGCTCCGATGAGTCCTGCCGCACACACACACACGCACGCACGCACACACACTCTTAATGTATTTTATTTATTCCTTTTGTAGTTGTATTGTTCTTACTGTAAATACCTATGTACTTCAATTTTCTTTGCAAAACTGCCATGTGAGCATTAAATAAAACTCTCTCACACACACACACACACACACACACACTCCAGCTAAATCTCCAAAGAGCTATATGTTCTGATCTGTGATGAATACATGTTCGTGTATGAGAAAATGAGTATGTGTGTGTGCGTGTGTGTGTGTGTGTGTGTGTGTGTACCTGCAGTAGCTGCTCCTTGCTGCTGATGGTGGAGAGGAGAGTATCTACGGTGCTCTTATGTTCATTCAGGAGTCTCTCTCGCTCCTTCAGGGCTGCGGCCAGCTCTGCTTCTGCGACCTTCAACCTCTGGGTCAGCCGATCTGCCACATCTCCCTCCCGCTCCTGGCACTTACTCAGCAGAGAGGCTGACAGCTCCTGCACACCCACCCACACACACACACAAACAAACACACATACACACACACACAGAGTAGCCCAAGGGAGTTAGTCTTTATTTAATAGTGTGCTGTGGGTGTAGATGCTAAAAGCACAT
The DNA here is from genome assembly GCA_015244755.2 of Tenualosa ilisha. Classification (NCBI taxonomy): domain Eukaryota; kingdom Metazoa; phylum Chordata; class Actinopteri; order Clupeiformes; family Clupeidae; genus Tenualosa; species Tenualosa ilisha. The sequence continues at coordinate 1,714,753 of PYXC01000993.1, read as the reverse complement.
GTTTGTGAGTGTGTGAGTAGCTGTTAGGTCTTTGACATTGTGATTTGGCGCATGCTAGAGTTATGTTGTATTTGCATGTCACTAAATGTGTGTGTGTCTGTGTGTGTGTGTTTGTATGAGAGACAAGAGGCCCTATGTCATTGCTTTCACTTTCCAAGGTATTCCAGTAAATGTCTCTGTCTGTGTGTGTGTCTGTGTGTATGTGTGTGAGAGACAAGAGGTCCTATGTCATTGCTTTCACTTTCCAAGGTATTCCAGTAAATGTCTATGTCTGTGTGTGTGTGTGTGTGTGTGTGTGTGTGTGTGTGTGTGTGTGTGTGTGTGTGTGTGTTACCTCCAGGTCTTTGGTTTTGCTGTCCAGAGTGTGCTGCAGCTGCTGGATGAGGGCGTCTCTCTCTCTGAGCGCTCGGTTCAGGCTGTCCTCTGTGCTCTGCTTGCTCCTCTGCAGGTTCTTCAGGGAGTTCACCTGCTGCTGCAGCTCAACATCTCTCTCTTTCACCAGAGCATCCAGACCCTGGGCCACACACACGCACACACACACACCACACACACGCACCACACGCACGCACACGCACGCACACAAACACACGCACAATTTGTCATTCAGTATTTGATTTAGAGGTCACAACTAGATTTAGATGTTGCTTTAGTTTATTACATGAACTGAATGACAATCAGAAACTATCCAGGCACCAACTGAGAGCTACATTAAGTACTCCACAGTACCACTCACACACTCCACACACAATGCACGCTCGTCAACACCTGCAATCTGGAAGTCTCTCTTCCCCAACCCCCTATACAAGCAAACACCATGGAGCTTAAGCACAAATATTAAAATTGCTGGACTACCAATAAATCTCATCCCATAATAATGTCTGGGGTTGGATATAATGAGAGGCAGGTCAACTGAATTATAAATCTTGGACTTGATCAGGGCTTATCTTGTTTGTACTGGAACATAGGGCTTCTAGGACAAACATACACACACGCACACACACACACATTTACACGCACAGGCGTGCGCACACACACACACACACACTTACACTGATGGTCTCCTGGTTGTGTGCGAGCAGGTTGTTGAGTCTCTCCAGGTCCCTCTCCTTCTCTCGCAGAGAGAGCTGCAGCTGGTGGACCTCATTCTCCTTCTCTTCCACTGCAGTGAACTTCTCATCCAGCGCAGCCTACACACGCCACACACACACACACGCACACACACGCACACACGGAGTTAATCATGGCTGCCTGACAGATGGAATGAGTGGGAGCAGAGTGTGGAAGGTGAGTGCTGATTAGCGCTGTACCTCCAGTGCCTTCTCCTTCTCCTTCAGCCTCTCCCGCAGCTTGGTCAAGATGACGTCACTCCCAGCTGGAGTTCTGCTCTGCTCCATGTCTCTCAGCATGTTCATGTACTCCTGAGACACACACACACACACACACACAGCGTTTCATTGGAAACTACTTTCCTGTGTAGTCTAAGATTCCTTTGTTTTTCTACGTGTGTGTGTGTCTGACAGTGATGAAGTATACCTGCAGCTGCTGCTCTTTGTGCGTGAGTGTGTGCGTGAGGCGCTGGATGGTCGACTCGTGCGTGTGCTCCCTCCTCTTGCTCTCCTCCAGCTCCTCGCTGCGCTCCTTGTCCCTCTCGCTCTCCCTCGCCCCGAGCTCGCCACTCAGCTTCTTCAGCTGGTTCTGCAGGTCCTGCAGGACACAACACCACACGACACACAATCAGCTTTTATGCGTCAGAAAGTTGGGACGGTGGTAGCGTAGCGGTTAAGGAACCTGGCTGTGCAAGCAGCCTGAAAGTTGTGGGTTGGAATCCCAGCTGCGACCGTTGTGCCCCTGAGCACACTGAGGCTCTTAACCCTAAGTTGCTCTAGGGGAGACTGAACAATTGATAGTTGACAAAATGTAAGTCGCTTTGGCTAAAAGCATCTGCTAAATGCATAAATGTGAAAATGTAAATGCATTAAATGCATTCAATCAACCCGCATACTTTAGATTCTACATGCACGGCTCGAAACCACAAGCTCAGGTTCAAAATACGCATTTCCTTTATCTCACACTTAAAAAGAAACACTTTATTTTCTTTCCCAGATTTATACAGATACCCTATAAATATAAATGAGAGAAGTGTGTGTGTCCAGACTTCTCATAATAACATGAGGCTATTTTGTTTTTCATCTTCTTGTTGATGTGTGTTTGCCTGTGCTGACTGTGTTTATATTTGCAAAGTCTGACCAAACAAAAGCATGCATGTTCTCTCTTGACAGTCTTGGCGTGTCTGTTTAAGAACCAGTTGAGTGTGTGTGTGTGTGTGTGTGTGTGTGTGTGTGGTGTGTGTGTGTGTGTGTGTGTGTGTGTGAGTGAGTGCATGTGTCCTCACATTGATGGTCTTGTCCTGTCTTTGTTTGGTCTGCTGCAGGGCGTCCAGCTCGTCCTGGAGTGTCTGGCGCTCGTGGATGAGTCGCTGCACCTCGGCGTCGCGGCCGCTCACAATGCGCTCCAGACGCTTGCACTCGGACACACACGCGTGCAGGTCGCCCTGTAGCCGAGCCAGCTCCGCCTGACGCTCCAGCAGCTGATTCTGCTGCTCCTCAGCACCCTAAACACACACACACACACACACACACACACAGACATGGATGTAGGAAATAAATTCAGTGTTCCACCAACTATGTATGCATCATTATAAGGAACTCAGCTATGAAACTATGAAAAATAAATTGTATGAATTCACTCTCTCTTACTCACACACACACTCACACACACACTTGCCTGGTACTTTTGAAGTTGGGCTTTGTGCAGGGCATCTCTTGCTTTAGTAAGAGCCTGATCTCTGTCTTCAAGATCACGGTACAAGTCCTCTATCTGCAACACAAAAACACACACACAAAAAGCTGCATGAGGCTTTGAGAATGGTACAATGTGTTAGTCAGCGTACGGTCAGCACGCATGGTGTGTGTGTCTGTGAGTGTGTGTGTATGTATGTGTTTGTGTTTGATATGTACCTCTTTCTCCTTCTCCTTGAGGACAAGGCTCAGGCCTTGGATTGTTTTGTCTCGTTTCAGAGAGTTTTTCTTCTCTTTATCGAGCTCTCCATCTTTTTCCCCCAGCTTCCCGCTCAACTCCTGAAACACAGGAAGACATGGACACATGGAGAGGGAGAGAGAGAGAGAGAGAGAGAGAGAGAGAGAGTGAGTGAGTGAGTGATCTAAACGCGGATCATTTTTTTAGTTTAATCAGAAATATTCTCACTCTGATGTCCATTTCCCAAACCCAGTTAGGTGGCTACTGCATTTCAACTTAGTTAGCAACTATGTTTTGAGGAAACCCACCCCTACACTGTACGTGTGTGTTGTTAGGGTGTTTCCGTGTGCGTCACCTGCATCTGGATGTTACCTGATTATCATCCTCTAAAGCCTGATTTTTGGTCTTGAAGGTGTTGAGCTCCTGGGTGAGTTGCTTGGTAGCGGCCTCTAGTCGTGCCAATTCTGACTGCTTCTGTTCAGACACCTAAAAGACAGAGACACAAAAATGCTGACACACAAAAAACAGCCCTAACCCCAACCCAAAACCATACTTACGCATCCAATACACACTCATTCAAACACACACACACACACACAAAAAACAGCCCTAACCCCAACCCAAAACCATACTCACGCATCCAATAGGCACTCATTCAAACACACACACACACACACACAAAAAAACAGCCCTAACCCCAACCCAAAACCATACTCACGCATCCAATAGGCACTCATTCAACGACACACACACATACACACACACGCACACACACACAAAAAACAGCCCTAACCCCAACCCAAAACCATACTCACGCATCCAATAGGCACTCATTCAAACACACACACACAAAAAACAGCCCTAACCCCAACCCAAATCCACTTACGCATCCAATAGGCACTCATTCAAACACACACACACACACAAAATTTAGCCCAAACCCCAACCCAAAACCATACTCACGCGTTCAATAGACATTCAAACACATTCAAACACACACACACACCAAACAGCCCTAACCACAACCCAAAACCATACTCACGCATCCAATAGGCACTCATTTAAACACACACACACACACACACACAAAACAGTCCTAACCCCAACCCAAAACCACTCACGCATCCAACAGGCACTCATTCAAACACACACACACACACACCAAACAGCCCTAACCCCAACCCAAAACCATACTCACACGTCCAATAGGCACTCATTCAAACACACACACACACACAAAACAGCCCTGACCCCAACCCAAAACCATACTCACGCGTCCAATAGGCACTCATTCAAACACACACACACACACACACAAAACAGCCCTGACCCCAACCCAAACCATACTCACGCGTCCAATAGGCACTCATTCAAACACACACACACACACACACAAAAAGCTGATACTGAAACACCCACAGATACACATAAAGAGCATCGGCCCAAAAAGTTAGCCCAAAACACTCACACACACACACACACACACACACACACACACTGAAGGATCCAAGTGCTATCAAGCATTCCTATCCTTTCCTATGCCTCCTGTGAGTATCATCTACCTCCACAACAATGGGCGTGTACTCATCGTTAAACTCCTCCTCCATCTCTTTGAGGACCTGCGCTGTGATTGGGTGAGTGTTCCTGCGGGCAGCCGCGTAGCCGAGGTGGTGCCGGGGTTGGCGAGGCTGCGACAGCACGGGGATCCTGCTGACCCGTGTGTGCGGGATCGGCCGAGGCTGAGCGCTCCTGACCAGCTGCAGCCAATCAGAGAGCACCGATGGCCCCTCGGCGACGAGCCTGGGCGTGGGGAAGGCGGAGTCGGCGGAGGCCAGACCCTGGAGGGACTGGAGAGAGACGGAGCGGCGGCGCGAGAGAGACAGCGTCTGGGCCTGGCTGTGCGCCCGAGTCTGGGCCTTCCGCTGGAGCACCAGGGCGGAGTACTCGCGACTGGGGCCGCAGCGCCTCGGGATGTGGGAGCGCAGGAACCTCGGGCGGTCCTCGCTCAGCGAGCCCTGGCTGCCGCGCCACATCGCTCGGGCGCGGGCGCCCGCCTTCGACAGGCCCTCAGCCCCCTTCTCCTTGGTCGCCACGGCGACCGGCTCCTGATCGGGCGAAGGCTGGCTGCGGCCCTGGCGCGACAGCTCCGGCTGAGGCTGCATTTCTTCGCCCCCCGCTTCACACTCCTCCTCTGGATGGGTGGTGATGCTGGACTGAACCTCCAAAAGCGTCTGCAAGTCCTGCAGCTCGGCGCTCGGCGAACGAGAGCGACCTTCATCCTTCTTCTCCTCCTCCTCCTCCTCAGGAGGGTTGTTCTGGCGGTACTTGCGTCGGACGCGCAGGCAAAGCTCTTCGCGCTCGGCCTGCAGCGCGTGCACGCGGGCCGCCTGCACTTCCTGCTGCTGCCGGATCTCGGCGTCGCACTGGAGGACGCGCTCCAGCAGGAAGACGCACGTGCCGCACAGCAGCTCGCCGCGCCCGTCCCTCTGCAGCTCGGCCACGCCCAGGGCCCGCGCCAACAGCACCGCTAGGCGCCGACGACCGCACGCTCCGAACAGCCAGCGGCACTGGTTGCCCCGCAGCTGGGCGCCACACACCCGACACGGCTCCCGCATGACCTCGGCTGCTCAGACTTTCTCATACACACACACACACACGCACTGAAGTGTGTATTAAGATCGTACATCCAATCGACAAAGACTTAACAGACTCCTCATACGTGCAGACTCAAACATCTAAAGGGGGCAGCGTGATCCATGAGGTGCAAAAACACAGCTGTGAAGGCCGCGGACGTGACAAGGCACACACACACACGTGTGTGTGTTGTGAAGTCAAGACGAGAGTCCATCTAGTCCAAACGAGCTTGAAAAACTGCGACAGCGTTAGTGCTTTCCCCTCAGGCCAGCACTGCGCTTTGCTTGTTGCCTTGTGCCTGTCTGCTCTGTCTAGCTTAGAGACACAGGATGAAGCACCAACCCTGCCACCAATCCACTAAATCCCCTACACACACACACACACACACACACACAGAGACAGACAGACAGACACTTACACAAAGATGTGCACACATACTCACAAACACAAACACACACACACACAGACAGAGACACTGACGCAAAGATGTGCACACATGCACGCAAACACACACACACACACACGCGCGCACAAGGAAGCGCACACACGCACAAGGAAGCGCACACACAAACACACACACTGGAAATCCACAGTAGGTGGCAGCGTGATGTTATGTCACACAGTCCCAAACCTGCTTAGGTAATCCCTCTTACTCTCTGCTCTCGCTGTCTGACCATAAAGATGCCATGAACCTCCCCCCCATCTACCCTCCACACCAGATCCCATCATCTTGCAGTCAGTCAGAGGTTGTTCCTGACAAACGACTACAAGACAACAGCATCCTTCCCTGTAGTCCAAAGGCACCGACAAACCCATGGCTATGCCAAGCATCTCTGTCTTTTAGTCTCCCTCACATAGTCAGACACACACACACACACACACACACACGCACGCACGCACGCACGCACACATGTACACATACACAGAGAGGGATTAGTTTTCTAATATTTTATTCCAAGCAAGATTTCCATTTATAACTGTGTCGCTGCACGCCTGTGGCCAAAGTGTTAATCCAGCTTTAGCCTGCTGACCTGAAGTGCGTTCACTGTGCGCGCGCGCAAACACACACACACACACACACACACGCAGGCACGCACACACACACACACGTCTTTCCTCTTCATCAAGACTCTCGGAATGAGTTTGTCTACGGAGGCCGGTGGTAGTGAGCAATGCAGACAAACTAGAAAGAAAAGCATCCAACATAAACAGAACTGATCTTGAATTTCAGAGAGCTTTCAGTATTGCACTGATGCCAATGCAAAGAAATCCACAGACCAAAAACCAGACCGAATATCTGAGGCATAAACTCACACAGGGTCACATGAGATTACCAGCCAAGTCACCAGAGTGTCAGCACAGTCCCAACAGACACTGCAAAGTGAGCTCAAACTGAACACAACCATTTGACCCTGTGTGTCCAAATGTACTCCCCATTCACCAGTACACCTAAACAAACACAGACAGGTCTTCCCTCCTCCCTCAGACTGAGGAAGGTAACTTTAAGGCCCCTCAATAACCCGTCGTTGACTGTTACTCAGTTCTGAATGCTAGCAGTGTTTCACACCTACTGCCTAGACTATGGCGACCTGCTTTGCACCACCACAATCTAAATACGGGACTGACAATATTGCAGCCATGTTTGAGGCACACATATACTGATGTTTCAGTCTCCCGTGTTTTGCATGAATACAGGGCCACTTCAGGTTCATTTTGCTTTAGAAACAATGAACATGAAGTTGCAATCAAATCAGCGGGAGTGCACCACACATACACACCTCCCCCTCCACCACAGTCTCATAAGAATGATATGGGGAAACACTGGGCCAGCACAGTCATCACAGACACAACAAACAGCCAGTGTGTACACAACTGCACTCGCCATTCACCAGTACAGTTAAACAAATGCAAACAGATCTTCCCTCCTTCCTTAGAACAAGGAAGATAAGGCCACAAAGACTCCTCAATGTCACCGTCTCTGTGTGTGTCATTCAGCCAAGCTATTCTACAATCTGATAGAAGAGTGTGTTCAAGAGCAAGTGGGGACAGACAGAGAGAGAGAGAGAGAGAGAGAGAGAGAGCAAGCTAGCGAGCGCGAGAGAGAGAGAGAGAGAGAGAGCTCTAAAGAGTGAAAAGGGAAACAGGAGTGAGTGAGTGAACATGTAATCAGTACATCCTGTCAAGCCCACAGCTGTTAAGTGGATAAGCACATAGGTACGCTGGCAAGCGCACCTCTCCCTCTCTCTCTCTCTCTCTATCGCGTCTATCCTCTAGGGTGGCAGAGAGCGCCCTCCTCTGGCAATGAGCCACCGTTACCCTGCTAATATCCTGCAGCCCGAACCTGACCCAGCATCCTCTCTGACCCACAATCTCATTCTACAGCAGAGACTACAAAGCTTTAAGCTCCAGCTGGGACTGAGACACACACACACACACACACACACACACACACACACACCAACTACATCCACCAGAACATATAACAGCACTGAAAAATTTAACTTGTCTTACCTTGACCTCTCTTTCTGCTTTTACTGTCAGAGTGTTCAGTTCATCTTTCAGCGCCTGTAAGAACACACATCCATTACCTTCACTTCATAATGTCTGTGTTTTACTCAATGCACAATCTACATGATAACACTGACAGTCACTTATGATGACACACATGATGATGACAGTCACTTACTTGTAGCTCACCATCCCTCTGGCCAATGACAGTGTTGAGCTGCGCAATCTGCGCAGGGGTTGGCTGCTCTGGGCTGCCTTTCTGGAGCTCACCAATCAGATCGCCCTGTTTCTTCAGCGATGCTTGCAGTTCCCCAATCAGCCTGGGAAAGAATTTTAATTACACTATGTTAACTCATCACACTGATTTTAAATCACAGTGCTGCTCTTGAGTCTTTGCTGTAAATTTGTAATTAGCATTTAGATGCAATATATTACCATGGCTTGGGACTAGTTTTTGTAAGTTAATGGCAATTTGAATATCACAATAAAGTAAACTTGGTGGTGGGATGACTATTTTTATGCACTGAGTGACTGATAACAAGATATGATGTCACTGCTGCCACCTCACCGGTCCTTCTCTTGTAGTGCTTCCAGGTGATTGGTGGGCTCCGGCCGGGCGGAGGGTTGTGATTGGCCGAGGTCCTGCAGCTGTCTCTGCAGGTCAATGTTGTTGCGTTTGTGCTGCTCTGCAATGATGGCCATTCTCTCCATCTCCCCCTGGGCCTCCTGAAGACTCTGGACAGAAGGATGAAGGAAAAAAAAAAGAAAGAGAGAGTGAGGGAAGAGAAGAACAACGGGCCTTATTTACCAATATCTTCTTAAGAATTTTCTCCAATTCACTTCAACACAAATCTTCTAGAATGCTGCGTAAATGGATTTTAAGGGCAAACTCCTTTGTAAGAATGGGCTTCATTCAGTAAGCAATGTTAGTCACATTGATACAGATGCACAAAGACAACTGTAGTGAATCACAGTGCAGACATTTCAAAAACACTTCTCTGGTCCATGTTTGTATATCTGACTAAGTTTGTAACAGCATGACAATGAGGTGTGTGTGTGTGTGTGTGTGTGTGTGTGTGCATACCCCTTCCAGCTCTTGAATTCTCTGGTTGAGCATGTCTCGGAGAGCGTCCATTTCTCTCTGGGCACGCTCTCTGATGTTTGCTGCATCTGCGACATCTCTGTTTGCTAAACTCTCAAGTGCTTTCCTGGAAACAACAACAAAAAACTAAATTCTAAACACACATCGCATTGTGGTATAGGAGTTTTATTTCTTCAACACCAAACGCTGCAGTGCTACACAGACTATGAGTGTACTGTATGCGTGTGTTAACATGTGAATGACTCACGAGGCAGACACCAGAAGCTCTTGTTTCTCACTGAGATCTTTCTTCAAGGACTCCACCTCCACCTTCAACTCAATGTTCTACACCCACACCCACACACACACACACAGGCATAAACTTTGACAACCCAAAACTGAACAGGAAAATCGTTATGCTTCAGTTGTTTCTAAGAGAGAAGGAGGGAGGGAGGAGGGAGTCCACGCAGACAGACAGTGCGAGTCTGGACACCCCTCCTCCCAGGACCTGGTTTTCCCCTAAGATCACAGCCAGGGTGACTTCACAGGCAACTCAGATGAGACCAGAGGAACATGATTTAACACTGTGTATGGGAGACTCAGAGCAGACTCAGGAACATGGCCTTGGGCTTTATTGTGTGTGTGTGTGTGTGTGTGTGTGTGTGAGAGTGTGTGATGTAGGCTATGTGAAACTGAAAATGGAGATACGGTGACTCATTTGACTGCTGGTGTTTATCACCAGCACTGTAAGACATCACTGCAGCAACATCCAAACGGTATCCAAAACAAGATATTGATATTTGGTGTCCATGTCCGTGTGTGTGTGTGTGTGTGTGTGTGTGTGTGTGTGTGCATGTGCATGTGCATGTGTGTGTACCGTTTTGTAGATGTCCTCAGTGGAGTCATCACATTTCTGTTGCATGCGCTCTTCCAAAAAGTAGATCCTGAGTTTCAGGTTGAAGTTCTCCTTCTTCAGCGCTGTGATTTGCTGATGAGAAACAAACACATATCACCATGACCAATGAGAGCAAAGTTGTGCTGGCCCACACAATGCCCTTGGCTGCTCTCCATGACTCACACATGCACAGATATGACATATCCACTCTAAGCAGCACAAGCCAACAGTTCCCTTTGTGTACTGTTGTGTATGTGTGTGTGTGTGTGTGTGTGTGTGTGTGTGTGTGTGAGTGAGTGTGCATAAGTGTGTGAATGTATGTGCCTGTGTCCACTTGAGTGTAAGGGAGGATGGGGGATGGGGACGATGTTATGAGATCACTCTGTGTGTGTGTGTGTGCGTGCGTGTGTGTGTGTGTTTGTTGCACACTGTGCATCATTGTGCCCCATTTCACTCCCCACATCTGGACTGGGGGATGGGGGAGGCAAAGGAATAAAGAATGGAGAACAGAAAAAGAGAGAGGGAGAGAGAGAGAGGGAGGGAGAGAGAGAAAGAAAAGTACCTAAAATAGAAAAATGAGAAGAATAAGATCTTAACACTAAATTATGATGTCAACATATAAACTCCCCTGCCGTCCCATATAAGGCCAATAACAGCATCTGACTCCCTCTCTAAAGACTCTGAAATATGTGGGGAATCTGTAGATTTTGGATGCCGACAGCAGAGCAAACCTGAATGCTCTTGGCAGAGCCAGAGCCTAAAACTGAAATTCTAACATCCCAACGAAAGCCACTAGCAGAAACAATTGACATTACATTGCTCCTTATTTAATCTAGATCAGTAAATGATTGAGAACAAACTCACTTCCCAGAGATAACGCAATGGTTTTAATGCCAGCGCTTAAGCTGTTTACTGTCACTCACAAGCTACCTTAACACTTGCAGCACCAATTGACAGAGGCTAATCTAGAGAAGAACGAATTTAAAAGCTCATTGGAAAATCATTCATCAAACTTTGGTGGTTTTGAAGCAAAAACAGTCAGACTGTCCATTCATAGTAGTAACGTATTGAGTAGAAGTGACCAACATTAGCGACTGTATAGGGAGCTGACCAAGGTGCTGAAGTGTGGCTCTTTAACTAAGCTACTTATTCACATTTATGCATTTAGCAGACGCTTTTATCCAAAGCAACTTATATTTGTCAACTGTCAATTACATCAGGCCAGCCTCCCGTAGAGCAACTTAGGGTTAAGAGCCTTGCTCTAGGGCACAACGGTACAACGGTGGTAGCCAGGATTCGAACCCACAATTTCCAGGGTACTACCATGCTAGACAGGTTCCTTAACCGCTATGCTACGCCGCCACCGCCCATCAACACGAGGACAGTGTAACACCACAATGAACGCCCCCCAACACAAACCCACATCCTCTCCACTCTTTTTGTCCCTGTTACAGACCATTTCAGTGATATAAACCAAAACAACATTCTATTTCATTCCCAAACTACTTCCAGTCAGTCCTGGCATGGGCGTCTTGTAATAATTAAACTCTTGAGACAGTCTACACACACCACCAATAATGCCACCACACAGCCCCTTGCCCATCTCCCCCACAAGTCAACACAACCTTCACAGTTTGTTTGACCCATCTCCACCTCCAGGAAGCTCCACTCCCCTCACCAACACACAGCCCTGACCTCCTTAATCAGATCACTCACCATCACCACTAAATTAGTCACGACTGTAATATTCAAGGGAACAAAACGACCAACATTATGTTATTATTATTGTTATTACTACTGGGGGCAAAGAGGCTATGGCATAGTCTCTTATGGGGCCAAAAATGTCCAGCAGCTGCAATGTCTGAGCACATACATATCATATTTCATATCAAATGCCAAGTTTTGCACATCCATAGCAACAGGAGACAGCCCAAAACAGTGTCATCATGACTCTGCATGCTCCATCCCTCTCTCACAGTCACAGACACAAACACGCAGGCGCACATGCACACACATACACAACACAAACATAAACACACACACACACACACACACACACACACACACACACACACACACACAGACAAACACAAACACACAGACAAACACACACACACATTCTTCAATTTCTTTAGAGTGGTGTACTCACATTCTCATAGTCCTTCATGGTGAGTGCTTTGGAGGGGGAAATCTTCCCCGGAGGGAAAGTGGAAGCTGGTGGAGTGAAAAAACAGAAGAAGATGAGGACAAAGACCCAGCATGAGGGAGCATAATATTAATAGATCAGATCTCTCACTGCTTAACACTGATTAGAAACATGTTGATGAGGAGTCAGTGGTTATTTAGTTAGCAGGTAGTTTCACAGACAAACTGGAGCCAAACTTAAAATACACATTGGGCCATGTGCAATCTCCATCTCTAAATAGACCTGGGCACACATAAGTGCGTGCGTGCAGACACGTGTGCATGCGCGCGCACACACACACACACACACACACACAAACACACACACACACACAAACACACTACTTTCCAAAGAATGCATTAAGTATCTCAAACGTTTTCATAACCCTAGTCATCATTCAGTACTTAAAGTACCTCCTTATGGGCTGAGCATTTACATGGAGCCTTTCGAAGCGTCAAGTGTTTGTTGTGACATGACACTGAGTTGCACTTACTAACCAGTTATCACTACAAGCTGCATGTAAACAACAACCTTAACCAAAGAACAACACAAGTAGGACTTGAAAGTTAATGTGAGTGTGTGTGTGTGCACATGTGTCTGTGTCACCTGTACCTGACATGCTGTCCAGGCTGAAGTCTGCTAGTCCATCAGGCAGTCTGGTGAAGGTACTACGATGGGAAACAAAAAAATTAGACCTACTGAGCATATATAAAAATGTTACGAATATACACAGCTAAGCTAAGGAATAAACAAACCAAATTCTTTCTCATGACTATTAAATAACAAGCCTATTACATTATTCAGTATGTAAAGCAATAGCAAAGCATTACATAAACAAACAGCAATGCTTAGGAGACTGCTACTACCCAGACAAAACAAGAGGTAGGCTACTTTTGCACAGCACAGTCAGTAAACATAACACTGCCACCCACAACCCAAAATCCCACAGGCTTAAGCAATAGCCAACAAAGAGAGAAAACATTATCACAATTTACAAACACAAAAGAGCATAAATGAATGTCACACAGACCAGCATTATGAGAAATAGCCTGCCAGGAAGCATCACAAATAATTCCTGCATCACTGAATACAGCCCCATGACACTGTCCGTTACAGCCTAGAAGAGTGAGAACGTGCAACTGCATGCTTTCACTGTTTACCTTTCTACTTCAAAGGAGAATTTCAATGGGGCGCGCACACACGCCAACAAGTGCACATTTTCTCCTATAAGGCTGACTAAGGCTCTTTATTCAGCCAGCTCCTGCCCCTAATGACACTTCTTCAAACTGCATATATTGCAATTGCACATAAAAAGGTGAAAATCATTTTACAACCTCAAATAACAGCACTTTTTATGGTGGAGAAGAACTGAACTGTTAGGTCATGGACAATGCATTGTTGCATACCTCTGCTACTGACCATTGCCCTTTTTAGTCCCAAAGACCTGAGTTACGGTATATAACCTTACTGGTTGTGGAGCAGTGTGCAAGTTAAATGTGCATTCTCTTGTGCATCTCTATGCATTTATTTCAAATGGGTAGGAAGTCCAAATAAACGCGATAATGTGGTTCTCTTTACTTATATAACAAGGTTGTGTCTGTTTCTGCTGTGCCTGTAGGCGTGGATGAGGAAGATGGCAGTCAGAGTTGGCCCTGCCTGGCCTCTGCCCTGTGTCTTGGCTCCAATAACAGTTGTACTCTCAATGACTTCCTTCCTCGTTACTTTCAGCTTTGGTCCATCCAAGCTTAGGACTGGGTAAAAACGATGTATGCACTCACGCGCACCCTCCAAATCAAAGAAATGCACTTACAAAACAAAGGGGCCAAATAACTGTTTCTGTTTTGCAGACAAACCCAACCCAAAAATCAGCACATGGCTACTGTAACAAAGAGGATGACTTAAGATCAACTATATCCAAGAGTTACAACCAACCATACTGTATTCTAACGACTAACTTTTGCGTGTGTATTGCCATTCTGTTATTTGCCACTAAGAATTCGATGTGCTTGGGGGAAGTCAGCCTCATCCTGCCTTCATCATTACTCAATGGCTGTAATGGCTGTCAATGGCTGTAAACGGCTGTAAACAAGAACTTCCCCTTCCGAAGACTTCCTGTTAGCTAGCATCCTGGCCACCATTAATGGCACTCCGTTATTGTTATTATATAACAGCTGGCTTGTGAATGTTGTGTGTGAATATTTGTGTCCTATGTCCAAGCACTAGGAGCCGAGGCAAGACAAGTTGTATTCTGTCAATGCCTGTAGCACAAAGGTTATATTTCAGAGCAAAGTGGCTGGCTCGCCTCACACCATTGCTATCGTGTTACATATAATGTTACCAAGCTGTACTTGCCACCTGGGCCACTTGTTCTGAGAACCGCAACAGTCCATTGGGTTAAAGCCGCGTGGAATACAAGACACACGCAAACACATGGGCCAATTCGGTAAGGGCAAATAATCTGTAATGAAAAACTAGACTACAGCACACTGAGCAGCTGATGGGGAATTAATTATTCTACAAACAACCCTGGGGGTCTAACTACAGATACATGCTTAACTAATGCTGGCTAAGGTGGTTGGAGAGCATAGAAAGGTGACCTACCTAGTTAGACCTCACGCGTTCTTCATGGTTAAGGTTGAAATACGAAGAAACATCAGCTAGTTATCTTCCGTTATCAGGCAGACATGACAGTTTACAAACGTTACATGTAGTTTCCGCTTTTCACAGATTGCGTCTGCAAGGCTGAGCGGTGAACTTGAAACGACGGAATTTGTTTTGACAGCCACGCTCACCATGTGAGAAATGCGACTGGCTGCTAGTTTCTAACCACCTCATGTTGATGTCCGAACATGTATTCGATGCCAAGACATCAACAGACCGATATATACTATACTCCACATATATCTCTGCTATACTTAGGACCAGAAAACCTACCAAGCTTAACCACACGTATAACCATGATAATAACAAAAACAATGTGTAGCCAAATCAACTCTAGCTCTCCATACTGGGTACGGTTGTGTGTTAGTGTTGGGGACAGTCTTGTATTAGCCAACCAGTTACTACAGTCAGCCTCTTAATTGCACATAAAATATTAAATTTAGAATACCGGCCAGCAATTTACACCCGGCTAATTATGTGTTTTTTGCCTCTAATTTTACAGTTCACACATGAGGCGGTGGGTAAACTCTTAAGGAGACGAAACACTTCATGATGACAGCGTGTAACGTTGACATGGCAGCAGCAGAAGCACCTTACTTTTGGGTCCTGTGCAAGCACGCTATTATAAGCAGATACATACTTGGTAACTTCCACTGGGACGTTGACCAACGATACCGAACGGAAAAAATGAGAGAGGGCTGTCACCATGAACAATCCAATGGCAGAAAGTACATGGCAGTTGGCTAATGCAGCCAGCTAACGTTACTAGCCATCAGGTCTGCCTATAACGTAAAAAAAAACATTAACTACGACACATTTAGCGACACAATTACAGTAGCTAGCGACAAATTTAAATTCACTCTGCAAGCTAACTATCTAACGGGTCCACTGTGCTTGCTGGCAGAATACCGATGGCTAATGTTAGCTAACCACATTATGGCGTGACAAGTGACCAAATGAGAATACAGTCTGGTTATAGGCTAAGATTTCAAATCACATCACAAGTTAACTTAATGTCACCTAATTTATCAAGCAAACTGTGATTGCACACAGCAACGGTGAAATACAGACCATGTCTATTTTTATATAGGCGTGAGCCAATTTGACAGAGCACAATGTGCCGTTAACTTCAAAAGTTGCCTTTTCTGTCTTATACTAAACCTGGTATAATTGATGCAGATATGTTACTTGATGAAATAGAATATTAAAGTCAGCTCAAACATTATCGATAGCTAACTATTCATAGATTGACAGTGTGGTTCTTTGAGCTGATGTCCGTTTTTGCTAACGTTAGCCGCAACATATTATTTACTATATGCAAAATGACCAAAAAGCTAGAATCACCAGGAACTTTCTGACAGCTTATGTCACTGTAAAAAGGATTATTGTCTTTGACAACCGACTTTACATTGTTGGCCGAATTAACCAGTTAGCTAGCTAACATTAGCATGCCAAACACGGGCAGTTTAGCAGAAAAGCTAATGTTAACGTCACTGGATAACTGACACCTTTTTCAAAAAGCTCACAGCTTACCTCCCATTGATATCAAAAGGAAGAGTCGGGTCTTCCCCTACTACAGAATCCATGTTTGAAAGAGGCACTGTAATTTCTGTATTCGTTAGTGAAGGCTCTCGAGTTACTCCTGTACCATTTTCGTAGAGTTTATTTTGAACCCAGTGGACAGAAAAGAATTCAAAGTAGTTCTCAGTACCGCCATTTTAGTACGATGACGTCACAAGACGGGCAACGTTGAATGTTTTGGGCTGGATCGCAAACTGTCCGAAGTGCTTGCGTTTAATGCGCTGATTGGACAGCACTTAACTTGTAAACATACAAACATACATGCAGGCTTACCTGAATTGCAACGAATTACAATGAATTACATAAATTGTATGTAAGATTGTAATGAATGTTACATCAGCTATCAAAATATTAGAATGATTTTTCACTCAATCCTACCTGCTTCTGCAGCTCTGGTTACACAGCTGAGAGGAGGTAAATACATAAGGAAAGGATGACAAACAACAGTCTTTTTGTGCCCAGAGACAAGAACAATAGGCCACACAAAGGCCTTGTTATGCTTAGGGCAATGGGGCTAATTTATTCACCAAATAAGATTGTCATTGAAAGGATTGTTTCCAACACAACTCAGCCAGTGCACACGTTCCCCTTGCATCCTCATCAACCACAGTAGGATGTTAATGTGTTTCACCTCATGGTTGGACATCAATACTTTGGAAACCTACAAGAGCTCTGGCCCCTACTCAGGAAACTGGTAGCTACTCTAACATGTAACTCAAAATCCCATGCCAATGTGACTTTCAGCCACAGGCCAGATTTTTGTCAGCATTTTGCATTTTGTGCGGCCTGCATTTTGTGTGTTAAGGAGTTATTTGATGGCACTGGCCTATTTTCTGCTGTGTTTTTCCCAGCAGCTGAATGCAGTAGCCTGTTATGAAGAGGTTGAGTTTCATGAGATTATGGGGTTTGAAGAAGAGAATCTAACACTCTAGGTCTGTAGACTACTACTATTAGATTGATCATGGATCTAAAAGACATACTTTCTTTCCAATAATATGAATATTTTTTTCCTGCAAAGATTCTGATTATGCAGAATAGAGAGGTCACAGACAAATCAGTTTCTTCAGGTACACTATTGTCTTTTCAGTAGGCCCATATTAGCATGATAACTTATACCTATTTTTACTATTAGCCTGTTGATGGCACCTGTATTAATCTACCTTATTCCATTACTGTTATTTCATTTTCATTAACTGTACATTTCATGTTGCAGCAGTCTGCATTCCATGTGCCTGACACTCTAGGCCTGTAGAAGACTACAGTTGGGCTAATTATGGATCTAAATTGATCTATTGATGGCACCTGTTCTAATCTATCTATTTTATTACTTTATTATTCCATCATACATGTCATGTTGACTAGGTTTACAATTAATCTCTAGTTGTATACAGCAGTATATGTGACAAATAAATCTCTTACAGTAATATAGGCTTGACGTTAGATATGCAAATAATTCAGCTTCATCCAGATGACATCAAGGATATTTTAAGAGTAAAGATACGTGTCTTATTTTGGTGAAACTATGGTGCCAAAGTCCGGTCAGCACAATGATGGTTCTCAGAGTCAGAAGTCAAGTCAGGTGTCAATGTGGAAGGGATGTTATAGTAAGATATCACTGTTTAAATCAGGCTGACACAATATTAGTACTTTCCCCCATCTTCATGTGTTAATATATCTACATTTTACATACTTTACATGTCTATATGTGTAGTGATTTAAACAAAACTAGTTCTGTTTCTACCTGTAAGTAATCTAGAAAATTAATCTACAATGACTCAGGATTGAACATGAAAAGGTTGTGTAATGACGCACCCTGGTGGACAAAATCATACACTGCAGCATGTAAAAAGAGTTTATTGGGTATGTAGCGTTTATTGCATTCTGGCTGTCACATATTGAGGGAACATGTGAGCGCTGAACTCCAGGAGAATGAAGCTGGATCAGAAAGGTGTTTACCTGCGAGCAGCAGTCCAACAAAAGCACTCAGAGAGATCTGTGAGGTTTGGACCTCTCTCACAGATCCACACAATAAGCCTGACTTACCAATTGCTTACATCAACCATCTGTTAGACCTAGGAATATTTTATTCAGATCAGACATATCTAATGCCATCTGTGTTTTATAAAAATGTATACCTTTTGTCAGATCCTACACCACAGCTATTTGTCAGACATGGGTCTCTGTTGATGTCAGTGAGATCTCTCTTAAACTGCACTGAGTTCAGACTGATGCTTACAAACATGCCAGTGGGAGTGAATTTGAATGAGACAGAGCTGAAGACTTGAATGTAAAATGTGAGGTAATCTGAGCTTGTTTTGAAATGCCTGAAATAGATCAACTTTCACATATGATCCTGATCTCCACTGAAAAAAAAAATCATACAACACAGTTCCAATACAGTACAGACTTTGATTACCATAGAGAAAAAAATAAACAAAACATTAAAAAATAGAATTGACAAAACAAACATAGAAATAAAAAACAAGCAAAAACACAATATATTTCTTCTCTGGAGCCCCAAATTTACACATAAAGTAGAAATCTATCTCCAAGACCAGTTGGGCAGACTGACTCATAAAGTCACCAGGAGAGAATTTCTGCTGAGCCTTAATCAGCTCTTGACCACGTTTAAACGACATTAAATAACATTAAATTAGCACAAAGGGATCCACTGTATACAACAAGGCTTGCAGAATTATACACATTTGTGGCTGGAAAAAAAAAAAAAAAAAAAAAAAAAAAAACATTTTCCAACAAAGAGGTGCTTTTATAAAACTTCACTAAAGTCTTCACTGTATTTTTTTTTAATAATTAATAATATCATTGCTTTAGATAATACTTCCAGCTGAAGGGTTTTTTTTTTTTTTACAGAATAAAGAACAATGGAGCAGACTGATTAAAAAAAAACAGTAAGAAACCTCTGGCTGCATCAAATATGCTTAACCAACATAAAAAATCTACTATTTGTTTAGTTTATATAAAAATATTTCCCTTACATGAGGCACAAACTGTTGTATGTGTTTATGGCAGCCAAAAGACTACAGATCCTGGAAATGTTGACTATCTGGACAACTGTGGGAGAAATCTTTTAGCTACCATGGTAAGCTATCCTCCTCTTGCCAAGGAGAGGAGACAGCCCGGGCCTGTGACTGCTATAAGGCCTGATGATGCTCAGACTTAGCCTGTAGCCTCCACAGGCCCGGGGCTGTATCTCCACCACAGAGGGGTAGGAAATGCTTTACAAACACCAGAGTAGCACATCTGTTTATTTAGCACCAATGAGAGACACTCCCCTCTGAGACAGACGTGCACATCTGTGTTCTCCTGCCCCTCCCATGGCTCAGCTTTGCTGAAGGCTTTTGTGTCTGTGATTACAAGGGGCTACTACGGGGCATATCTTGGCATACTGCACATACAGTACATGGGTGCAAATGTGTGTATATGTGTTATGTGTGTGTAGTCGAGTGCAGTTATTCTTAGCTCTACTGAGAACCATAACCGAGGACAATATATATCTATATATTATTTTAGTTAAAATATCTGTATATTTAATTTCTTTAAAATCTCACTTTGCACTTGTTTTATGCACATAATGACAAAATGTGGCTGGTGGCTTAATAGGTTAACACTTAATATACTAGTTGACAATTGGTATGACAGACAGTTGTTGGATAATGGCCACGAGTGCTGCTGGTGACTGAGACTCCTGTATACCTATGCTGTGGCGAGTGATTTAAGGCGTGAACCACATATGCACACGACATTCATGCATTCACACTAAGGGACAGATTTTTTGTTTTGGTCAGACTAGCAGCCTGAGATACAACCTGAAATGAAAGCATGACAGGTTTTGCACTGGTTTGGTTTTTATACTCTGCATGCAGTTCTGTTATTTTGCAGAGCTCTGAAAGTCATGTTTTTTGCAATGTTTGTTGACAATTCACTTATGATCTGGACAAAACAGTGCTTGACTCTTAGCTCTGGTTCAAAGAATAGCATTGTTTTCATTGTCTCATCTCATATCTGACCCACTATCCCATTCTTATTCGCTCCCAGCAGGAATAGCTTGTACCGCTGTTAAAAGATGGCAAACACACACCCTGGCATGTTACACATATAAACACCACACATATCTGACAGGGACACAGGCAAGCATATCACACACACACACACACACACACACACACAGACACAGACACAACAGGCACACACTCGGATACAGACACACACATACACACACATAGTAACACACTTCTCTCCATTGTCCTTTATGGGCTGGGAGGAGAGGGACTGGCAGAAGAATGGAACACACCCTTGTAACACCCTCTGTAATGACAGCACCTGGTCACACTCATGTAAGGCCTTCCACTTTAAATACAAGCACATAATAAACTTCTCCTCTGGGCTTTTTCTATTGCACTTCAGGGTTTAACCTCTTTAACGCGCGCGCACACACACACACACACACCATTTACTGAATGACAGGGAGCAGGACATGCCTGTGTGCAGTTACTGTGATTCTTCTTCTTCTTTTCACCGGCGGGTTATAATAAGTTATTACAATAAAATCAGAGTGATAGAGAGAAAGAGTGAGTGAGAGAGGGATAGAGAGATGAAAGAGAAGAAAGAGAGGTAAAGAGTGAGAAGCAGGAATAGAGAGAAGAGAGTGAGAGAAAATAGTAAGAGAAAGAGAGAGAGAGAGGGAGAGAGAGCTCGGCAGTGGAAGAACTTGGTTTGCATGCGTCAGCACCATCAGCTGGGGCGGAGTGTAATGTTGTTTGACCCCACCCCCAAAAGCACTGGGTGGTCTGGCTTATGCAAATTGAGCTCACCAAACCTTTTCTCCAGAGCGTCTGCGCCCCAGAGAGACGTGATTGGCTGGCTGCTAAGGAAGTGCTCTCTGATTGGGCATCTAGCGCTGGTGGGCGCCATTTCCTCTCATGAGTCTTTAGTGAAGCCCCTCCCCAATTCCCCTGAGTTGCTTATGTGACCACCCCCTCCTATCATGCCCCCAGAACAACACTTCCTGGTTCTGCAGTCCAACGAGAGGCTGATTACTTAGAGGGCGAGGAGGAGACTGGTCCAATAGGATGATGTGTTTCTGTGGTGTGTACAGTGGAGGTGTTTTTTTTTTTTTTTTTTTTTTTTTTCCTCTTGCTCCTTTGGTGGGGTGCGGGGAGGGCTTCCACCACTGCATCACACGCACGCACACACACACACAGACACACAAACGAACCCAAACACACACGTGCCTAGAGGAAGCACACCGGTCCGACCTCCAGGTGGTAGCGGGAGACAGACGTGGCCTCCGGCAGATTGGCGATGTGAGTGACGGGTAGCTGGGCGGGGTCTGTCACGCGGAACTGGAAACGCACTTGATGCCACTGACCATCCCTCTGCTGTAATATCAGAGGAAAAAACTGAATGAAAACATGGACCTGTTAAACCATATCAAGATCAAATTACAATTCCCTCTGCACTTTCAGCATTTCTTAAAAGTTACACTAAAAACTGTAAATTGGTTAGGAACTGGGAGTGCATTGCAGAAGTGGGTCAGTAGAGTCTGACCTGTGGTCCTTACCCAGTCCCACCACATCACTCTCTCCTCCACATATTGTCCATGATCACAGCAAAGGAAAAAATGTAGCCCAGGATGCTAATTTCACCCGTTAAACATTGAAATTAGCACATTAGCTTTTGCAAACATAACTCACCCAACAGGTGTCCTCCAGCACAGTGGGTTCGAGCAGCACACCTCCCCACCCTCTGAAGCGCACAGCCCTCTGGGAAGGCGGGAGTCCGTGGGCAGGGCTCCACACACTGATGTTGAAGCAGTGGACCGTCACACTCTGCTCCGCCCCCAGACTCAGCAGTTGGAGGAAGTTCAGCTGGACACGCCCCACATTTATCTCCAACTGCCAATCAAATGCCAGAGATATCACCACAGGAACCAATCACAGGCCAACGTCACCATCTTCAGTGTTGCCTTCTACTTTTCTTTATAGACTGTTTCATCAAGAGACTTTGATAATAAGTGTCATAGCTGTTTCCACAGGACTTTTATCATGGCTTACATCCAGTTTACAGATATTCAGAAAGGAAAGTTAGAGGTCTTTATGGGTTAGGTTTTAGTGTTCTGTGAACTTCCATGGCTGTATTTTTTCCAACAGATTGAACTGACAGTTGTGAACGTTATTTTGCATGTGTGGGTGAGTGAGAGGAGTTGTGCTGAGCAGCGATCTTATGCAACCTTGCAGGTTACCTCAAGAATAAACATGGCGGTAGGAAGCATACCTTGGCTGGTGTGATTGGTTTGAGGCAAGTGTGTCCATTCTTGCAAGTGACCTGGATGGAGTCAGAGGAACAGCCCAAGTTGGGATCGATCCAGTAAGTGCCTGCAGGAGAACAGAGAGTAGAAAACACTCAGCTTCCTCTCTGATTGGCTATACACTTGGCCTTTTCCTTCCTTCATCTCTGATTGGCTATACACTTGGCCTTTTCTATTGTTAATCACAATCATCCATCCTGCCATCTCCTGTTCTTTCATTTTCTGTCTCTCTCTCTCTCACACACACACACACACAAACACACACCATTATTATTTCACACAGATGTGCTCTCCTACACACACACATACACACGCAGATGACCTACTGACTGACCGTGAGTGTGTGAGTGTTGGCAGTGGTGTAGGTCTCTGCAGAGGCGTGCAGGGTTGCGCTGGCTTCCCTCTGGATTCTGCAGGCTGTGCACAGCAGACAGCAGGTCGTGGAGGGTTTCCAGCAGACCCACAGCCTCATCCAGCATCACTCCCGTCTGAGAGACACATAGAGTGGGGAACATGGACACAGACTAGTGACTGGGGAGGACATGATAGAGAGATCAAACCAGTAAAAGAAAGGGTGAATCTTTCCAGACAACTGCTGTGTGTGTGTGTGTGTACATATGTGGTGCATATGTCTGTGCACATCACTGACCTCTCTCTTATGAGGAGTGTGTGAATCGATGAACACCTGCAGAGCTGCAAGGTCATTCTGCTTCTGAAATAATAACACCATTTATAAATAACATCATCATTTATAATGGTGTTATTTATCATTTATAAACAAAATCATTCAACCTTTATGCTTTGTTTAGTTATTCTTATTTCCAATCCTATGCAAGCTGATTACACTGCTCAATAGCACAAAAAATGGGACACGTAACAGGCCTGAGCACATACAGTAACATTACTACATTCCTAAGGGTTAGGAAGACAAAAAAGAGAGGATAATGAAAAACTGAAAACTCACAAAAGATGGGGGAATACCAGGAGGACCCTGTAAAATAATAAGAAACAACTGTCAGGCTATGCTCAAAGCAGGGTTTTGATGTAAAGAATGTGATGAGTGCTTGTGTGGTAGAACTCACTGGAGGTCCGGGTGGCCCACGAGGCCCAGCTGCACCCTGAGCAAAAGGAAAGAGAAAAAAAACAAACAGAAAGAAAGAAAATGAAACAAAACATAAATATATATATTGCATTACATGTGTGTATTGAAAATGTGTGTGAAGGCGTATCTGTGTATGCACGTGTATGAGTGTGTGAGAGAGAGAGAGAGAGAGAGAGAGTCTGTGTGTGAGAGAGAGAAAGAGAGAGAGAGTGTGTGTGTGTGAGAGAGAGAGAGAGTGTGTGCGTGTGTGTGTGCGTGCGTGTGTGTGTGTGAAAGAGAGAGAGAGAAAGAAAGAGTATGTGTGTATGTGAGAGAGAGAGAGAGAGTGTGTGCATGTGTGTGTGTGTGTGTGTGCGTGTGTGTGTGTGTGTGAGCACATACTTACCCTTGGCCCTCGCACACCCTGCACATGATAAAGAAAAGGCAAAGCAGGGGTTCAGACAATAGGAACAATATGGCAGCATATTCAAAATATTATCAGGAAACATTCTGTCTCTGTCCGCGATGCCCAGAGCGTTGGGGTATTAAACAAGGACTTACATTTTCCCCTGTGCTTCCCTTGTCTCCTTTTATGCCCTAGGGGGAGAGGTCAAAGGTCAACTCAGACAAAAAAAATTTAGCTACACAAGAAAAAGATAAAATCAACACACAGAGATGCACACGGAGACAAGATACTTACAGGGTTACCAACTGGCCCTATGGCACCCATGGGACCCACCACCCCAATTCTTCCCTGCAGGTAGTAAAGGAGAGAGCAGAAGGCATTGTTCAGATACTAAGTAACAGATAAGTGTGGTGGCGTAGTGGTTAAGGAACATGGCTAGCATGCTGTAGCCTGGAAAGCCTGGTTTGAATCCTTGTTGTGCCCTTTAGCAAGGCACTTAACCCTAAGTTGCTCTAGGGGAGATCGGTGATCTGATGTAGTTGATAGCTGACAAATGTAAGTCGCTTTGGATAAAAGCGTCTGCTAAATGCATAAATGTAAATAAATACTATGACTACGACAAAGTCATCTGCCTATTACACAGGGGTTACATGACAGGGGGTGCTTCACTTTGTACATGCAGTAAACTATTTTAGAATGAATTAAACATTTGTTCAAATGAACGTCCAAAACAACAGTTTCTAAGGAATCTCAAAGGACACTAGAGCCATTCGCATTAAGGCTGGTCCTGGGTTCGAGAATGTAAAGGTAAGGTATGTGGAGCCTTAGATAAGGTAAGATCAGATAAGGTAAGATATGGGAAGGTATGTGGGGCCTTTGAGGGGGAAACACCCAAACTCACCACACTGCCCTGGGGCCCTTTAGGCCCTCGGATGCCCTTTGGACCCATGTCCCCAGGAGGTCCCTAATATACAGAGTGAAAGCGTGGGAGAAGAGGAAGAGTCATATATATGTACTGTATATATCTAAACATATGGATAGATGCAGTATATATCAGTGCACTATTATTATCCTTCATAGAGATATCCAGCAGGACTATTTCAGAACTATGACAACAGTCAATTGCGTATAATGTAAAACAGCCCTTGAAACACTTTGTCAGTGACACCTACCTGGGGTCCGAACATTCCAAGGATCCCTGGGAATCCGGACTCTCCAACATCCCCCTGAAAAGCAGGTGACAGGTGAGTAGACAGCAATGGTCAGTGGCTCTGCGTCCATTCTGCACTGGCTGACTGGTATGACCATATACAGATGTGTCAGCATACACATGTATGCATGTCTATATGTGTGTGTGTGTGTGTGAGAGAGAGAGAGAGTGTGTGTGTGTGTGTGTGTGTGTGTGTGAAAGAGAGTCTGTGCATGTGTGAGAGAGAGTATGTGTGTGTATGTGTGTGTGTGTTTGTGTGTCCGTGTGTGTGTGTGTGAGAGAGAGAGAGAGAGTGTGTGTGTGTATAGTGTGTGAGTGTGTGTGTGTGTGTGTGTGAGAGGAGAGAGGAGAGAGAGAGGAGTGTGTGTGTATAAGTGTGTGAGTGTGTGTGCGTGTGTGTGTGTGTGAGAGAGAGAGAGAGAGCGTGTGTGTGTGTGTGAACACTCACAGCCTGACCCTTGGCTCCCTTGCTGCCCTGTGGTCCAGGCAGTCCCATACCTCCCTTATGGCCTCTTTTCCCTGCTGGGCCAGAATGCCCTGGCAGCCCACGCTCACCCTGCACAGCAAAGCACAGCAGTTACACACACACACACACACACACACACACACACACACACACACACACACACACACACACATGCACACACAAGCGCACGCACACACGCACCCACACAAGCACGCATGCACACACACACACATGCACACACACACACGGGGGATATTTTGTACACCCCCCATCTTATGTATATATTCATTAAGAATAGAATATGGTTGTAACACACCTTTGGTCCAAAACCACCTTGGTCTCCAGGTAACCCCACAACACCCACTTTGCCACGGGCACCAGCTTTGCCAGGAGGGCCAAATGCCCCATCATCACCTTGGTCACCCTGCAACAAAGGAATGACCAAACGATGAACAACTGCTGCTATTCCATCCTATGTCTAGAAAATAGCTTTCTAATGTCCTGTCTGTGTCCTCTGTTCCTGCTCGCAACTGCAAAGGCGACAGAACCAGTTATGGATGTGATGAAAATGGTGGCTTGTGGTTAAACCACGAGAGTTTCCATGTTGGTATTGTTGGGATGGTAAAATTATTTCATTGTTAGCTACTAGCACTGGTTTGGGAAAAAGGGAAAAAGACTGACTGAAAGTAGCACGCTAATTTAGCCTGAAAGTGGTAGACCAAAATGATTGCAAGCCAGTTGATTTTCTGGCATCGCATGGGTTTTGGGGTATTTTGAAGAGAAATGTATTCACAGTCTTTTACAGTTAAAGGAGGGGGACACAATAATTTTTTCTACAGTCCTGGAAATAATTACTCTTGACTTGATTTAAAACTTGAACAATAATCTCATTTCACTCTTCAGCACTAAGATCAAGGGGTCTTCAACATACTGTACCAATCTACCCATAGATAATATTACAAAAACATTACTGTGTTCCTCGTGAGCATCTTTTAAAGTAAACTTTCCATCTTTCTCTAGACATGTGACTCTCACCGGTACACCTTTGGTCCCGTCCTTTCCTGGGTGTCCGTCTTCACCTGGAGGGCCTTCCTGGCCCTCACGGCCCACCACACCGCGAGGCCCAGGCAAACCCACCACACCCTGGAGAGAGAAACAGGGTCCGGGAGATATTGTAAGTCAGTGGTTCCCAAACTCTTATCTGCTGGGTACACCCGGACACATTCTATGTTGTACTGAGTACCCTCTGCACTACGGACAGACTGCTACAACAATTCATATTTTAGCGTGCAGTAATTGAAAAATGTGAACACATTAGTATATGTTACATTATATAGTAGTGGCAATTGGGTTATATTGCTAATAGTTTGTGTGTAAAGATCTTTTTCCACATATAGTCTTTACCTGAACTTTATCTGTATGCTGTTGAGAGCAGAGAACCCATTGACAGATTTATTTGCGTACCCCCTAAAGCTGATCCAGGTACCCCTAGTTCGACAACCACTGTAGTCATAAGTATTGTGTGGGTGGATGGTGGATCATCAGGTTTATGGATAAAAGTAAAGATGATGAACTTACCGGTGATCCCCGGCTTCCTCTCTCTCCTGTTAGACCTTGCTTGCCTTTTTGACCCTAATGCCATAAACATGCACACAGAGACAAAAGACAAAAGACAAAATGAAACACTTTGGCTGTATTGTAGCACTCAATTAAGATTTAAATGACAAAAGGGATTAAAAGGGCTTCTGACAGTGGAAAAGAGGATAATTTCTGCCAGAGCTGAACATAATTATGAAGCTGCGTTTTCAGCAAAGCTTACACACAAACACCGCCTTTCAACTCTACATTCCACTCACAGAAAACCTCCTACACACCCACAAACACAAACACACACTTACCAAATCTCCTTTAGACCCTTTGGGTCCTTGTGGTCCACGGGGCCCAGGGTGGCCCTGCAGAAAGAGACAGACACATAGCTTAAAATAACGGCAAGTAACATAAAGCGATCACCGGAGCACAATGGATGTAACTTTGTCTTTTTTATTTGAGTGGTTGAGACTAGTGTTTCAAAGTCCTATGATGATCTTTCTATGATGAACAAGTCAAACTCGTTCAAAAATAAAGTTACATCCGTTGTGCTGCAGTGATCGTTTTTTGTCTTAAAATGACTGTCTGTTTGTTCCTACTTATATTTGTCTGTGTCATTCGGGATTTTGTATTTACTACCAACATGTGCGTGTGTGTGTGTGTGTGTGTGTGTGTGTTTGTTTCTGTGTCTCTGTGTGTGTGTGTGTCTGTGTGTGTGTGTGTGTGTGTGTGTGTATGTGTGTGTGTCTGTCTGTGTGTGTGTGTGTGTGTGTGTGTGTGTGTGTGTGTGTGTGTGTGTGTGTGTGTGTGTGTGTGTGTGTCTGTAGTATATGCACAAATGTACTGTATCTGTGTGTTGTTATACTGTTTGCTTGTGTCTGTACAAGCTGCTGTTTGCTGTTGTGATCTGTACTTACAGGTAATCCAGGAGCTCCAGCCCTGCCCCTTTCTCCATCCACACCAGGTTGACCCTAAAAACAGAATCGAGAGAAACTGTTTGAATGTATCCATTCTGTACAAACATACCTGCATGAGGATTTCTGAAATTGCACAATGACCGTGTTTATGTGAAGAAGTAGATAGATAGATACATAGATTGATATTGATATTGAGATATTTATCCTGTGCAAAATTCAGGAAGTGAAGGTTCATATCTAAGTCCATAATGTAATACAACTGATGAAGAAGTGAGCTTTGATTGACTGTCTTACTTTGTATCCTGGATCACCAGACTCCCCTCTGTCTCCCCTGTCTCCTGGTCGCCCCTGAAATCCACACACACACACACACACACAAACGTGTGCACACGCACGCACACACACACACACACACACACACAATATTTAATGATACACATACAAGCTTTAAAATGTCTTCTATGAAAGAGGTGTAACAGAAGAAACTCACTCTGAGTCCGGGAGGACCAGGAGGCCCCTCAACCTTCCCATCATCCCCCTGCTCCCCCTGAGAACAAGCAGAGCATTATGGGTAACTGTACATTAGGGTGGAACATTTTCATGTGCATGTGGGGTGTGTGTGGCTACGTGCTGGGGTGTTGTCTGAACCCATAGCTAATTAGATCAGGCAACACGAAACTACATATGCACTGCGGAGGCCTCCACCCACAGCTTGACTATGTGAATCAGCTTAAAGGAGAAATCTGATGTGAGTCAGTCAATAGCCGTGCTGTTTAAAGTCATAGAATGCTGTCTGTTGGGAAAGGAACCTGAAAATTGATACAACTTAGACAGAATAGCAAGCTAGCAGCTAACGTTAACTGAATGGGGTGTAGGAAAATCAAACTGAGCGAGTTTCTGTGCCCCATTCGGTTAGAGTTAGCTGCTGATTCACTACTCAGTCTAGGCTGTATCTCTCTCTCTGCACTCAGTGACCTTGAACAACAGGGCTGTGGATTGATTCACACGGGATTTCTCCTTTTAACGGGTGTGTTCCCTAATGCAATTGCATGATAAAGTACGGTATGTATGAGAAGGTATGAATGTGGGCAAATTGGTGGGCGTGCATTCAGTGCAAGAGGTTGTGTGAATTGTAAACATCACAGTAGGAAGTCCTGAGGTCTCACTGAGCATTTAGATCTGGGCCAAGCAACTCACTGAAAGCCTACATCAGCCCCCTAAAACCAGTTTACCAGGAGGCAGATCAAAGGTGTGCTGCATAGCTGGAGATGGGAGGAACTGGTGCTCAGATTGTGCTGTAGGGCAGAGGTCTTATTTGGGTCTGTGCATGGGCATGAGCAGGTCACAGGCCTGAGTTCATTGGAAAATTAATTAGGGATTAAGTGGAGGAGCTACTGAATCTCTCCAAATATGGAAGTCAGTGTCTGTTTTGCAATGTGTGTGTTTGTTACATAGGAGATAAAATGTGTGGTGTGTGTGTACCTTTTCACCTTTGGGTCCTGGAGGTCCAAGTGGGCCTATTGGACCTTGATGACCCTGTAAGCAAACACATTTTGACAATCCTATACAAACTTGGTTTACCTTAAGATTTCTTTGTCGAATATTCCATGACCAATTGTGTGCTTGTGCATCAGCATGTGTTTGGCAGTGCTGCGTCTCACCTCATAGCCTGATATGCCTGGCTCCCCCTGCTGGCCCATTCGCCCTGGTGCACCCTGCAGAGAAAGAGAACTCAAGCTTAGGACCAGTGGTGTGTGGATGTACGGATGTTTTAGGGAATTCTCAGGGGATGATAGAAATCATATGGATTATTGGAATGTTACTTGATTTCCTTCTGCACACTGACAACACTAGACCAGTGAAGGCATTACCTGGTCAATTGTCTGAACTAATATATGTATATACGTATATATATATATATATATTTTTTTTAGTCTTTTGATGGGCTGTTTCTAGCCTTATTCAGTTCTTCAGTTCATATGTACAGTTCTTCTGCACAGAAATGCTATGCTAAAACTATGCATCTACATTCAAAAGATAAACATGGAGATAATGAATCTTAATTGATCGAAACGTATATCCCGAAAACACTGACCATAAATGCATAAACATACAAAAAGTCTGCTGGCATAGGTTTGAAATCTAAAATGGCAATGATTTAAAACAACAGATTTTATATCAGTGATATCAATCAGTGGTTAAACTATCTTAAACTACCTAACAACCTATTATGTTAGGCTGGTCAAGTAACAAACCAAACTTTATCCTCAAAATCAAATCAAACATCAAGTGAACACACTGATAAAACAAACTTGCATGTCACATGCAGGACAATGATCCTGATCTGTTTGGCAAGTTTGAGTACATGTAGGCACTTTCTCTGTTAGTCAGCATTCCAGTTGAGGTCTACCGATTCCTCTGGCTATAGCATAAACAATGTATAACCCTACAGCATAGACCTGCCTGTACTGTAGGCTACAAGACTACAATATTAATCTCACCACATGTCCGATGGTTCCTCTCGATCCTTTGGGGCCCACAGTGCCAGTTGGTCCCATTTTCCCCACCGGTCCTGTTTCACCCAGATGACCTTGATGCCCTTTAGTTCCCTGTGAAACAGATTTTTAACTTCCCTGTTAGAAAACACGCTGCTCGCCCTTCAAGTCAAATGTAAGGCTCAGAGACTTAACAATTTAGCCACTATAACACATGGGAGTAGCTTGGTGCTGTAGGCCTCTGCTCAGAAAGTATAGCAGACTGATGTTGGTGTTGATTACACAGCGAAGGACTACAGTGGAATGACCCTAAAGAGGAGAACTAGGACTCACCTTGGGTCCTGGCTTGCCTCGTTCACCTATCTTCCCAGGTTTACCTTCAGGGCCCTGAGAGAAAGAAGCTTGATAAGGTATGGCTGCACATAAACTGTAACCATTAAGTGGACTTGGGGTGGAAATGGATGTGTACGTCCATAAGTGTGTCAGTGTATTGTTAAAGTTCACTGGTATTTAGCAGATGCTTTTATCCAAAGCAAACTCCATGGACTTGTATCGTGTCCGACTTAGGGAATTGACCCTGGGTCGACCAGTTGTCAGTTGGCCACATTACCGCTTCTCCATCAATCCCATATTGTGTATATGTGTGTGTGTGTGCAAACTTACTCTAACACCTGTGAGTCCGGGGTCTCCTGGTGGTCCTTCCTTTCCCTTGAGTCCAGGCTCGCCTCTCTCCCCCTGAGCTCCCTCTGGACCCATATCACCCTTCTCCCCCTGGGCAAACATACACAAATGCTATTTTGTGAGAAAAGGCGCTTACGCCATCTAACTTATTTTAACTTAACTGGGTGCTGAATTCCACATCTACTGATACAGAGGCAGCACTCATCTAAATAATAAAAAATAAATAATAATATAAAAAACCTTATTTTAACTTAACTGGGTGCTGAATTCCACATCTACTGATACAGAGGGCAGCACTCTCAGTTGCTTTTTAAAAGCTTTTAATCAGCAACGACGGACGTTTCAGGCTGTGCAGCCTGACTATCTTCAGCGTATAATGGCGATTTCACCTACCACTAGTGGGTGAAATTGCCATTATACACTATGGTTGGCGACATACACAAAACCATAATTAGCACATGAATTAGTACATGAAGCCCAGAGAAGCCAAGTGTTCATTTATGTTTTTTTTCTTTTAACCTAGACCAGACAATAATGGGATAATAATGCAAATGCTGTAGCATTCCGAGTGCAGGACATGTGATGTGCAAGATGTCAATTCAATCAATGGCGATCAATGTCAGTCACACTGAGCTAAAATGCTATGTGAGACACTATGGTATGAAAGAAGACATGAACACAAACAATTCATAACTATGGCAGGATTGTCTTGGCATAACAAAGTCATAATGTCACATTGTGTCTCAAGTCAATTTCTTCTTCTTGACAGTTCGTCTTCCTGGTAAAAAAACACTCGTGATTTACTGACATTGTAAACTCCACTGGGAAGCACTTTAGACCAGTGACCTCCTTTGCCTGAAGGTCAGACTTTAAAACGGATCGATTTCAGGAACTGAGACTTCTGTTTCTCTCACCTTGAGTCCATCAGGCCCAGCAGGTCCAGCCTCTCCCTCTAGTCCTGGCTCTCCCTAAACACACACACACACACACACACACACACACACACACACACAAACACACACAGATACATATCAATACTCCAACACATTGTAATTCCAGATCCTCAGACATGAAACAAAGGACAAAGAGAGTGTTCAGTCCCAATAACTGGGAAAAGAAAGATGAATGGGACAAATTCTCAGTAGTTCCACTGATTTTAATAAGCGTCTGTTGAAAATTATTTATGTGCTACACTCTTAAGGCTGGTAAACAAGTGCCAAAACAACCAGCTGTCTTTCATTTTCAATACAAGCTGGCGACATGATTGGCCACTCTTGACAATCCATAGCACACAATGGAAGATTTATTTCATGCAAATGAAATATCATGCAATAATACAGTGACCACTGACAGAAATGAAAACTGACACAAAGACATAGGACTACAAAGAACCTAGTAATGACAAACAGTGACTTAAGTTAGGTTAAGGTGATCTAATCACTCTTGTTAATGCGGTCAGAGAAATTAGGTGCTTTCTCTGTTTCTTGAGCGGAAGCCTAGAGGCCTTACGACCAAGACATGAATCTTCATCAAGGCTTTTTCACAAACAGACCGCAGTACAGTACAAACAAAAAAAAGTGTTCTTTCGAGGCTGGCGTACGTCAGCTACTCACGAGGTCCACAGGTTTTGCAAGGGCCTTCATGAGGTCTCTGACAACCCAACAAACCTTTATTGTCTGGAAAGTAAGCGGCATGATGACAGTTGCTATGTCATAGTTGCAACACTCACCCGGGGGCCAACCAAGCCGGATTCTCCAGCATTTCCTGGTGGTCCGAGAGACCCCTGCCAAAACGAAAAACACAGCTATTTATTATTTTCCACAGCCAATTTGAGATCATATTAATTCTTTAACAAGGATACTCCAGCCAAGTGCCTAAAATGGCTGAAAATAATTCAATTGAAACCTCCTTAAAACAGCACGAACAACATTAGAAACCAATGATTTCAGCTCTGTTACCATGGCAGAGTTTACCAGTCTAAATGTGTCAGATGAGATGCCAACTGCTAACAAATGCAACCTGGCAAATACGGACCATTAAATAAACAGATGCCCGTATATGTCCAAGCAAATGCATATGCTTCACACACACACACACACACACACACACACAAGCATACCCGCACTCACACACACACAACATTATTATCGTCCAATAAATGGCAAATATAGACACAAACCTTCTCTCCTGGTTCGCCTGACAGTCCTGAATCCCCAACTTTACCAGGAGGACCCTGTCAATAAATAACAACGACAGGTCCACAATTTAGTCAAAAGCTGATGTGGACAAGTTGTTGGATGTAATGTCTTAATGACATAATGGCAAGTACCTTCAGCCCCATGTCCCCAAGAGGTCCAACGGTTCCTAGTACACCTGTGGGCCCCTACACCAACACAATCACAAACACACACACACACACACATACACACACACACACAAGCACAAACATACATAAATACATACACAAACACAGATCCATATGTACAGACAAAATATCAAGGGCGAGTAATTCCACCATTTCCATGGATCTTTTTCTCAGTCACAGAAAAATAGAACAAGATGTCTCTTGAGGAGACAAGAAAGTACAGATACTGATGCACATTTCCACTGGACATAGATCAAAATATGTCATATGTATCATATTCAGGCCAAGGGTACAGGAAATATTTACTTGAAGTTACACATACTGTAGTAGAACAAGGCGAACAAAGCGAACGCACACACAACTGCACCACCAGGAACAAAAGCTAAATCTTCAATATTCTCAAGGAGGGCCGAGAAAATGTGAGCGAGAGAGAGGGAAAGGGGCGTAGGAGAGAGGGAGAGGAATGACGATAAACAGAGAATATGGTGTCATCCTCACCGGTTCTCCTGCAATCCCCTTATCTCCTGGAGGACCGGAGGGGCCAGGAGTACCCTATGAGCAAAGAGAGAACCGTCACACACACACATACACAAACACAAACAGACGGAACTAATACTTACACGCACAAAAGACACACAGGCATTAGGCTCACATACGTGCAATCCATCGCAAAAACCTACCGGAAAACCCTTAAGCCCCTTTTCTCCAGGCTCCCCAAGCTTCCCCTACAATGAGAAAGAGGGGAAAGACAGAGAGAGAGAGAGTGAGGGATGAGAGGGGAGTGAGAGGGGAGCGAGAAGGATGAGGGGGGGGGGGGGAGAGAGACCGAGAAAAAAAAGTATCAAGATGAACAGATTATCCTGGGATACTAATCAGTATTTGGCCTGAGAGAAGCAGGAAGTGCTTGTACCTCATTGCCCGGGAAACCAATCTTCCCTGGTGGTCCATCAAGGCCCTGTGAACAGCAGCAAGAAGAGAGGATTTCAGGAGGAGAAGATGAGAGGATAAGGACAGCATGAGGCAGAAGAGGAGAACCAATGAGCACTTGGCTGAGTTGTTTTGTCTGGGATGAGAGAGAGGAGAGACACCCAAGAGCACAGCCTACCTTCTTTCCCTCACCGCCACGCTCACCCACCAGCCCGTCAGGACCCCGGGGTCCCTGCAATACACACACACGCACACACCACACACACACACACACACACACACTTTTGGTCAGGTGTATTTCAGAGACAGATTTCAGCCAAACTTCAACATGCTACTCCTATGCCAATTGCGAAATAAAGTGCATAGTTAGTTGTTTCAAGGGGTTTCAAAGGGTTTCACGCTATGTTTTGTAGTGCTTCCAATATAAGTGAGCTAGTCGCTCATTTCTGAATGGATTTTTGTTATTTTTGTACCGAATGAAACCACAACATTTAGATTGAGATGTGCTGGAGTTCAGCTTTAATGATTTGTGGGGCAAGGATGTAAGGAACTCAATGCACACATTACACACACTCACACACCACACACACACACCACACACCACACACCACACACACACACACATACCCGTCTGCCTTTAGGTCCTCTGTTACCCATGGGTCCTCGAGAGCCGGGGATACCCTAGTTGACACAAGTGAGAAAGAATATGGCAGAAACTCAATTGTGGCACAGCAATATATATAATTCATGTAAGTATATTTATATATATGCTTATATAAAGTACAAATTTCACACACTGTTTTACATAAGAAAAGGGAGTGTGATATCACTTTACCAATAGACTTCATAGACACATGTTTCATTCAGGCCCAACCTGCAGAATGGTTTGACTGTAAGGAGAGCCTGAGTAATGTCCTGTTCCTTAAGCATATGTGCTGATTACAAGACTTTAATAAATCAAAGAAGTCTGTAGCAGAGGGGCCAATTACTGCATACAGGTACAGATCAACCTCATTTTGTTTCAGTGAAATGTGTTTCCTGAATTGTGCAAAATAAATATTTACATGAAAATATTACATAACACCAGTGATCATTTCAAAAGAGTTGGATTGTGAGCGTCACAGCCGTTCCCAATAGAGTTTCTGTCCGTTTTAACATTTCATATGTTATCTTAACATAGCAGGAGTTTATCATAGCAGTAGTTTATAAAACAAAATAGAACAATCTAGCATTGTTCTTGTTTTTATTATTGAAACTGCCTATATATATTTAACTGTTAGATACATTAGGGACTGTCCTACTGTCTGTTTGTTTGTTTAACCTAATCTGCTTTCAAGTGACAATAGCCAGAATTTTACCTAGAATTTCACTTGCTTTGTTTGACCATGATGT
The DNA here is from genome assembly GCA_015244755.2 of Tenualosa ilisha. Classification (NCBI taxonomy): domain Eukaryota; kingdom Metazoa; phylum Chordata; class Actinopteri; order Clupeiformes; family Clupeidae; genus Tenualosa; species Tenualosa ilisha. Next base: position 1,678,317 of record PYXC01000993.1, on the reverse strand, counting down.
GCTGTGAAATCTCTGCTCAAAGGGACCCATAGACAGCAAGTGTCAGTGGGAGCCCACCGAGGTGTAGCTTTTACATTTACATGCACACAAGAGCTACATTTGTTGGATGGACTGAGAACTTTTCTTTGGCACACGTCCAGTCCAGACACACAACTGCACATGGAGTCTATAGGATAACTCTGAATTCTGAACAGGTGAAAACAGCTCAAGGCTGTCCAAACAGCTGTCCTAATAGTAACACTATCAGCATGTGGCATTCAGTTGTACTTTCCTCATCATTTATCGAGCTTTGTGACCAAAATACTACAAGAAATCTTCCACGCAGACGCCTGAACTGTTAGGTGAAGTGTTTTGTGTCGCTGGCCTCCCATCTCATATGAGAGTGCAGTGCTGGCTTATTCCGACTAGAAAGGCTTATTTTTAGTGAGTCATGCTGATACTATTGAGCACTGACTGCCAACACAGATAACAAGACTTTCCATTTTATCACAGCGAGAAAAACTGCTACAAACGCCACTGTATTACACCCTACATCTATAACATGTGCAGGAATCTGCAGTAACTTAATAAAATTAAATAATAATAAAAAGTAAATTTGTAAAACAATTACATAGTCACTCACAACAACACAGAATGGGTCGGTAAAATGTGTATTTGGTAACATCCAAAGTGAGAAGATAAAATGCATGCTTGATGATAGCATTTGAGTGTGAGTGAGCATAGATCACTATGAACTCCATGGTGCAATGATCCGCAACTGAACACGTGTGCTTGAAACTACCGGATATCTAAGCGCAGTAAAACTGTACTGGACCACAGGGGACAGTTAAGTTCCAGCCGCCCAGTCTATGACCTGCTTAGATCTGAGGTTGTGTTGCTAGATGTCACTCAAGCCAGGGCTTCCCGCTGTCCACTGTGACGGTGTGTGTTTGTTTTAATTCCCCCTCCTCCGTCAGCCCGTCACACACACACTTTCAGCACTCAGTGGGATGTAAACACAGTGACGGGGTGCCGAGAAACACACACACTTACACAGGTTTTGACTGACAGGTGTGTAATCCAGTGTCTGCGGGAGGTTACATCCTCCTGAGCCTTTTAACTTCCTGTTGTGTAAATATGGCTACCATGGAAACCAAAGCAAATCTCTTCTTCTATTTTTCAGGTCTGCTTTACACACTAGACAGACAAAGAAGCAGACACACAAGCTCACACACTCACTCATACACACCCACACAGTCACATACATCCCCCCACATCCACATACACCCCCACACACGCACGCACGCATACACACACACACACACCTCTGCCTGTGTATTAGTGTGGGTCTCTGGTGGGCCCTGTCATAGGAGGTTCTGCAAGACTTACTGGCATCCCTTGGGGTCCAGGAGGCCCCGCCTCCCCCGGAGGTCCTGGGTGACCCTGAAAAAATTAGGGGAGAGCAGAGTTGACAACTTTTACTTTTACACACACACACACACACACACACACAGAGAGAAACACACATGCATTCAATTGTGTGGCACATTTTCCTTTTTTCCACAGTACTACCTTTTGTACACACTGTTTGTGTGTTTGAGAGAGGCAGGAAGGGACTAACAGTTGGTGTTCAACTACAACATCTGTTACATCAATCATGCATGTGTGTGAGCTTTTGTGTGTGTATGTGTGTGTGTGTGTTAAAGAGAGCTTGTGTGTGTGTGTATGTGTGTGTTTGTGTGTGTGTGTGTGTTAAAGAGAGCTTGTGTGTGTGTATGTGTGTGTTTGTGTGTGTGTGTGTGTTAGAGAGAGCTTTTGTGTGTGTGTGTGTGTGTGTGCATGTGTGTGTGCGTATGTGTGTGTGTTTGATGTGGAAACTCTTGGAGCTTCTTCCTTTTTATCAATCATCCTTTTTGGTTTCATCATGGTTTTCACCATGGGATAGTCAGAGTCCTGTCAGACCCCTGCACATACACGCACACACACACACATAGACACTCACACACACACACACACATAGGAGTATATGAGTGTGAGCAAAAATAGACTCACTGTGGATCCTTTCTCTCCTGGTGGTCCTGGCAACCCCATCTCACCGCGATCCCCCTGCAAACACACACATACACACACACACTCACCATATTAACCAGCTGACTAAACAAAAACACATTAACATCTCTGACAAGCAGAGGAAATGTGGAAAAACACCCTCCCTTACATGCACACATACACTTAACAAGTCAGATTGACTGTTTGACCACCAGTCAACAACCACAAGCCAGCATAAACTATGTAAGAGCAAACACAGCAGGTACTCCACTACTGACCTTCTCGCCCGCCAGGCCTGTCTCACCAACTGGTCCGATGAACCCAATCAGACCCTGAGGATATCAAGAAGCACATGAGGTAGAGGATTCTGTGAGTGTGTACGTGTGTGTGTGTGTGTGTGTGTGTGTGTGTGTGTGTGTGTGTGTGTGTGTGTGTGTGTGAAAGAAATAAAAAAATCTCTTACCTTTTCACCCATGGGCCCAACCTTTCCTGTGATTCCTATTTCACCCTGTAAAAAAAAAAACAGTATGAATTTTATGATGCACAGTACAAGTAGTGACATTTAAGAGAAAGTACGAATGTGTGTGTGTGTGTGTGTGTGTGTGCATATGTGTGTGTGTTGTGTGTGTGTGTGTGCACCTGCATGCATGTGTGTAAATGTGTTCGTGTGTATGTGTGTGCTTCCATGTGTGTGTTTGCGATGTATCTATAAATTTATGATAGTGTAGTGATTTTGTTTGTATACTGCATGCATGCTCACCTTGTCTCCCTCAGGCCCAGTTTTCCCAGGGAAACCCTTTCTGCCAATGAGCCCCTGTTGACAGAGACAGAAACTTTTAGCTGTTAGCAATTAGCAATCATCATCATTAGACACTTGCACACTAAGGCAGTTAGCGCTAGCCATTAGCTCTAAGACAGACGATATCCAGACACATAAATGCTAGACTCCTGATTACAAACAAATGAGAAACAGTACAGTCAGTTAGTCAGAAAGCAAACAGCTGGGTCTACTACAGGGCCAGAGACTGAAGGGGCCAACAGAAGCTAGGTCTCTTCCAATGGTTACCACAAACCCATGGATATTTTGTGCATGGGTATCTTGATGCAATACTAGGTGGGAAGGAGTACTGGATCCATGTGTGATCTATGTGTGTGTAAGTCTGTGTGTATGTGTGTGTGTTTCAGTGCAAGTGCACGAGATAAAGAGAGAGAGAGACAGAGAGAGAGAGAGAGAGAAAGAATGCGGAAATGTTTCACAACAGACTGAGCTGAGCTGGCATCCATAATGCTTTGGGGTAAATACAGCAGTGGACCTTTGAACTTTCTCAGAGACCTGCTGCCTGAACATCAACAAACACACTCTCACACTCACACACAATTCACACCGCCCTCAAAACACGCAGTCATGCATGTTGTGTAACTGTGGAGTCCCTGCAGTGAGCATGTGTGTGTGTGTGTGTGTGTGTCTGTCCATGCGTGTCTGTCCGTGTGTGTGTGTGTGTGTGTGAGAGAGGGTGTGTGTGTGTGTCTGTCCATGCGTGTCTGTCCGTGTGTGTGTGTGTGTGTGAGAGAGAGGGTGTGTGTGTGTGTGTCTCTGTGTGTGTGTATCAATTATGTGAATGAAACTCATTCACCTATTAGCCTCAGCTTCTATATGCAAATAAAATCCAGAAAGCACCAAAGTAGGAAAGAGAGTGAAAGGCAGAGAGGCGTGGAGGAGGAGAAAAGAACGCAGAGACAGCCAGAAACAGAGGACAAGAGAAGAGAGGGAGGGAGGAACAGACAGGGGGCGGAAAAGAAGAGAGAGAGAGTAAGACAGAGAGTGAGACAGAAAGACAGAGAGAGAGAGAGAGAAAGAAAGAGAGAGGGAAAGAGAGAGACCAAGAGAGAGAGAGACCGAGAGAGGGAAAGAGAAAGAGGGAAAGAGAGAGTGGGGGAACAGAGAGAAAAGAGAGTAAGAAGGGGGAGAGGGAGAGAGAGTGAGTGAGAGAGAGAGAGAGAGAGACAGAGAGAGAAAGGGCAAGACCAAACACAGAAAGAGATGAAGTATGAGGAGAGAATAGTGAACTGAAGAGGGGACGTCGTCTCCATGCAACCTCCCTACTACGCACTACTGCAAAAGCAGAAGAAAAATGACAGGCAGTTCACATTAGGGCTGTTGGTCTAACTATATTTATCTGTGTGTATGCATGTGTGTGTGTGTGTGTGTGTGTATGTTTGTGGGTGTGTGTGCCTGTGCCCGCGTTTATGTGTGTATGTTTGTGTGTGTGGCACGTCTGTGTGTGTGTGTGTGTGTGTGTGTGTGTATGTTTGTGTGTGTTTGTGCCTGTGCCCGCGTGTATGTGTGTGTGTATGTTTGTGTGTGTGGCACGTCTGTGTGTGTGTGTGTGTGTGTGTGTGTGTGTGTGTGTGTGTGTGTGTGTGAGGGTGAGAGAAAGAGAGAGGGTGAAAGTGAGAGTGAGTAAGTCAGAGGAAAGACAGACTGTACTCTCACCGCGACCGAGAAGATAAGACCAGACGCTCATTCTCCCGCGGTGCAGCAGATATGCACTAATTAGACGGACATATTTGGTCATCCTCCCAAGGGTTCCTGCAATCTAACAGCAAACAGGTCCTGTGCGCCTCCTGAGAGGGGCAAAGAATGCTCACTCCTGGCGTCCAACCCCACCATCGCCCCGAGGAGAGGCAGCCAGTCGATTGGTCTCCACATGGCTGAAATGCCACTACATTTTCCCCCATTTTCGTTTGCCGTATTGCCTTTTGTGCATTTAATAGGCTTGCGAGCCTTTTTCATGATGTTCCCTTGTATGTAAGAGTTCCATGTGCTTTGAATTTTGTTGCACAGCCATGCCAGCTGAGCATTCCCAAATGAATTTAAATTGGGGGGAAAGTGGGGTGGGGTGGAGTGGGGTGGGGTGGGGAGGGTAGGGGGTTAGGGGTATGGGTACTGGGGAGGCGAGGGGGTGTAGAGTAGGCCCAGCATCCCTTTGTTTAATGGAACCACATGTGACTGAACTGCTGAGAATAAGGGGGGGGGGGCACTTCTCTTTTCCAATGGGATTCCACATAGCACACAGCGCCACCTCGTGGTCACTGTCAACCGCCATGCATAAATGACTCTCGTTCACAAAAAAAAAAATCTGAGACAGCCTGTTGTCACAGAGGAGCAGGAATCTTTAGGTCAACAAATGATCCAAAGGCAGCCTCTGCACTAAACAATGATTCATTATAGATACAAGTTACTCAACACAGTTACTCAACCAATCTGGCTTATTAGAACTGATGGGCTTTTCATGGCCAAGATCACACCAACAGGCTAGATGCCAGTCTTTGCCAATGTCAACAGCAACTCTTGCCGCTGTGACTAAACACATTGCATCTGCTGAAATGTATCCATTTCCAGAGACTGCAACTGCCCTCGTTGGTGATTGAGACATCAGCGCAGCGCAGACGTTTCCTTAAAGAAGAGCTAATTGCAACCAGACGCTTGTTTGAACTCTCTGCAGCTGTGTGACAGTCGAAACTCACCTCGTGTCCTGGTGGTCCGGGTGGGCCTATTGGCCCCTCGTCGCCCTAGAAACAGACACGGCGATGACATAAGGATTTAGTAGTACTGGAAGAATTGCGTCAACGAAACGCACATATACACAAAAATAAATGTGCAAACAGTCTGTCTTGCCCTTACAGACATATCTACTTAAAACAGAGACACTGACACTCAAAAAAAGACACATGCCCCCCCAGTAATGCTCTTTGAGAAAAACCCCAAAGTGAAAACATACCAGCAGTCCTGCAACTCCTTTAGGCCCAGGTAATCCCCTTGCGCCAAGCTTGCCCTGGCATGAGCAGAGACACAGCAGTGATTTAGCATAACCCACTAAATCACTCAGATCATTCATACACACACACTCCCACACACACACACATGCACAAATCAATGATACAGTTCTTACCTTTGGACCCTCAAGGCCATTATGTCCAGGAGGTCCAATATCCCCAGGAAAGCCCTGTTGAACAGGCACTCTTATTACTCTTAATCAACTCTATCTCCAGTCCTGTTCAAACCTACTGGCTCACATGCTTATCATCCATTCACTCCATGGACACATTCTCTGTGCTCATATTCAGCGTGTTGGTTGTAGGGGTGGGAATCAAGAACCGGGTATCAAGTAGAACTGAGGATCTAATGCTTCAATCTGGTGGAATCGTAGCCCTCTGACATGATCAATTCCTATTATCAGTACCTGCATGTTATGGAGATCACTGGCAGTTGGTCTTTCTGAAGAGACAATTGAAATAGACGTACGAAATAGATCTACATGTCTTACCTAACTCTAATAGGTCCTTATGGCTTATTATGGGTTCATACTGTGTGTTGGTACAACCTTCTCTACTGTCAGGAATCGATAAGAGAATTGATAAAGAATCAGACCGATAAGCTGGATCGATATTGATAAAATCCTATCAATGCCCACCGCATCCCTAGTTGGTTGAGGACAGAACTCACCTCTGGCCCCGGGGGACCAGGTAACCCGTCAGGACCTCTTTCGCCTGGTCTACCCTGAGACACACACACACACAAACACACACACAAACACAGCTCAGTGGGGAAAGTGATGGCAAACATCTGATACAACACACACAGTCCACTGGGAGAGAAATACTGGATTTCACAGCGCACAGTAAGTTTAGTCTGCGGCTGTTTCATAGAAGACATACACAAACCCATTTATAATGCTCACCTGAAGGCCTGGTTTCCCTCGTGGACCGAGCACCCCTGGTATACCTTGGATACCCTAAGACATACAAACATATAGATCAATAAACCCATACACAAACATACACACACACACACACACACAAATTGTGCACTTTCTAACTGGTAACATGCAAAGAAAATATTCTATAAAAACAATGACAGACTGTAAGCGCAAGTATATGTGTATATGTGTGTGTGTGTGTGTGTGTGTGTATGTGCGTGCGTGTGTGTGTGTGTCAGGGGCTCAGGACATCTGGCTCGACCATTTCGCTGACTCAGCGCTTACTGTATGTCTCTGAGCTTGTGAACAGTGTGTGTCTGTAAGTAGGGGATACCTTGTCTCCCGGGAACCCAATCTCTCCTTGCTTGCCAGGAAGGCCAATATCCCCCTGAATAATGGAGAAAAAAAAAAGAGAGAGAGAGACGAGAAACAGAGAGAGAGAGGAGAGAGAGAGAGAAAGAAGAGACAGAGAGAGAGAGAGGTGAAGGGAAAGGGTATGCAGTCTATTAGAAAACTATACATTTCCACATATGTTTCAAGACCCTTATGCACCACTACTCATATACTGTTCCCCCCAAAGACACAGAGAATGAAAGAATCAAATAAGATCACATACAGATCATATTCATTGCAGAGGCTGGCCAATAAAAGAGACTGAAGAGCACATGCGCAATTGAGACAGACCAATGGGGTGATTTTATGATCACATGCTGAGAGACAGGCCAATAACACGCTTTCAGATCACCTTATCACCTTTCAGTCCGATAGGGCCAACGTTTCCTGACACCCCCTGCATTCAGAACACAAAAGAGCAAAAGTACATAAATGAAAAAAAAACAAAAACAACAAGCATTCAGATCATATGGCAAATACACACACACACACACACACACCCTGACATGCACGTGCACACAGACAGGCACACGCGCACACACACACACACATACATACATACATACACACATATACACACCAGAGATGTTCACAAGTATTTTTGCAAGTCTCAAGGTTCCCAGTCTTTGGTCACAAGTCTAAGTCAAGTCTCTGCCTGTTTTATGAAGGACCTGTTGTATGCTAAAGACTGTCACAAAACATCTTGACTTTTAGCATGGGTCAGAACTGGGCCTTATGTCTTTCATTCTGATAACAATCCTTTTTATCCTTCGTGATATTTTTAAGCTTTCTGCGAAGTTACAGTAACATCGCCAAAGGCCATGACAAACGTTCAGCTGTTACTGTGTGCATGTGCGTGCTCTCTGTGCATAGATATATAAACATAGGGAAGACTACATAGCCTACATTCAGCTCAAGAAACATTTCTTACTGCCCTAAATAGTGAATAAATAGATAGATAGATAGATAGATAGATAGATAGATAGATAGATAGATAGATAGATAGATAGATAGATAGATAGATAGATGGATGGATAGATAGATGGATGGATAGACAGATAGATTGTTCACAAGTCCCAAATCTCAAGTCCTAGAGCTTAAGTCTCAAGTCAAGTCTTAAATCTCTGTGTGGGCGACTAATTGCGACTCAAGTCCAACTCTCAGACCTGAGTGTCCATCTCTGACACACATACACACACACACACACACACACACACACACACACACACACTAGCAAGTTAGATACACACAGATGTTTTCCAATCTTCTGATGTTTTGCACATCTGTCCTCAAGTATGTCTTTCCATGGCTGACTAAACAAGTTTTTGGCAGTCATTATGTGTCTGAAATACGGCCACTTCACTTGCACTTTAGTTGCCTGCAGTGTATCTTCACTGACAGTAAAAAAAAACAATAAAAACATCATCACTCACAGTCATCATCTAGGATAGTCTGCTGTTAAGTTCCCTTCAGCCAGAAGAGCACCTGCTGGCTTAACTTTATTCCCTTAATGTCTTCAGGCATGTTTAAAATTCATTCAGACATTCAAACAGTGCTGTGTGTGAGTGAGAGACTCTATATTGTGCACTTATCTGTGAGTGCAGTGTGTGTGTGCGTGTGCGCACGTGTGTGGTTTTGTGTAAGTGTGCATGTGTGTTTGTGTAGGTGTGTTTTTTTTTTTTTTTTTTTTTTTTTGTGTGTGTGCGTACGTGTGTTGTGTGTGTGTGTGATCACATGTCATAACCTTTTCACACACATTACTGAGGCAAAACCCCTCTGGAAACCCCACAAGCAGGTGTTGGCAACACAATAATGAGAAGACATTCAAGTACAGTGTGAAAGCTTAGCTTGGATCCATCACCAAATGTAAACTACATCTGTAATGGGGTAAACAGCATGGAGTAACACCTGAGGCAGTGCTTAAAGACTGTGTAACAAGTGTCTGCACAGGTCCCCTGTGAGTGTCCATGCTAGCATCAAGACATAAGGCATACTGGAGTGCTTCTGAAGCAATGTAGCAATGTCATAAGTAGTCTGCATTCAACCTAGCCTTTAAATGTGAACATGCTGAAGGTTTCAAACTGTTGTTCTTGGCACTGCCTTGCTCTCAAAGCCCTTTCTAAAACACAGCAACATGTATAGATCTTACAGCGATTGGGTTTCACTTTATGAAAACCTAAAGTACTTAGTTCCTCTTCCCTCATTCATTCTGTAAAGGCTATATTGAACCACTGGCTCCAATAAAACTCCCAGCTTCTCCCAGTCTAAGGCTGTCTTCCATTATGAGCCATAAATATGCTTCATCTGTTTCCACTGTAAGACATCCAGTACATATGTGATGCTGGGGTCTCATTTCTGGCGTGTATGTATGCTAAGCTAGTCCCACCCGTTCCTCCTCACCTTCAAGCCGATGGGTCCTGACAACCCCATAGGACCTGCAGGCCCCATGTCACCCTGTGGATTCACAGTGAAGGTTCATTACTAGGCCACATATACTGTAGCATTACAACCAGCACTACCAACATGCATTTACTGGCGTTCAGCCAAGCGTGTAGGAAAAAATAAACTGGAAGGCGAAATACTCACAACTAATCCACGCACCCCAGGAGGTCCCGGAGGTCCTAGTGTACCCTGAGTTAGTGATAAAAAAGAGGGAGAGGGAAGAAAAAACAGAGTGAGCGAAACAAAAACAGAGAAAGAGAGAGAGAGGGAGATGATATGATATAAGGCAACCCCTTGCCATGTTGACAAAACATGTAATCTAATTCAATGTTTTTTTTGGGGGGGGGGGGCTGGGTTGGGGCAGGATTGAGAGAGCAGAGTGACGAGCCTCTCTGTAACGCACGGGTGTCCGGAAGTGTATTTTTGTCCTGAGTCGTTGCTGACTTAAAGCGAGTGAGTGTTTATGGATATGTTTATTTTGCGAGTGCGTATGTGGCATGAACGTGTGAGATTGTGACTTTTTTTTATGTGTCTAAAGGCACACTGACATAACTATGGTGGACACTGAGGGGCTTGTTGTGTGTGTATATGTGTGTGTGCGTGTGGAGGGGTCTCTTGTGCTGCACCCATTTCCTCTCCTCTCCTAGAAGGTGATTTGGGGATGAAAGGATCTCTTCTCTCCTCTGGTTCAGGACAGAGGGAGAAAGGACGGGAAGTGATCAACTCCAAATATGGTTCTTCCTCTGCTAAACTCCTAACTGCATCATCAGTAACGCCAGCCAATTAGAGAATAAAGAAGATACTGGATGAACTGTGTTATATGTCTGCACACACACACACACACACACACACACACTCACACCCACACACACACACACACACTCACACACACTAACACATACTCACACACACGCACTAACACTCACATTCACACACACACACACACACTAAAACACACCCACACACACACACACACTCACACACACCCACCCACACCCACACACACACTAACACACACACTCACACACACACACTAACACACACTCACACCCACAAACACACACACACTCACCCACACCCACACACACCCACACCCACACCCACACTAACACACATACTCACGCGCACTCGCACACACACACACACACACACACACACACACACACACACAAATGCACGCTAACATTTTAACTTACTGGTTCCCCATCAGTACCCGGCGGTCCTCTTTCACCAAAATCACCAGGAAACCCCTGGCAAGAGATAGCAGGAAGGAAATACAGAGAAATGTGTGTGCGAATGTAAGTGTGTGTGAGTATGCGTGTATGCATGTGTGAGTGTGTGTTTGCAAGAGACAGAGAGAAAGAAGTAAGAAATAAATTAAAGACAGTTACAAAATGAAAGATGAAAAAAATGGAAAAAAATGGGCACCAAAACTCATAAAGTTCAATTCTACATTAACAGTCATTGTAATTAGTATATTACTGTAATTATTAGTGGTATTACTAATAGACACTAATGTTTCAAATAGTACAGACAAGAACATGAGTCATGTGTCCAGGAGCACAGCCTGAAAGCCTGTTCTAAAAATACATGATCAAGTCCACTTGATCCACAATTCAGCAGCGGTTACGAGTGCAACAATTTAGTGGGCGTGTCCACCAACATCTGACACACAGATTCTTTTCCCACAATCCGCAATACTTCACTGTCAGTGAAAAAAATGCAGCTGACAATAGAGTATATACTGAAATGTAATGAAAATATTGCAATAATAATTGGGGACAGGAACTTGGACGGGGGGGAATAACAAATGTACCTCTTGTTAGCGAACCCATTTCACCTGTGATTCTAAGTGAGAGGGTAAGTGGTGGGGGGGGGGGGGGGGTGGATCTAGCTGCTCAGCCAATCAGAGGGCTAGGAGGCTGGATGAATACAGCTAAGCTTGGGAAGCCTGGAGCCAAAGCCTAGGGATGAAACTTTCTTAGCTGTATGCCCCTGGAGCGTGCTCAGTCCCCATATTGGACCATACTGATTGGTAGCACATTTCTCTACGAATGCACTCCCTACGACAAACAACAGCTCAGCCCGTTTGGCAGGAGAACACACATAAACAAACAAGGGGACAACACACGCAGGCACAGCAGACAAACACACAGACGGACCCTGACGGAAGAGTCAGGCATTCACACCACTCACTCAACGCAACTCATGAGCTAAAAAGATGTAGAGACAAAACTTTACCGGCCTACCCATCGTCCCTCTCTTCCCTGGTGGTCCAGGAATACCCTACAGAGACAGAGACAGCGAGAGAGATAGAGAGAGATAGAGAGGAGAACGAAAGATAGAGAGAGAGAGAAATAAAGAGAGAGAGAGCAGTCCAAAAAAAATTAGAAAATGTGTGTGTGTGTGTGTGTGCGTGTATGTATGTGCACATGGATATGTATATGTGTGTGTATGCAGCATGTGTGTGTAAAACACACACACAAAATAGAAAGAGAATATGAATCAGTGTGACCCCATAGCCAAGAGTGACCGTGCAAACAGGCCAAGGGGAAAATGATGATGTCATTTAGGGCACATATAATTACTAATGATGTGTGTGTGTGCCAGAGTCTGAATGTAATACAGGACATTTTACAACGTGTTGCTCACAAATGTTTGTGTGTGTATGTGATTATATGTCTGTGTGTGTGTGTGTATGTGTGTGTGCATGTGATTATATGCATATTGCACAATGCTTTTGGCTGCTGGTTTCTGGTTTTCATAGAGACAGTACCCGTGGGTGCAGTAAGTCACCTAATGGTCTGTCATTAGTGTGTGAGTGTGTGTGTGTGTGTGTGTGTGTGTGTGTGTTCCTGTCATGGGCATAGGCAAAAGGTCCCTTCAAGTTCAAAAACTGAAGGATGACTGTCTTTGCACGACACGCATGTATATATGAGTGTGTGTGTGTGTGTGTGTGTTGTGTGTGTGTGTGCATGCATGTGTGTGCATGCATCAAGTGGTCAATCCAAGCTACCTCCCTCTGCAGGCCAGTAGACAGAGTTCCATGTTATGTTTTGTTTTGGTTTTTTTTCTTCCCCCAAACCACGAAAGCTAACCTGACACTTACAACAAAAGCATCCTCCGACTTACATACGGCTGCAAATCTACTTGAGCTCTTACGTAAGACCGTAGATCTGTTCTGCTACTTACACATCTCACAGAGGACCTAGTGGCAGCCCCCACAGTACAACCGCCAGGCTTGTTCTCAGCCAAGCAGTTGAGGGAGGGGGGGGGGGGCTGACCAGGATCAGTTAAGGGGTGGAAGAAAGACTGGAGAAAGAGGAGTGAAAGAAGGAAGCGGCTCAGAAGAAGAATATCAAGGGGAAGCAGAAACGTAAGGAGAGGAGGGGATTAGACTGAGAGGAGCACAGATCAGGATACAGAGGAGGTGGATGAGGAGGAGGAGGTGAAGGTGGAGGAGGGGGAACGAAGAACAAACAGAGGAGGGCAAAACGCAAAAGGAAGGAGACGAGTAAAAAAAGCAGAGAGGACATAAAGTAGAGGGAGAGAGAGAGAGAGAGAGAGAGAGAAAGAGGGAGAGGGAGAGAAGAGAGAGAAAGAAACAGAGAGAGAGAGAGAGAGAAGAGAAAGAGAGTGAGAACGGGGACAAGGGCACAAAGCAGGGGCAGGGGCAGGGGCAGGGGCAGAGGAGGACGTCTGACCAGCGTTGGCAGAGCTCAGGCTGCAAGCTTTAACCTCATTGGCTGGCGTCATCAGTCAGCGGGGAGCGCCGGGCTGCTGCTCTCGAGGTGCAGGGGCGCACGGATTTGTTTCAGCTTACAGAAACCGGACCTCCCGGTCTGCACGCGCCATTAGCCAGCGCATAAGACCCCATTCATCTGGCCGGACTGAGCTGTCTCCAGAGCTAATAAATCACGCTGGTGTAATTTCAGCAGATTACTCCACTGAGATTTATTATTAGAGCCAGAAATGGAAAACATACACACACACACAAACTGACAAACACACACAACTCAAAAGTCCCCAGCGACACAGTGAGTTCTGCTGACTCACAGCAAGTAGGGCAGTTTTTAGAACTCCCCGAGAGAGGCTCGCTCTGCTTAGTCAGAGCCGGCCTGATGTTTTGAGAGCCCCCGATGAATATTGCTCTGCCCCCGTTGCATGGCAACCAGCTGTTGTTTACACAGCTCGAAGCGACTTGAGGGGAGACATCTGATACTTTTAACTCGTAAAAAAAAAAAACGGCAGCTCTGGAAACGTGCTAGGAGCCGTGCCTAACAATGCCCAATAATGGCCGCGCGGTAACTTTGATGGAGGTACACACTCACTCGTTCTCCATCGGCTCCAGGTAAACCAAATAGCCCTGGGATCCCAATAAAACCCTGTAAAAAAAAAGAGAGAGAGACAGAGGGAGAAAGGGAGAGAGAGAGAGAGAGACAGAGAGAGAGAGAGAGAGAGAACAGAACAGAACAGAAGAGAAGAAGGAGGTTACTAAATTAACTTTTTTTTGGAATTTTGATCACATGATCACACTAATCAGTGAGCGACGACTTCCTGGGGGGAAGGGGGGGCGGGGCATTCTGTCCAATCCATGGTGAAGTGATGATGAGATGGCCCCACGGATGGATGGTCAGAGAGGGGTGGATGGATGGTTGGATGGATGGGGGTGTCAGAGAACAGATGGAGGAGTCTTCATGAAGATCAAAGCCATGAGGCAAGTGTATATGCCCATGGACTGCATGGTGCTGGGCTCCACGATGTAGTCCAAGGGCACATACTCTCACCTCAGGGATCTGTACCTACACACACACACACACACCGGCAAGCATACTCACAGATGTTCAAACAAACAAACTCACACACGCGTGCAAGCATGCCAGCACAAACATACACACACACACACACTCAAACCAGTGAAAACACATATTTGGAGAACAAAACAATGTCAACTAGTAAAATACAACAGGCCGACATCAAGGAAAGACAAAACAGAGCAACACAAGGAAGCACGACACACACACAGACACACACACACACACACACACACACACACACACACACACAGATGTGGGATTACTGTTTCAAGACGGCCCGTGCAGATGGATATTTCTGGCATAACCGAAGGTATACATGTACGTTAGGCGTATGTCAGGGTCTGCCATAGGATCATGCATGCGTTCACCTACTGGCCATGTATGCAAAGGGCACAAGGGAAAGGGCAAAGTGTAAAGACGCTTTTGTGAAAGGGCAAAGTGTGAAGACGCTTTTGCGTCACTTAACCATGTGTGTGTGTGTGTGTGTGTGTATGTATGTCTGTGTGTGTGTATGTGTGTGTGTGTGTGTGTGTATGTATGTCTGTGTGTGTGTATGTGTGTGTGTGTGTGTGTGTGTGTGTGTGTGTATATATGTGTGTATACACACAGGTCTAGTGTGAGTAAAATGCAGTGTCTATGAGTATAACCGTGTGTTCAGGGGGGGATGTAGACAGGGGGTCTCCTGTGTGTGTGTGAGTGTATGTGTATGTGTGTGTGTGTGTGTGTGTGTGTGTGTGTGTGTGTGAAGGACAGAAGGGGGGGTGTAGACAGCAGGGCCTCAGTTTGAATTTAAACAGGAAATTCCTGCCTATGGGGGAGGGGCCTTCTCTGATAAAGAGCCTTTAATGCAGCTCGGTAAGTGTGTGTGTGTTTGTGCGTGAGCGTGCGTGCGTGTGTGTGTGTGTATTTCTATGTGGCTGTGTGTGAACGCCGAGGAGTAAACCTATGACAGCCACCGGAGAGAGTCCCTGGAGAAAGCTGTACATCGTGATGGGAACAGAGTCATGAGATCCACAGAAAGAGGTGAAGAGAAAAAAAAAAGGTAAAGGAATGAGGTCGCCGAAGGAGTGACAGAGAAACAGGAGCACAGAGGAGGACAAGGTCGCTTTCACACGGCGCTCTCTGGCCAGCGAGGGGTTAAACAGGAAGTGATGGCGAAAGAAAACAGCGATTGGTCCACCCACCCGTGTGCCTTTTGGTCCAGGAGGTCCTATAGGCCCAGGCAAACCCTGAGAGAGAGAGAGAGAGAGAGAGAGAGAGAGAGAGAGAGAGAGAGAGAGAAAGTGGGAGAGAGAGAGGACAAGAAGGAAAAGGGGGGAGATGGGGGGTAAGAGGAGAATGAATGAGAGGGAGAGGGAAAGAGAGCGAGAGAGAGAGAGATATAAAGAAAGAGGTACAGAGAGAGAGAGGACAAGAAGGAAAAGGGGGGATATGGGAGGTAAGAGGAGAGGGAACAAGAAAGAGGAAAGAGAGAGAGAGAGAGAGAGAGAGAGAGGAAGGCAGAGGGAGGGGGCAAAGGGAACACAGGTAAGTAGTGTGGTTCCTCTGTGCATGACATCCATACTGAAGTAAAATGTCAGTCTCCCAAGGGAGGGAACAATTCCTCCTCTGTCTCCTGCAGGGCTGGACTCTGTGTCTGTGCTAGGTGTTATCTGGACACGAGAGGAGGCTTGCTCGCTCTCTGCGTTCTTTCTGATCTGACTAAAGAAAGTTCCTTCTCCCTCTGTGATAACCCTTATCCGAAAGGCCTAGGGTTAGGGTTACTAACACTAATTATTATCGTGTAAATAAAATAAAATCTGTTTTGTTATTCTGATCAAAGAGGTATTTTTACTTCTACCAGACGCGCATGTTTAACCGATCTTTTTTGTCTTTCCATAGGCACCTTGAAATGATCAGTTTGTTTGGAACTCAATAATTGGTCATAAAACGTCAGAGTGCCTGACCCAATATGTGCTATTTATCCGCTTGTGTCCTAAATCCGTTTTTGTTGAGTAATCACAGAAGCGAAGCGGGAAGGGGTACAGGAAGGAAAGAAGCCTCGCGCTCGCAGGAGCTGTGCCACAGGGGCACTGGAAACAGCTGTCTTCCTCTGGATGGCATGCAGGTGAGGCCAGCAGCCGAGGAGCGGCCTGTCCGAGCACCATCTGACTGCTGCTGCAAAGGCAGCCTAGCCTAGCCGCCTTCGAATCTCAATGGCCAATTAGTAGTGGCACACTAACCTTGAACAGCCTCTGGCTATATTCAACAACATCTGACCCATAAACCCACTGTACATAGACATGCTGTACTGAATATATACACACACACACACACACACACACACAAACACATAGGCACCCAGACATGCACACCTACACACACAAACACGCAAATAAACATCGCTGGCCACACACGCTTAAAAATATGAACTGCTATGAACTCACACACGCACACACACACACACACACACACAAACACACACAGCGCAGCAATAGAGGATTACTGCACCTGCCTGCCAGGATAACCTTTGGCCCCAGGCAATCCATCAGGACCCAGTAAACCCTGAGAGAGAGAGACAGACAAGCAGGCAGACAGATAGAGATACAGATTAATGAGACACAGAAATGTACAATTTACTGTAGATAAGACATCAACTCATCTTTTGAAAGTGAGGATGAAGCTGACATTAGTGAGACTCAGCGGAACTCAGTCATGCTCATTCGCAACGGCACGACAAAGTGGAGTGTGATGACAAGTCAACCCGTGTGTTAATATGCCATGATGTGGAAGCAAAGGTAATTGTGTTTACACAGTGAAACGTCACAAAATGACTCATGTCATATATCATTAGTGTGTTTTACTTTCTGTGTGTAATGGTGCGCAAAGACTGCATGAATGTTTGAGGCAATGTGTGTAATCATGTGTACGTGTGTGTGTCTGTGTGTGTTTATATACATGTCTATGTATACATATATCTGTGTGTGTGTGTATACGTGTGTATGCATATGCATCTGTTTGTGTGTGTGGGGCAGGGGTATGTGTGTGTATGAGTGTGTGTGTGTGTGGTGTGTGTGTGTGTGTGTGTGTGTGTGTGTATGTGTGTGTGTGTGAGTTTATATGAGACAATGCAGGTTCTCCCACATCCCAAATGATGTCATCATCTTGGAAAAGGAGTGGGCGCTTATGAAATGAGGACAACTAATCTTTGCATATATGAGTCTGTGAGTGTCTGTGTGTATTTGTCAGTGTATGAATATGTGTGTGTGCGCGCGGGCGCGTTTGTGTGTGTGTGTGTGTGTGCATGTGCACATCTATGCATGTGTGAGCCTGTGTCTGTGTGGTGTGTCCATGTGTGTTTAATCAAGACAGACAGACTCAGACAAAGTAAGGGAGTGTGTGTAGAGTGTGTGAGAGCATGTATGTCCCTCTATTGGGGGGGGCTACTCTAAAGATGAACACTGAACACACACACACACACACACACACACACACACACCATTTCCTCCACAGGAAAAGACTAAGAGACAACAAGGAAGAGCCAGCCCAGCGAGGAGGGACTGACATAGAGACAGACAGACAAAGAAAAGAGACTGACAGACAGACAGACAAAGGAAAGAGACTGACATACAGACAGACAGACAAAGGAAAGAGACTGACAGACAGACAGACAAAGGAAAGAGACGGACAGACATACAGACAGACAAAGGAAAGAGACTGACAGACAGACAGACAGACAAAGGAAAGGTGACGGGGGAGGAGCGCTGCTGGTACCCACTTGTTCTCCTGGGAGACCTACTGCTCCTGGATGGCCTTTCTGACCCTACAGGAATAGAATCGGAGGAAACTGGTGAGACAAATTCAGATGAAGACAAACACAGATGGACAGACACGGTCA
>PYXC01000993.1:1640000-1655000 GCA_015244755.2 Tenualosa ilisha | reverse complement strand
GACTTCTATAATAACAGGGTTCTTCACTGAAAACCTGTATTCTAATTATGCGAATTTTCAGGAATAGATGCAAAACATAACATTCAATCATCATAATGTACCCCACACACACACATTAAAACACTCCACACCCTCAGTCACACACACACAGGCATATATCCCTTGTCATACTGTGGGGATGTTTATTAGTGCTCTCTACCGGGAAAATGGCTCATTCTGCGGCCTCTGCTCGCTCTGACTAGGTGCACTACTGTAAAGCAGTGGCTGCATGAACAGCGCCACCTAGGGCAATTCTGTTTAAATGCCTTGATAAGAGCCACAGCTAGACTTCTGAGGCACTCGAGAGTGCACAAGCACAGACCAGGACTGGCTGATGCACATATCAAGATCTTTTCCTTTTTTTTTTTTAAACAAATCATGTCATCAGATAATACTAGTGCACATGTTCACTTTCTCTCATCTCTCCTTCCCGTCTCCCCTTCCCTCGCTGTAACACACACACTGCTCTTGAGGAGACTCTTACTCTGATTGCTTTTCTCAAGTCACCCTTGTTACACGCTGCTGCTGATACACCTGTTACTTCCCCAACACTGAACATATACGAACAGTGAGGGTTCAAAGACATCACTATAACTGAAGGCCTGAGTGTGTACACATGAGCTTGCAGATACTTAGGGCTAGTATCTTCTGGCTTGAATTCTGAATTCCAGGAATGCACTTAACCTCTTATACTTAATATCTCCTTTATACTGTACTTTTATTACACTATTGAATATACTGCAATTCATACTGCAATAATATATAAAATACTGCAATTTTTATGTTAGCAATATGCACTCTTTGTTAGTTTCTTTCATTGTTTTGTAGCTTGAATGTTGTTATCTTTTGTAAGTCGCTTTGGATAAAAGCGTCTGCTTAATGCATAAATGTAAATGTAAATGTAAATGTGAATGTAGGGTATGCTCATATATACTCATACATCCAGGGCCCTGAAAATAACTCTATGAACCCTATGATCAAGGGATAACGGACGGCACATCGTTCGTGTATCAGAAAATAAATAATAAAGAAATAAAAAGAAATAAAAAGTAATGCACAATCGAGGTGGTAATAAGGCAGGGACACACAGTGGAGTGGCTTTTACACCTCAGAGAGTGTAACGGTGGAACAGATACATGTCGCAGCACGCAGTTTATGCAATATTATTTTTTGTCTGTAGCCTAGAAATCTAGACGTACCCTAATGGCAGAAAATGATTTTGCTTTGCAGGTACATCTAGAAACTAACCATAGGGCCTCAGTAGCTGTTCTCCCAAGTTTGGCCGGAGCACTCATATCACTCACTCATCGTAAAGAGTCGCCTCGGCATACTCTAGGGGTAGCTTTTTAGAGTCCTATTGCGTGCAGAGGCAGTTTGAAAGACAACTGCTGAGTCCACCCCTTGGATTGAGCCCAGTCTATCGGTCATAGCCAGACTGTACATTTTAAGGTTATAGTGTGGCTTGTCAGGTATTCATACCACTGCCTTATTTGATCATTTCAGTGACATTTAACAGCCCAAATGTGAATATAAACTGCAGTGATGTGTTGAAACTGTTCATCTGCAGTACGCCTAAAAGCCTGTATATTTTTACAACAGAACTAGCGACCGACCCTGTAAGCAACAGTCAGACAGAGAGAGTAAATGAGATAGAGGACAGAGGGTGAGGATGCACCATAGAGAATCAGCGCTTCACAACAGTACAGTTCCCCTAGGTGCACCCAGCCCACATGAAACAAGCTGTTTCTAGCTAAACCCCACCTATGTCTCACATTCCAGATTTCACAATAGCTTTTGAGAATAGAACATCTCTTATCTCCCTTAACAGTGGGAGATTTTTCTGATTGGCTGATGAAGTGGGAATTAACTTATACAAACAACTTTGTATAACACCTTTGAAGTCGATTCGAAAAATTTGAGTCACCGTTCAATATCAATGTGCTTATGAATGATAACCACAACAATGGTAATAAAGTATTTCACGCTGTACTTTCCCCCCTTAACGGTAGCTATAATAGGTTCTTTTCTGTAGTTCATGCACATGATTCCTAAATATAGACAATTACATAAAGACAATTAAATCCTAAATACAAACAGGAGATAAGAGGGATAACGGCCTTCGAGGTGACCAGTTCGGTGAAAATAATGACTCGGCAGAGGCAACCCCACTCGGTGTTTTGCGGAGACTTCGCCTCCACCTCCACCATTATTTCCATTGAACTGGTCACCTCGAAGGCCGTTACCCCTCCGCATCATGATCAGCACAGTTGCTTAGCATGATAAGCATCACCAGTTCAATGCCTCACCAGAGAGGTATTCCAGTTAGGTGGCGAAGAGGCAAACCTGAGTAAGTTAACCTTAAGACAGTGGTAAACCTTATAATAGAAGAGCCTGAAGTACTCATTCTCTTCACTAAACAAAGCCAACAGGCTACTCTATTATTGGGTTTACCACTTTCTCTAGGTTAACCTAATCAGGTTTATCACTTAACTACCAACTTGGACCCCCCCCCCCCCCCTTCCCCCAAACACTCCTATTCATGAAAAACAACATCATCTATTGACAGTAAACTGTGTCCCTCCACATCCCCAAGCAGTTTCTCTTTAATCTCTCCACCAGCGGAGGACAACTTACCCTTGGTCCTTGCTTTCCTGGAGGGCCTGGCTTACCCGGTGGTCCTGGAGACCCCTATAAAAGGCACACACACACACACACACACACACACACACACACACACACACACACACACACACACACACACACACACAAAAGGCATTACACTGGGGAACAGAGTGCATATAAACACGGCCGAGGTCATACAGCCTATAATGGACTCAATTCTTCAAACTATCCTTTTTTCTTCCAGTGATTCACATCCAACAGAACGTACAAAAACAAGTGACCAATCATGAAACAGGTGAGAAGAGGCAAAGGTCATACACATCATACCCCTATACCACATACGAAAAACAAACAAACACATACATACAAGTACACATAAAATAAATGTAGAATCTAGTTTGGTCTCTTGTATAACTAAAGTGAAGTATCAAGTCTGACCAATATTTCTTAAATGCACTTTCTGAGTGAACTGTTGAATTCTGGCTTCAGTCTGAAAATCATTATTGTTGAGGGGTATTTGTATTAACATGTGGTTAGTTTCTGCAGTCAAAAAACTGCCATCATCGAGACTCATAAACTTACTCATGACATACTGAGAGCCCTAGAGCAGCCTAAAAAGCTTACAATTTGTGAGTGCAAAGTACACTCTACTTCTCTGGTCTCTCACTACCCCCTCTCCCTTAGTCTCCCAGCCTCCCCGTACACATACACCCCCCCCCCAACAAGGCCACGTGGCAGAAGAAAAAAGGGCTCCATTGAAAAGAGGGCTCTGTGTGTGTGTATGTGTGTGTGTGTGTGTGTGTAAGAGTGTGCATGTGTGTGTTTGTGTGTGTGTATGTGAGTGAACTGGTGTGTGTTTGCTAGTGTGTTTGCGTCTGTGTATGTGTGTCAGTGTGGATGTGTGTAATGAGTGTGAATGAGTATAACAGTGTGTGTGTGTGTGTGTGTGTGTGTGTATGTGTGTGTGTGCGTGTGTGTTTGTGTCTGTGTATGTGTGTGTGAGTGTGTGCCAGTGTGTATGTTTGCATGCGCATGTGTGTGAAGTATAACTGTGTGCATGTGAGTAGGTGTATGTGTGTGTGTGTGTGTGTGTGTGTGTGTGTATGCATATGTTTATGCAGTGTTGCCATATTTTACAGCAGTGAGATCTAAGAACACACACGCACATAGGATTTATGGTGCATTTCAGAGCACACACATGTGCCTTTGTGTGTTTCTAGAAGCTGCTCGTGTGTGACAGAAATCACACACACACATCGACACAGAGTGCAAGGCCAGGTCGAGTAAATGGGTGCGTGTCAGCAAGCGTGTCTACAGGCTATTTGTGTATTTTAAAAGTGTTGTGTATATGTAAGTTCGATGCAGCATAGCAGATGAGTGTGGGTGTTCGTGTGTGTGTGTGTGTGTGTGTGTGTCTGTGTCTGCCCATATGTTTGCAACTAAAGCTAAGTCTCTATAAGCATGTTTTGTGCAGTGTGTACTGTGACAGGACTATATAATGGCATGGTTTGGGCATTACGCCTTTGATAATAACAGACACCTATTGTCTAAATAGCACACACACACACACACACAGACCAACAGAGAAAAAAACACACGCCCTGGCTCGGTTCCTAAAAACGCAATTAACCTGCCTAATTACAGACAAGCACACACACACTTCACACACACCCACTGCACACTTACACAGACAGACACTCACACACCCACACACAGACAGCCCATCCCTATGGCTCCCTATAAACCTACAAATCCAGAGGTGTTCTTACAGACCGTTTCAATGATAAACACAAAAACAAACACAGTGCTTGAACAGTCTATAGACCAGCACAGTCTAATAAATCTATGGCATTTGAAGTAACATACTCCTCAGCATGCTGTGCTGAATGGCTGAAGTGACTTTCTAGAACAATGCTGTCATTCCACACTGACTGTACAAGAGAGCATGTACACTTTTTCATCCAAGTCCATCTGAGTCCAACAAACTCATTTTGTTTAAGGGATAAAATATTTCAAGATAAAAAGGAAAAAAATCCCCCAAAATTCCCAAAGGAACCAGTTCCAGTTCTGCAAAAAGGCCTAGGGTCAAAGGTTTCAACTCTGACTTCAGCCCTGTAAATCAAAAAGAGAATCCTGTGCCATTGTGTAACTCAAGAATAGTGCTTGTACCAGCACTGTGGAGACAGGGGGGTGACGTGCACTGAATTTAAGGTGAGTCTGGGGAGCAGAACTCAAGCCAGACTGTTGTCTCTAGTGTCCCGCATTTGTCTGGATAACCTTGTGCTGTCGTTTTTGTGTTTAGACCTGTTTCAGTGTGGTCTTGTGCTTTTGGCAGGACTCTATAGACAGCAGTTGAAAGGAGAGGAGGCTGCTGCAGAGGATTAAGAAAGAGAGATGCCGTGTATGTGTGTGTGTGTGTGTGTGTTCACTAAAGTCAGCTGGGCTCACAGAATTCATTAGAACGCACACAACTCTACACCAAGGTAGCACAGGAGAAGAACAAAGATTTTCCTTTAGAACTGGGATTCTGCTGACCACACACATGGTGCCGCACGTCTTGTTCCACTTGCGGCACACTTCCTCACATATGGCCTCAGCACTTATAAACAACTCACTGAGGCACAGCAGTTATCAATACAAAGGCAAATCCAACATGAAAACCGAAATATTCCGAAATACTCACATTAGCACTGTAGCTGCGCACAACAACAACACCACACAGACACACACACATACACACACACACACACACACACACACACAGAAACATAAAAAAGACAAACACACAAAAACAAGTCTATTAATTTCCCTTGGCTTTGCCATGTGCTGATTCTCACCAAACAGACTTCTCCTTCTCAGGGAGGACAAACCGCCGGTTACTGCATGACTCAAAAACCACAGAGGTTCACGTCCATGGAATGAATTACCGTAAAAAAATAAAAGTGATGAGAACACAACGTGGGTCCACACGTGGGAATGCCACAAGTATTCAAAAGCACAAGCAGTCGGAAAAGGTAAGCAGTCGGAAAATGACTGATCTGCAGAGGATGACATTTAAACAGCTGTGGCTAGGTTTGGCCCATCTTCTGCCCAGAATGTTTGGCTGTGAATGGTCAAATTCCACTCGCGAAGGAACACGCTCTCTGACACTGTTACATCATGTTTTCTTCTCAATGAGCTGGAGCCTCAGCCTCTGATGCTGTCTCGTAACCTTGGAGAGGATGCGGTCCCGAATGAATTCCATCCAGATTAACTTTTTTTATCATGTTTTTTCCAATAACCACTTAAAATGCATGTGTTTATGTAATGCCATCTTTGACGATCCAAGGGATTCAATTCATAAGCGATTCAATCTTTGATGATCTCAGTTTATTGATTATTTACAAAGGGAAGTAGCCTAGTAAAAAGAATTAGGCTACATTGGCCTCTATAATGAATCTATTAATACTTAAATGTAAAACAGGACCAAGAGGATCAACACAGGCTACTACAAGACACAAAACTTCAAACAACACTTTCATACACAAAAAAAGATTTCTAAAAACAAAAGCCGTGTGTAAATCATCACACATGCAAGGTTTTAAGAAGCTCCTTTTAGAGGCAATCTTTTGGGCGAGATCTGTCAACTTTTTTATGGTTTCATCTCCACCTTTCAGTCTGCCACTAATTACAGCTTGTCTTCTGTGCATGGAGGTGCTGCAGACAGCTGGCAGCACTTCAATAAATCACAGAGAGGATCTCTGAGGATCTCTAGGGGGTGTGCTAAGCTTATGCGGTGTGGGCCCGTTTGAAGCTGCATGCCCTCAAGTCGTCTGCTCTTACTGTCTGCATCCCCATCGACTCTCTCTCTCTCTCCCTCTCTCTCTCTCTCTCTGATACATTCAGACAGTGGTATTTTGGGGGGGAAAGCTCGGTCAAAACAATTCGCAACAGCACAGCGCTTGCCAAGGTGCCCGGAAAAAGTACTGGCTCCACTTACGGTACGTGGAAACCTTAGCAAATGATCCGCTGAAGAAAAGTCTCCAAGGGCGTCTCAATGGCTTGCACCACTGGCACCTGTAGTGCGCCCGTAGTAGTTCTGAGTTCAACTCACAGAGCTAAATGAACCGTTGTGTTGGATTACAAAATCAGAGCACCACCTAAATGCCCTTATGCATTTATTTTGTTTAAATGAATGACTTTGCTGATAGAATTGATGCACACAAAGGCATAATCTCATTAGGATCTGGACTAGAACATTATGAGTATGGTAGTGTTTAGTAATTTAGTCCTAGGGTTAAGGTAAGATGTGTTAAGTGTTAGGATGAAACGCAGAACGTCTGTCTGACATATATGCACATAGACACACCCATACACACATACACAGGTAATATACACACACTGAAATATCTCACCGGAAATCCAGGCTCTCCCTTCAATCCTGGGGGTCCAGGCAGCAGGAGAATCTCTGAGAGATCTGGGTGATAGGTGACAAACTGGTCCATGGCCAAAGTGGGGGTGGATTCCAAGGTGACTCTGGGTGTCGATGGGGTCACAGCCATACGTTGATTCTTTCTGGCAGGGGTACGTGAGGTGGGTACTGCCTCCTCCGTCCGCCTGGTGGCTTTGGAGGGGGGCATGGAGGCAGTGGGCTTCCTTATGGAAGCTTTTTTGGGGGTTGGCTTAAGGGCAGGAAGGGCTTGAGCGGTGGGCTTTCTGATGGTGGGCTTTGGGGCCGTGGGCCTCTTTAACGTGGGCTTTGGTGGGGTTGGCTTTTTAGTGGAGGCCTTGGTGGCAGCTGGTTTAGTGGGAAGGGGTTTCTTGGAGGGTTTGGGGGGTGTTGATTTTGGGGCGGTTGGCTTAGCAGAGCTGGGCTTGGCTCTCGTGGTGGGCTTGGGGGTGGCTTTCCTTTCTGTAGGCCTGGGTGTCCGGGGCGTTTGAGTCCGTGTGGGAGCTACAGTCTGCGTACGTTGTGTGGGTCCACGGGGCGATGGTGACACCAAAGTGGTAGCGACAGTTCCGGTGATGCGTGGGGCTTTCCATGGCAATGGCTCGTCCGAGAGCGAGGGCAGTGGGAGCAGAGGGTGGGTGTGGTTGGAGTATGTGGAGTCGTCTTTGCACTCAGGCCGCATGGTGCTGCAGTATTTGACATTGGTCGCCCGCTCCCAGCTCACCAGGTCCAGCTGACACAGCGCCCCTTCCAGTGCCACACCCGAGAGCCGGGCACCGCCGCGGCCGAGCTGGAAGCTCCCATGGCGGTCCAGGGGCACAGGCTCGACTGGGAAGAGCAGTGTCTGAGTCCTCTGGCCGCAGCCTACTTGCAGTGTCACTCGCCGGCCGCTCACAGACAGCGCTAGGGAGTGCCAACGCCCGTCGTGAAGATCCAGCGGGAAACTGACTGCATTGGTTCCCGTGCCAGCCTGTGCCTGCGAGCGTGCCGGAGCGCTCGTCGGCGAAGGCGTGCCAGCATGGATGGTCAGCTGACCAGGCGACAGCTCCAGGCCGAGCTGCAGGCGGGAGCCAGAGAAGACGGAGAAGAGGAAGGCAGAGTTTCGGCGGTGCAGGTGCAGGCTCACGAGCACCGCCAAGTCCATGTGTGTCGGGGCAGGTGTGTGTTTGCTGATCGAGGGGAGGAGGGAGAGGATGGGTGCTGACAGGCGAGCCCGTGATGTAAGGATGACCCCCGACGGCACGGAGATGACCCCTGGAGGAACGGAACGTGACCCCTGACCTCCACGCAATCCCATTCTCTGTAGCACGTCCGCATCTAAAGATAAAAACCCAAAAGATGAATAGAAGCACATTGAACAACACAGTACACTATGATCATACTTTTATTTTTTGCTGTGTTTGTATTATCAGTGCTGTCTTTCTCACGGCATTTGTCACACCTTACAAACCTTAGTATTAGTCACATCGTGATCTTTGTGCACATTATATAGTCTTATAGGCATATCCTACTTCATCTTCAGAATACTGTTTGGAAAATGACTTTGGTCAGTTTGTGTTTGGTGTCTGGTAGAAGGTATTGGAACATGGTACTGGTAACATAGTATGAGTCTTTCGGTAGTACAGTGTACAGTTCGAATCAACATTTCTGACGACTAATATCATGACTTGAATGACATAAAAACACACAAACTACTCATACTGTTAGTTGCCCGAATATTACAGTGACTATAAGCAGGATACTGTATATATTGCTATAGTATTTCACACATTTATACCTGGTCCTTACAGACTTAAACACTTAAGGCTATTAGAAAGGATGTTTAATAAGATTAGCCCACTATAAGATTAGCCCATTTTAGCTCATCTGTTGGCCTACTACTGCCGTAAAAATTATAACTGTAGGCCTATCCCTAGCAAATGACCCATTTCATTTTGATTGGTTAGCTTCAAAACAAAAACAAAATACCAGGAGAATGTCCCATAAATGTTCCTGTGTCTTACAAAATTACAACAAAGAAAGCGCTGAAATAGCTTAACTACCCGCTTTAACCACACCAACCTCATCTTCTTTTGTGTGTGAACACGGTGGAATTTACAACATACAGTTCCAAACTCGCACTAAATATACAGAGAGCTGAGGTTTTCCTGTGGCACGTGCGCTCTGATGCGCAGCAAAGGCAAATCTTTCTTGTTTGATTACCTACTGTTTTGGTGTTTTAGATAGGCTAGGCGAGGCTTCATTGTGAATACCTGTAGACAGCAATTAAGGTAAATATTCACAATACTTTTTACAATACAATACCCCTGGTAATGATTTGTTAAAGAATTCCAAACATGGCATGGTGGTCCGGTTCTTGGCTAAATTTGCAGTACTGGCAACTGAGAGTTGGCGCTGTGGATGAGGGTGTTACATCATTTAGTTCTAAAAAAACCCTCATCGTACATGTTACTCTAACTGGAACAAACTGAGCATAATTGTGTTATGTGGGCATGTGAGTAAGTCCCTCTTTGTAACCAATGCACACTTTGTTTTGAGCAAGCTTAATGTTTAAATTGGCCAGTTTTCGATGCTATAACATTATTTAAGCTGAATTGTAGGTGATTTATATAGCTGTTAAAAGGTATTTTGGAATGACTGTGGGTCATGGTGCCTATGGCTTTCGGTGAGAGATTACCTCAAACCAGACTAGATAATTGCCAGTATACAAAAACCAGCAGATGGTGGTCAGAGCTTGTTTTTGACACTGTCAGCCCAGCATGGCCTGTAGTGTAGCGTCCAGGAAGCTAAGATGCTGTTCTCTAAACATAGAAAGGCATCTCCCTGCAAACTCCTTTGTCATCACCATTGCAGACCAAATGCTGATCTGTGTTGTTTTCTGTGGTTGTTTTAGTGCCAGATATCTGTTTGTTTTTCACCTCATCCAGTTTCCAGATCAGCAGAGAAGTGGCCAGGGATGCAGATATTAAAGGGATGCAAATCTAATGCAAGTGTAAGTCAAGTTAAGTGTTCCCATGCCAAGGGCTGGCTCTAGCTTTTTTGCTACCCTAAGCCAAATTTGAGTGTTGCCCCCCCCCCCCCCCTCTTTTTTTCTTTTTAAGAAGTGAAAGACTGAAGAAAATAATTAAGAAATGCATTATAATAACCCCCTGAAATTTGGCACAGGTGATTGGCTGAGGTCGCCTATGCCAGGAACTGGCCCTGCTCTTGCCAGCACATGAGGTCATCACATTGTGCATTTATGGATCTATAACCATTCATAATGGTAGAGAATAGCTTACACTGAGGTAGGATTTTCAAACACAGAGACAGAGATGTAAAGCCAGTGTTTGTCTCTTGATTCTCATTCATCCAGGTCATGGTTTTCAAAGTGCTAAGTTGTTTGACGTTTGCCTGTTCATTTCAGACTGTTGTGTCATGTCATTAGTTAACCTGACCCATCCTTGTGCATGCAATCTACTAATGGCTAATCCTTTTTTAAAAGAGCAATACTGAGAAACTGCCACTATTAACTTTGAATTGCGCTCTGACTGGGAACAGCCTAATCTGGCCACAGATATGGTGTATGATACAGTGCATAGCAGATCTGAAACAAAAGAAGGAAAGCCGTGCAGAGTGACTAACACCTCTACCTTATTCATCAGGGAGAAGGAAAAGGGAGTGAGACAACAAGATCCTGCTGTGCCAAGAACCTCCTGTTGCTGCCAAAAGGAACACATCTATAGTAAGTCTACGCTTCTCTAAGTCCTTTCTGTGGGGTGTCCTTGGCCCATTATGTAACTCAGTGCCAAACCCTTTGTAATGTAATGGAAGTGCTCCAGCACCAGAAGAAAGAACGCAAATACGGCAGATGTAGTAATAGATAGTTTTAAGAGTTTGATTATTAACATCATAGCTGTTTGCGGTTTTTCCATAAGTTCCATATGTTCCTTATGTTATCTTAATATACTGGAAGTAGCTTTGGAACAAAACAGAACATATGAACATTGTTTTTATTTACATCGCTGAAACTATAATGAAGATAGACACCATTGTCGGAAAAGTGACTTGAAATTATGATGGAAAATCTGAACAGGGCAGTTTTTACTGAGCAGAGAGTCTTCAGATCTGGAGACTAACGGGTAGACAGAGGGAGAGAGAGAGAGAAAGAGAGAGAGAGAGAAAAAAGCTAGTGAGATGACAGAAAGAGAGAGAAAGAGAGAGAAAGAGGGAGAGAGAGAGAAAACAGATGCAGAACAGAAGGCAAAAATAAACATTCCATATGCAAACCCAGAGGTAATGGACAATGAACAATAGTGCATTGCAGTGACTTAGGCCTACTTCTGCCTGGGACATATGTGAACCATGCTTGCTGACTGGAAACCACACCAAGCTACCATACCTGTCTCATTTATGAATGGAATTCATTTTCCATTTCCAACGCATTAGAAAGATAAATAGAATATGAAATGAAAACTAACATTTTATAGTCAATTGACACTGACATTTTTATTCAGAACTTCATACCTCTAGTTTCAATGTCATCAGATAGCACACTGATTCCATACCCGCCTAGTGGGCTACAACAAACCAAAACGCACACATAAACCAATCCCTTGGCTGGTATGTCTGGTATACACCTTACCTTCAGAGAGTACTTGAGCAAGTCCCAGGTGACAACTACAGTAGAGAAGAGTACAGAGGAGTAATGCTCTCCTGTGGAGAGGAAGAAAGGGAGAGAGGGGAGAAAGGAAGTCAGTTAATGATGTTGATGATGATGATGATGATGATGATGATGATGATGATGATGATGGTGATGTAATCACGTATCAGTAATGCAGAAATATTAGCCTGGGTCATTTCAGCCATTTTCTCTACTATATCCCACCCTCATTACTGACAGCCATGAGAAGGGGGAGAGGGAGAGAGGCAGGCAGAAAGAAAGAGAGAGAGGGATATACACACACATACTCTCTTTCTCTCTCTCTCACACACACACACACACACACACACACACACACACACACACACACACACACACACACACCCTTAGTAAAGACACCTTGTTTGACCACAGATCAACCCTGCCAATCAGAGGCTAGAGAGCACACTGAGCACACACTGACTAACACACACAGATGAGTGTGTCTGGGTGTTAAATGTGTGTAAGTCTGAAGAGGACTGACTCACTGTCTGTGAGATGGAGTGAGTGTGTATATGTGTGTGTGTGTGTGTGTGTGCGCGCGTGCGCATGTCTGCACATCTGCACACGGCTTGGTGTTTAGCTATTTTTAAGTGCAAAGATATGTGTATACATAATGTGTGTGCTTCTGAATTATTGTCTATGACCGGTGTGTTTATCAGTATGGTCAAGCTAGCCCTCTAATGGTGCATAAGACTAAAAGCACATCTGCCTGACCTGAACACCTGGGTATGCCAGACCCAAGGGGTAAAAAAAAGGAAAAATCTTATCCAAACTTAATACACACAACACCATGACCATGAAATGTCACGTATATAAAGTCATGAAGAAACAAATCTTTATCACACATGCTTTATTTACACACACAAACACACAGATTCACACACAATAGACACACGACACACACACAGACAATGTGTCATTGTGTGTATGATAGTGTATGAGACAAAAGAGACAGATTCTTACTCTTCTTTTTTTCTGTCTCATTCATTTACTGCATGGAATTCCCAAGGCCACCACCCACCAACACACACACACACACATACACACACACACACACACACACACACACACACACACACACACACTAGGGTCAGTGGAAAATTCCTTCAGTGGGGCAGACACTGACAGACATTGATGAGAGAGAGAACATGACCCCACTCTGAAAACACACCACACCTCCTCCTCCCCTCCCCTCCCTCCATCCACCTCCCAGGTCATTCCACCCCCACAACCCCCCCTCAGTAATTTCCGCACAGTGAACGCTCCATCCAAATCCACGCAGATAAATGAAAGGTGTGTGTGTGTGCTTGTGTGTGTGTGTGTGTGTGTACTACTCCAACAAGTTGGTCAGTTAACACTGCCAACGCATGGTTTTTTGAAACTCCCAGGTGCTGCAGATTATGCGCGAGGTGGTTGAGCAGCAGATGATGATACGCGAGCAGACAGACCAAAAGCTCGTGACGAGGATTTCGTATTAAAATCATTTGAAGGCCAAACCTCCTGTCCGCTTGTCACCGACACCTCATTTCATTTGGTCGGAAAAGCTAACTGCTCAAGTGACCATGAAATGTGCTTTAATTGAGAGCGCTAGCGCAATTTCAAACACCACACGAATATAAAAAGGCCTCAAAATAGACAGCCCACGTTGACCCAATAACGTCCAGCGAAAGTGTGAAATACTGAGCGTGTCTTGTCTTTGAAGCACAAGTTGGACTGGTGCCTTAGTGACTCCTTGCAGACAGAAGCAAGGGAATGAATCAGGTTCAACACCAAACGTTCTTTGAGCCAAAGGTTTCTCCTCGCACCAAAGAGCGAGTTCCTCCCCGGTACGAATGGACTGAGGAAGTTTTTTTTTTGGCAGCCCAGTCAGTCAGCGAATCTCGTCTATCACCTCTCTTTGATCTACACCCCCGCTCTCCTCATTCATCCATCCATCCATTCATTCTGGTCAGGTGAAAGAGCGTCCTGTGAGCGGCTGTAGCGCACTGGCGATGCATAGTTTTATGCTGTGCGCACCTTTCGGGTTAGCAGTACTAATGATTTTGCCTATCTAAAATGAAAATGTTCTAATAGCGTCCAACATATTTAAGTAAAGTTATATCTTTAGTTACAAGTTAAGGCTAAGGATAATGAGAAAATGGAATGCGAATGCACCCATAATAAACA
The DNA here is from genome assembly GCA_015244755.2 of Tenualosa ilisha. Taxonomy (NCBI): domain Eukaryota; kingdom Metazoa; phylum Chordata; class Actinopteri; order Clupeiformes; family Clupeidae; genus Tenualosa; species Tenualosa ilisha. The sequence goes on along the minus strand of PYXC01000993.1, from coordinate 1,641,060 downwards.
ATAACGGTGTTGCTAAACCCACATTATGTGTTGCCTAAACTGGACAGATACACAGTCCACAGTACTTTATGATTATACGTTGGGAAGATCATAGTGTATTCTATTTTGGTTATCTTTTAAACCAACTAAACGCAGACATTCTCCTGGTCTGCTAGGCTATTTCAGTGCAAAATTAGTCAACCCTAGGGCGAATTTGTAAAAGTCGCTTTTACGCCAGGTGTGAGTTACAATGTTCTATTCACAAGCTTCTACTGTCATAGCTGTGTGTGTGTGTGTGTATGTGTGTGTTAACCACATAGTAGCAAACGCAAAAGTAAACACAGCTTCTGACAAACACACACACACACACACACACACACACACACACACACACACACACACACAAGCGCTCGCGCACGCATGCACGTACAGATACGCGAGGTCGAACTATGCGTCTTTTCAGCGGAGCGCTTCCGCCGCTCGCAGGAGGAGGGCCATGTCATGTTTCCACTGAATGCCGCGCGCTTTCAGTTAACGGTGAATTCAAATCTGTTGTCCCGAATATGGTCTGTTGCGTAAAAGTTTCGCATTTGAAAAGGGGGATGGGGAAGAGACGACCATCTTAACGTCGTTTCCACAATAACTTCTGAAATCTCAGCGAAATGCTCTGACCCTCTGAAGTACACTTTTGACGGACGGTCAATTGACAGAACCACAGTAAGTATAGTGAAGACTGCCAACGTTACTTTGATGAAACTCGTTCGAAAACTGTAATCTACAGTTCCCTCTGACTCTTCAGAAAGAATAACAACACGATGACCATACGGCAAGCTACTGCGGAAGGCCAGCTGTATGGGTGAAATCTCAGGGCTCTTTCAGGTCGCTTAGCCCAGAGCTGAACCACAGCCAATCAACACAGGTAGCCGTTCGCTCCGAGACACTTCAACAAGCTCCCATTCATTCCGTACACACTCTCTCTCATACACACACACACACACACACATACGGATTCAGCGAGCACTCCAGAATTTTCCGCTGACCACTGACTCCCAAGAGTTTAACACAGTACCGAGGAGAGGAA
>PYXC01000993.1:1600000-1627500 GCA_015244755.2 Tenualosa ilisha | reverse complement strand
CCACCTCACAGAAATGTGAAAACTGAATGGATGCTACTGTGTTTGGAGTGTGAGCTCTGTCTGCTCCTCCAGGATAAACGTCTACACACACATACACATGCACATATACACACAAGCACACACACACATGCACACAAATAGATAGGCCCAAGCACACACACATGTACATGTGCACAGACAAAAGCGGGCACGTATACACATAAGAACACACACGCACACATGCACACACACAAGCACATGGCCACAAGCACGCCCATGCACATCTACACATACAAATAGCGGGTACATATACACCCAAGCACACACACACTCTTGCATGTCCATGCACACAATATAGATGTGTGACAATCACACATGCACACAAACACACACACAAACACACACACACACAATTCTAAACCAGGCTGCCCACGCTTTGTGGATATTTAGGCCAGGGGGGAAATAGAAAACCCACTTCCTGCTTGGCAGAAAGAGTCTGTGTATATTTGTGTAGTAATGGTGTGTTCATTGGTCACTTGTAACATATACAACAGCGATTGACTGCGTATATAGAAGCATATATGTGGTCAATGTGTCTGGGAGTGGTTTAGGTTTTTGAAGGAGAGGGAGGGAATCAGAAAGAGAGAATTTCTATGCACATGTGTATGTTATCATGTGTTTCTGCTTGTGCACTGAGATGCTGTGTGTGTGTGTGTGTGTGTGTGTGTGAGTGAGTGAGTATGTGTATGGATTAGTCTGTGGTGAACACAGCCTTATTTTCATCCACGCAAATAAGCACTCTTGCTTTGCTCTTCAACTCTGTCCCACCAGCAGCCACGGTCATCCCTCTCTGCAACTCACTATCTTGTCTCTTTCATCGGGTCTGCTTGGCCCTGCCACTGACTCCTTCCTCTCTTACTATGTCTCCATCTCTGTCTGTCTCTCTCTCTCTCTATCTCTCTTTCTGTCTTTCTCACCCATTCCTTTCCTCCCTCTCTGTTGGTCTCTGTCTTTCTTTCACACTCTTTTCTGCTCTCTCTTTCTCTGCCTTGGTTGTGTGTGTGTGTGTGTGTGTGTTTTGAGTGATTGCAGGCTGTTGTTCCCTAAACGGCCCTGGCTGGTTAGCGTTGCCTGCCTGTAAGGCAGCCCATAAAGACTGTGAACATGTTGCAGTCTCCCAACTAAAGGCCATAGTGACACCGCTCTGTTACGAGGGTGCATTGTGTTTATGCGTGTGCGTGTGTGTGCATGTTTATATGTGTGTGTGTGTGTGTGTGTGTGTGTGTGTGTGTAGACATGTGTATACTGTGTCTGAGAGCCTTGGAGGCCATTGTGCTATGTGAAGAGACCACTCTCTTACGAGTGTGATTTGTGTGTGTGTGTGTGTGTGTGTATAGAGACAACGCTTCCCTCTCATTCGGGCTCCTCTTAAATTTTCTCTTCCCTTTTTCTCTCTCACTCCCCCTGTTACGCACATACACACATACCCTTACACACACATACACACACACACACACTCTCACACACATGCACGCTCTCACACCCAGTCAAATATGCCACGTAAGCATACCACACAGGCACACACACACACACACACACACACACACACACACACACACACACACACACACACACGGTCACACACACACACACACAGAGAGAGACACACAAATGTGTACTCTGACTTTGACCTTTAGGACATTCTTGACCTACAGTGAGAATGTGAATCTTCTTTTTCCCCAGCACTTTCTTTCCTTTGACAGAGACTCTCTCTCTCTCTCTCTCTTTCACCCAGTCAATCACACACACACACACACACATACACACACACACACACATGCATACACACATTTAAACACACAGACACAGACACATACATGCACTTGCACACACACACACACACACGCACACGCACACACATTCAGACACACAGACACACACACACACTGAGACACACACACACACACACAGACACACACATGGAGCAGCAGTAGTAGTCTTAACAGCTACAAACAGCTGTGGTCAAGGACCCTGGAACAGGGTGAGGTAGTGCACCACTCTTCCACACTCCTGGTGGCACAAATACCTTCCACCCACTCTGTGTGTGTGTGTGTGTGTGTGTGTGTGTGTGTCTTCATCTTTCTGCCCCTATACAACACATCCTCAGTTAGTTTATTCCCTCAAAGCTAACAGACAACAGCAATGTAAACAAGCACCGATGTGTTAGCGTTGGGTGAGCAAAGTACTAGGAGACCAACACTAACAAATACGCGCCGCACGAGGTAAGCTGTGTGCTGCCCGATGGCCTGGTCTGGCCCAGTCTGGCGCTCCGTGGCGTGGCTGGTGAGGCCCCCTGTGACACCCGGACAGAATGGGAGCTTTCAGTGGCCCTGCGTCCGTCAGTCCTTCCGCCCACCTCCTGGAAACAAGTGTCCAAGTGTCATCAGCCGAGCGCTGCTGTCTGTGTTGTTTTTCCTCCCCCGGGCCTTTGGATGTTTTCACAAGACACCGCCCGGAGTTGTAAAGGAGTGTGTGTGTGTGTGTGTGTGTGTGTGTGTGTGTGTGTGTGTGTGTGTGTGTGTGTATTTTCCTCCCTGGGCAGTCTCCATCAGAGAGTGGGAGAGAGAGACAGAAAGAGACACAGAGACAGAGAGAGAAAGAGTGAGAGAGCGAGGGATAAGAGGGAGAGACACACACACACACACACAGGATTAGGCAGAGAGAAAGACGAGGAAGACTAGGGTGCATTCGGGTCGGGAGGAAGGAGATGAGACGGGATGGGATGGATGCTGGACTCGTGGAATGCGAAACGGATGTGCGACGGTTTTGACGTGAAAATGTGAGAAAGCAAGCGGGAGGCTTTTAGTAAATACTCTGTTTTGTTCTCATCGGCTCACAGACACACACACCAGCCTATGATTTTCAGAGCCCTATATAGATTTCACTGCATTCTAGACAGTGCTGCTGAGGCTGAATGATAGACCAGCAGCACTGTTAAAAAGGGCAGTAATGGAGTTGCTGGGGAAGTGTAAATCACATGGGCCGACTCAGTAAATCCATAGAGAGCGCCGCTCGGTCAGCCTCACACACTCAACCTGTAATCCAGAGGACAACAAGCTGCTCGAGCCCCGGGTTTAGAGAAATATTCTCATAAAATAAAAGAATTCATCCCATCTCTTCGTTAACTCCTTCTTCCGCTCCCCCTCTTCTCTCTTCCTCTTTCTTCCTCTCTCTCTCTCTCTCTCTGTCTCTCTCTCTGAGTATGTTTCAACCCATTTGTTTCTCTGTTGTTCATTTGCATGAATGTTAGGCTTCTTTTTGCTTGTGCCGCATAGTTCAGCTTCTTTTCTTCTTTTCCCTGAGTCTTTCCAAATGCATTCACATATACATACATACATACATACATACATACATACATACATACATACATACATACATACATACATACACAGACACATACATAAACATTTGCAGACAGTCATACATACCATGCACATGCAAAAACAACTTTTTTGCATCTTACATCTGTTTTTGAATACTCGCATACGGACAAGTGCACTCAGACACACTCAGAAATGCAAGCTGTTATGCAAATGTCTTCGCTCGTGTGCAAACTTGTATGAATGCAAACACATGTGTGCCCACAAGTGTCATCAGACACACACACACACACACACACATACACACAAACACAGACACAGACAGAGATGCATGTTTGCACAAATGCATTCTTCTTACAAACAAACCTTCACACACAAACACACACACGCACACACACACACACACACACACACACAGGCAGACACACAAATCCGCAAATGTCACGATCTCCCATCTCACATGACACAAATCAAACAGCAGAGGCAGAAGCAAGCAGCCCTTGAAAATAAGAGCGCATTAAAAATATCTCTGGTCATTACGCTCAGAGGTCGCTCAGACAGACAGGTCTAATGACAGGTTCCATGATGTATACTTTGCCTCTGCTGGCGTGGACACCCATTATGTTTATAGATACAGTAATTATGTTTATATATATGAGACTGTGCTCTGTATTTTAGGAACGTTAGACACCACTGGCTCCGCCCACTCAAGCCACGCCCCCCAGGAACATCGCCACGGAGATGACCGCAGGCCGCCCGATAAACCCTAAAAGACTTAATGACAGAGGAGAGAAAAGAGAGAAACACAGAGAGAGAGAAAGAGAGAGAGAGAGAAGGAGAGCAACATTTCATTCTAGTTCTCCTGAAAGAGTGAAAGTTTATTTTCTTGGGCATTCACTTTCCGGTCATAAGTGAATTATGTCAGAAATATAGACCCAGTGACAGCAAAACACAGTGTCTGTCCATGACTCTGCGTCCATGCGCAAGAAAAGTGGTGTGTGTGTGTGTGTGTGTGTGTGCATATGTGCATGTGTGTGTGTGTTTGTATGTATGTATGTGTGTGTGTCTGTGTTTGAGTGGGGGAGATTTGGTCCATTAGTGTTTGCATGCATCTGAATATTTTATCTGAAAGTATAGCACATTACATTTTGTTTGTGTGTGTGTGTATGTATGTGTGTATGTGTGTGTATGCTTAGATGCATGTGGCCATTATATAGGTCCTCATATATTAACATCTGACAGGTTTGTTTTCAAAGGATATTTATTAGGAAACACAGTGATGAATGAAGAATATGTTCTTCACTTTCACTATGAATGTGCTTCTGTGTAAAAGTGAATGTGTGTGTGTGTGTGTGTGTGTATGTGCGCGCGTGTGTGTATGTATGTGTGTGTGTGTGTGTGTGTCTATCAGAACCTCATATCTATGCCACATTCTCACAATTTCTCTGCTTAAATAGCCAGAGAAAAACAGTCAATTGCATTCATCAAGCATTTTCATTGTGTGTGTGTTTTGTGAGTATGTGTGTGTGTGTGTGTGTTTGGGAGAGGTCCTATACTGTCACGCTAATGGGCAAGTGCCTGCTCCACTAATTACAAAGTAGAGAGGAAATGAGAGGTAAAATACACACACACACACACACACACACACAGACAGGCAGACACACACATAGTTACAGTCTGCATTCTGCAAAGAACACCCATGGAGGTTTTTAGAGGGTGTCAGTGTAAGTGAGCTTTATCAAGAATTGCACAGTCAACTTAATACTGTGCTGCCCTCTGAGTATCTGTTCAGCTTTGCAGCACAATGTCTATCTGTGTTTTGACAAATAGTATGTGCATAAACACAGCACTGTATGTGTGTGTGTGTGTACAGTATGGCGTGCTCTGTTTGCGCACATGACCGCATACATGTATGCGTACACACACACACACACACATATATATGCATATGCAAGTATCCCACATTCATAGTTTTCTGTATGTGTATGTATGTTAATAACGATATTTCAGATATGTCCTTGTGTGCATTTAGTGTGTGTGTGTGTGTGTGTGTTTGTGTGTGTGTTAGCAGATGAAAATCTTTGCATACATGTGCCTGCATGTGTGTGTGGATGCAGAGATGCGTAATAACAGTTACACTCATCAGAAATGAAGGTCGTTTTAAAAACGAGACAGACTGTCTGTCTTCTTTTTTTCCTCTGTGTCAAGCATGTATCTGTTTGTCTTCTACTATTAGTACTGTGTATAAACAGGGAATAAATACAGTCTGTCTGGACTAAATGGTCGTTGAAATGTTAGAACACCTGAGACTTGTCTTCCAGTCTAAATTTGGGGGGCATAACTTATAACTTACAGCCATCGTCTAACTGAGGCAGATATTCAGTGCTATGGGCTATGCAGTGCTATGCTAAAGTTACGGATGAAAGTCTATTTATTTTTGTTGTATGTCTTACATGAGATCGGAAATGTTGTTTTCTGATCATTTTGAAGCGTTATTTAAATGGTTATGATACTATCCAAAAATGGGAGTATTGTTTATTGTCTCTATAACATCTTTGGCAGGTACCTTTTACACATAAATGAAACAACTGAGGGATAGCTGTCAAGTCAAACACACAAATGCACACACACACACACACACACACACACACACACACAGACAGACTACATGGTCTTATACACCTTACCATTTGGGGTTCTGGTTTTTCACTTTTGGTTTTCAGTGCAGCACAGAAACCGCAACAGATGGACAATGTGGATACTGCACACACACACATACACACACACACATTCATGTCAGCATTACTAGGCATCTTGCTCTGGACTATTTTTAATGTGAGTTATTGTAAATGTGTGTGTGGTGTGTTTGTGTGTGTGTGAGAGAGAGATTAGATTTATTTGTGTGTGTTTTTATAACAAGGTTTTAAGAGTGTGTGCTTTGTAAGTAACTGATAAGCCAAAATTCTGAAGGACAGAATGACCAGATGGTATTGAGATGGTGTGTGTGTGTGTGTGTCTCTGTGAGTGTGTCTGTGTGTTTGTGCGTATGCCGATTTTAATTTCCTGAGTTCGCTTGTGGGCTCTACTGGACAAACTTACCCTGGAAGTACCAAGGACCCAGTGTTACGGCAAGGGGTGGGATAGGGGGGGGGGGGGGGGGGACTCAATTTCAGTGTAGCAAAAAGGAAACCTTACCATTAAACACTATGACTCTCTCCAACTTCAATCAGTCAGGAAGAAATCAAGAATACAGCAGTAATGCATGCGCAGTAAAGCATGCACACACACACACACACACACACACACACACACACACACACACGCACACGCACATACACACACACGCACACACACACGCACACACACACACACACACATTACCTTTTGTGGTGGCATGTCTGTTCTCTTCAGATAAATTCAAGAATGGCAGAGACTAACTGACTCAGAATAACTTTGTTTGCCAGTGTCCTATACCGCTAGAACCCTTAAACCACTGTGAAAATAAGCATCATTACTACTGCTACTGCTACTGTCAGGAATACAAAAATAGTTGCCACGACCACTCCAGCTGTCCTATGCCACTAAAGCCCTTAAGCCCCTGTGAAAATAAGCATCATTACTACTAGCCGACTACTACTGTCATAAATGCAAAAATAGTTAGCGCTACTACTGCAGCTGCTAGTGATGATATTCAGAAAAGTATTTTAGATTTCCTATGATTCACTTTCCCCTCATTCCTCTCGTTTAGTCTTTCCTCTCTGCATCACTTCTCCACCCCTTTCCTCTTTCCCTCTCTCTCTCTCTCTCTCTCTCTCTTTTTCTCTCTCCATGTGAAAGGTGCCATTGAGTCGTGTGTGTTTTCTTTCAAACTCTCTCTCTCCCTCTCTTTCTCTTTCTCTCTCTCAGCTGAATATGTGTGTGTGTCTGAGGACTTGTGGGCGTCCCTCTTTCTGCCAGCCCAGGGCTAAGAATATCACACCATACTACAGCAAACACACATTATTAATGAAGTGTGTGTTTGTGAGAGTGTGTGTGTGTGTGTGTTTGAGTGAGTGTGTTTATGTTTGTACATGTGGGTGCGTATTTGTTTGTGTGTCTAACAAGAATTCTGGAAAAAATTAATAAGTTACCCGAGTGTGTTTTAAACTTCTTTTCAACCAATGGTAGCATCCTACACGTACAACAAACACCAAAAACAGCAAACACAAATAACACTAACCAATCGCAGAGGAGCCGGCCAAGCAAACGAATTACAACTTCACAAACACAAACAACCAACCAACCAAAGTGCAGGAAAGACATCAGACCAATCTAAGAGACATTAGTTGCGTTTAGCTGATCAAACATCAGCATCCAATAGCAAGCAAAAAGCAACTCAAGAACCCAAGCAAATACTTTCACCTAGTTACAGATCACCATGAACTCCCCCTTCCCCTAGCCCCAGTGTAAACAAAAACAAAACACCAATCACACTCTCACTGACACGCATGCACACACACACACACACACCACACACACACAAACACACACACAGACAGCAAGCACATACAAGCAAACACATAATACACTCCACCCCCCACACACAAAAACATACACACACATACATTCAGTAAAAAAAGAGGTTCATATAAGGAGAGTCTGTGATGCGAAGGAGGAAAGAGAGAAAGAGAGGAAGGGTGAGTGAGAGAGAGAGAGAGAGAGAGACTGGCCGCTACGGCTCTCACTTTTGCGCTCAGGGGCACTTCTACACGACCCCTCCTCTGGACGTCTGGAAGGGTGGTGAGGCTTTTGAGAGTCAGAGTGTTCTGGGGTCAGGAAAGTGCCACGCCACGCCACAGGCTATCTCAAAGGCTGCTTTAGAGTGCTCCACTAGAGACTCTGGGCTTGGATTTCTGCAGGGGTTGTGGTCTGTGATGCTTTCTAAATCACTTAGAGTTTGGATCAGGGTTTAAATGCTTTTCTATTTGGCTCCGTGCAACCTCATTTTTAAAGACTTTAAAGGCTTTTTTCCTAATGCAAGACAATGACACTACCAATTGCAGTTGTCCTACATATATATCAGGCAATGTTATTCATAGCAAATCATCAAGATCATCATTACACACTCCACATCTAAGCTAATGAGAATATCCGTGACTATGGAAATGCTTATTTACAGAAATAAACATCCTTGTTTAATGTTCACTAGCTTTGATCCTTACTCTTTAGACTTGGGAGGGAGGTGCAGAAACAATGGGCTGTTTTGACTTCTTTTTTATATTTTGATTTGAGTAGAAATCAAAGTAGTGAAATTATTTCCATAAATCCTCAGATTTGGAAATAGTTATATGCAATGAAACTGTCCTCAACTAGTTATAACTAGTTATAAACTATTTATAACTAGTTATTAACAGACTCATACACTCACATTTTCTTTTCTTATCACAGTGACAGTGCTCATCAATTATGGTGCCGTTTGATGTAAATTACAGTGTACAACAAAACAACAGTTTTGCAAATGGGTTTATCTAGGCTTTGCTAGCAGACACCTCCCAAAGGGTAGGGCCACACAATGAAATGATATAAACACACCCACATTCCCAGAATTCCTATTGATGGGAAATAGAGGATTCCACCTGAGGCCATGGTAACGACTGTCAACGTGTGTGTGTGTGTGTGTGGTGTGTGTGTCTGTATGTCTGAGTGGTGTCCATTCACAAAGCAAATGGCCCAGTTAACAGTGTGATGAGCAGAGTTTGCAGGGTATGTTCCAAACTTGGCAGTCTTTCACACACACACACACACAGACACAGACACACACACACACACACACCAAGTAATAAATGAGCCCTCATAAAGAGCCATCAGTAAGTGTGTGTGTGTGTGTTTGTGTGTGTGCACATCAGTAAGATTGGAAGGTAAGTAAACCAGGGCAGGAGACTAAAATAAGGACACTCATGGGTTACATAAGAGAAAGAAGAGGAAAAGTAAAGAGAGAGAGAGAGTGAAAGAGAGAGAGAGAGAGAGAGAGAGAGAGAGATGAAAACTAGGCCTTGCTAACTGCCCAGCACCCAACAGGCAACAAGATGAAAGCAACCAACCAGTGATCAACCCTACCGCTGATTTCCACAGATACTCCCGAAAATACACACTGGCTCACACACACACACACACACACACACAGTACCCCATAGGCTGAATGATAGTGTGTGTTTGCACTGACTGAGCCATTCATTAGCCATTCATATGTGTGTGTGTGTGCGTGTGTTTATATATGCATTGGCTCTGTGTGTGTGTGTGTGTGTGTGTGTGTGCGTGTGTAGGGTGTGCCTGGGTGAATTAGAGAGGTGGTGTCTAGCAGGATCTTTAAATACCGCTCTGACGTCCGTCTCTTGAGAGTGTTGCTTTCATCCTAGCACACACAAACACACAACTAAGAATGGCTGAGTACACACACACACACACACACACACACACACACACACATACACACACACACAAACAGCACAACTCACAGAAGGGGCACTAAGTGTGTACATGCATGCACAAACACACAAATACAAACAACTCCCATATACCACAAATACACAAACACGCAATCACACACACACATACACACACACACACACACACACACACACTAAGGTTTTCAAGCTCCTCAAAGGCTGTATTCTGATGTGTTTTCATGTTGGTTTTACACACTGTGCATGCATGACATTCAATTGGTCTGTAAATCACAGTGTTGTAGCATATTCAGACACAAGCACACAATGGAGTCTTTTTTCAGAAACACATGTGCCTCTGCTTACGGGAACGTAAGCATATATAATAACATCTCCGAGGAACTCTGTCACATTGCCGTCTCTGTGAGGAGAAGCCCCAGCATCAACACAGCTGTATTTTCTGAAATGACACACTGTCATTTTGAAAGAGAAATCCCACGCCTAGTATGTCCAATAAGAAAAATCCAGAATAAGATAACAATGATAAACATCCAGTGCCTAATATGTCCAAGATAACAATGATAAACATCCAGTGCTAATATTAAAAGTAAAAATAAATAAAAAAAAAAAAAAAAAAAAAAATAAACAAGTAATAAATAACAATGATAAACATCCAGTGCCTAATATGTCCTAGATTACAGTGACAAACATCCAGTGCCTAATATGTCCTAGATTACAGTGACAAACATCTGGGGCCTAATATGTCCTAGATAACAATGATAAACATTCAGTGCCATTTGTTCTGTATGGTTTCAGAGACACATTTCAGTATCAAGCAGGAGTTTCTATCCGGCGTAATGTCTCACAGCCACAGCCCACAGCCATGTTACAGTAATATTGGCACTTCCTGGAAGTGAAGTTGAAGTATCTGTCTGAACCGAGTTTCAGGAACACACTTGTGACGAGCATTACAACTTCATCAGCAGTACCTAAGGAGAGCAGCTGTTGCTTACACACAATTTTGAAAACAGGGCTCCTGTCTTCCAAATGCTACACCCAATTTACATAACTCTTAGACTGTTTGCAAATTGTCACACTTCTAACAAATCTATGTTATAATGATTTGTAATGCTATTTTGTTTTCAAATGATCTGACACAATTGGAGTCACTATTGTGATCAAACTGAAACACATTTTTATAAACCACTATTTTAGGAAATAATCTGTGCTTGATATCCTTGATTTTACAATGAAAGTGCTTGGTAATATTTGTGGAGAGAGAGAGACAGAGAGAGACAAAGAAAGAAAGAAAGAAAGAAAGAACCAAACAATGCAATCCTTCAAAACAGGGTGTGGTAGACCTTGTATATATTTGAATTGTCATGAATTGTCATGATCTATTAACTTATACAGTATGTATAATTTTATAATTTTGCACGTGTGTGTTCAAACCCAGCAATTGTGTTTTAGCTCAGATGGTTCATGTGTGCGTATTTTGAAGGGCAGTGTCTTTAAATTGCAAATACAACACCTTTTCAGTGATCAGTGATCACTGTGTGTAGAGTTTTGCAAAAAGTATGAAGCAGACATTTTGTGTAATGTTGTGCAAATCTGCAGAGGAGTTTTGCTCTTTGGGTGTGGAGTTTTGGTAATTGTGTGATTATTTTTATTTTAGAGTTTAAACAATTGTAAAAAATATAAATGGCACATTACAAGGTGAATGAAGGTTCTTTCGGCTAAATCACAGTTACAAGCACTTGAAGTTTGAAAACGTGGTTTGTGTTAAACGAAACCTAAACTGAATGAAACTGAAATCCCGTTATTAAATTACCTTGTCAGTCAACATAAGTCCATGAAAATGATCAGTACTGGTTCCTGTGCTTTGGTTTGCAAACAAATATTTATCTAATATTATCAAATAATATCTTTATGTTACACAATTTCTGAACCCTGTCACTCAGACACCATCACTTAATAACATAACTGCAAAAAGCTAAATTAATTCTCAACCCTGACTCAGTTTTCAACTTTGTGAAACCCTTTTTGCAATCTGCCAGGAAGTTTTGTTTTTGTTTTCTTTTATCACACACAACCAGTCAAATTGCCACACTGATTCACCAGTGCTTCATACACACTTCTCATGTGCAAACACTCACTGTCTTACTGAACAGCAACAAATCATTGCCATAGTACAGGCCTCTGCATTTGCTAAAGGTCAAGTTACAAGTTCTGATCTGTGCATGACAATATTGCAGAGTGCACACACACACACACACACACACACACACACACACACACACACACACACACACAAACTTTATTTGGAAAAGTCAACTTTTTGATTTCTGTCCAACTACATGTGGTGATCAAGTATTTTTTTTACTTGTGTGGGAAAACATTTGGGAAAATACATACAACAGTATATTGTTCGTTTCAGTATTGCTTACATGCTTACTGTGTGTATTTCAACTTCAACAAACTGACTGAAGACAGAAGTGCTGTAAGTTTAGAGCAGTAGTGTAAATTATAGATACATATAGATAAATGTAAAAGTGTGTATGATAAAAGTGTATGTATGTACAATGTTTGTAATACTTTGCATATAGTGTTTCCTTTAGTAGCTGATGTGAGGCATTTGGCATTTTGTGTGAGGAATTAATGGATTTGTGTATAAACCTTTGAGAAAAAGACACAGAGCTTTGAAAATGTGTGTAGACAGTTGAACTGATAAAATATCTGGCTAGTTACCAGCTGAAAGTGCTGATAAAATATCTGGCTAGTTACCAGCTGAAAGTGCTGATAAAATATCTGGCTAGTTACCAGCTGAAAGTGCTGTACAGTTAGAAAACCAATGACTCATGTCATTCCGTGCCCATGTCCGTCATATGGAATTAGCTGCCACTTTTAGCTTCTATATAGAGTTGTATAACTCTTCTGTCATAGTTAAACTGTAATAAACAAATAGAAAAGGGAATAAGAAGAATGCTGTAAGTCTTTGAACTAACAACTATTGTACCTCACCTCACTTTGGGCACTAGGGGGTGCTGTCTGGATTATGGGCCACTGGACTGTAACAGTGGATCAGAATTTATGGAACTAGAATTCAGATTTTGACAGAATTTATTTCTATTCTGGATCCAGATTTCACTGTGCAAATACAAAAGAAATGCATAGAAATATAAACCAACTTATTGAAGCAGCTCAAAGCTCAAGTGAAAAAAGTTTTAGGGTTGCTTTATGTGATCAGTTATGACATAGGCCTACACTCTTCTCCTTTTCCAACACTCATCTTACACAGAGGTTATGCAGTGCACATTTGACTTCTCCTTGACTGAATATCTAGTCCGGGAAGAGGGTGGAACTGAATTAATTTGTTTAAACATGCAGCTGCCTTCATCTATCTGATCAGAGATGTCTTTCAGTGCATAAACCTTCCTTCCAGCACCTGTGTTGTTGAAAGTGGGTGCACCGTCTGCCTAATTTGTGCATGGGTGTGTTGCCTTGAGCAGACGCCAAGTTATTCTTGTGCTGAACTGCCTCAGACTTGGCAAGTGCCTCGTCCAGGTGTGGGGAGATGCTCAGAAGTGGGAGAAAACAGGTTAAATAACAAAACCTTTCAAAAGTTGACTCTGTAAAGTTGATCTGGAGGGAGAATGGGTTTGCTAATCCAGGTTAATACAGAATAGTCCACAGAATAATCCGTGGTCTGATCCATGAACGTTCCATCAAGATTCCAGCGCATAGTTGGGATAATTGGTATGTGGCCAGAGGGGGTCTGCATGTGCTGGGCTGTCAAAGGACAATGCCACCATCCTATCTGGCTCATGAACACACACACACACACACACACACACACACACACACACACACACACACACACACACACACACACACACACACACACCTAGTCCTGTGCCTTCTTGGAGGTATTCATTCACACATCATTTAAAGATATATAGGTCTGATAGCTAATAGTTTTCTGATATAAAAAAAGCCTTTTAAATTCCAATGTTATGGTGTGTTCAATCCACCAAATGATTATTTAATGATCTTTGTTTCTTAGGATGTGGGTGCTCTTTGATTCAAGGTAATAGTTTTTTCGAAAAAAAGAGAAAAGAGAGAAAAGTTTCTCAGGCCAAGACACTTAAAATGTCATTCAAAAACACCTTAGTCTACCTTTAATACAGTTTAGCATGTAAAACTATATTGAGACTAGTCTAAGGGGCTTCTCCAATTTAACACCTAATTAAATTCAACAAACTAATAAAAGTTTAGGTGTTCAAACAGCTGGCCTGTATGACTGAATTGGCCTACAGGCTTCATGTCTCCAGAGATGAATAGACATGGCAATATTAAATATGATTCGCCTCAGAAGTTTCTTAGAGTCACGATCTGTCAAAGCTCGACATGGAGTTTCATGTTCACTCTAGCGTCATCTACTGGAATCCACAGTCGTAGTGGTTAAGCTCGATTTTATACTACTTGACTTTTTCCTTTTACAGTGTTCTTCTTGACATTATAACTATGTTGCCTATGTCGGTATACACTAGTGGTCTTTCTAAAATTGAGAAATAACATATATTAATTAATTCTTTAATCCTAGTTATACATTTACTGAACTGGGGCAATTTCACAATTTGCGCAAAACGTGCGCTGTTTGTAGGTACTCCAATGACCTGCAGCGTGAATTCCTCGGCCGGTAGTGACGAAGCCATAGCAAACCAAACATTCAAGAGTTATGGCGGCGTCTATAGAGGGTCTGTTAACGGAGCTCTCCTCATCTGAAGACCCGCTAGAAGGGCTCAGGAGCCTCCGAACTGCTGTTCTAGCTACTCCTGTGAACAACCTGCGAGACATAGCTTCCGGCTCTCGGTTAGAAGTAATTTTTTCGCTTCTCAACAGCACGAACAAGTGAGTATTTAAGCGTTGAATAGTGCTGAGTCAGATGATCATTCTGTGCAAGTTTTGGCAGTTGTCAAATTCGCAGCAATTCATGCGGATCCTTCAAGCTTGGATGCTGGTTAGCTTGGGCAATGCTTACGTCTTTGCTAACCCTGGTTTCCAACCTCGTACACTCATATTATTAATTCCAGAGAAATTATTGGAAAGAATATCTAGAATGGACGTTTTTTGGGGAATGTATGGGAACTTATTTTCATATTACGCCCGTAAACATATTGTGTTAGTCATAGTTGTGAGTCAATTCGAAAATTAGTTTGGTGGCGGTTGGTACTATCAGAACGCTTAAAAATTACAGTGAGGAGACCGGCGAGCTTTTACATAACGCTGTAGGCTAACCCTGTGATTTCAAGTGTTTTGAGGACTACGTCCCTGCGCCTGTCAGTTTGTGTTGTGTTGTGTAACTATAACCACACATACATGCTACTTCCGAGAGAAATGAAGGCGTTGTGTGTTTGACTACCGCGCAGGGAGCAGATTGAGATATGTGTTGAAGTACTGGGACGCATCCTGCAGGCTCAAGATCCAGCCTTCTTGTTTCGCGCGAAGAGGGCAGAGCTCGAGAGCGGCCTGCAGCATCCGGAAGACACTGTCAAGATTCTCTGTCTCACACAGGTGCACATGCAAACAAACAGTCTGCCATACAGTATATACATTAGTGGTGTTTACATTCAACTCAAGTCAGGAACAAAAGTATAAAAGATAGCCTTTTGATGTCCCCTTAGATGGGCCGGGTGGTGGAGAGTGGAGAGGCTCTGACCCAGGTGCTGGCCTGTGAGGAGGTCCTGAAGAAGGTCATTCAGTGTATAGCTGCTGAGAAGATCTCTGTTGCTAAAGAGGTACAGCCAGGAATGGAGCTCAGGTTCAGGTGATATATACTTAATTATACACACAAATTGTACTTTTTGTTGCACTTCTAATTGTGTGTGTTGCAGGCCATCTCTGCTCTGGTGAAGCTGGCTCAGTGCAAGCCTGGTCTCGACGCCCTGTTCCGCACTCACCTCAAAGAGCTCAAAGATGTCATGGCCACCAGCGACATCATCCGATACAGAGTCTATGAGGTTTGCCCCTACGGTTTGTTTACCGTTGTAAACAGATCAAATGCAGTGATGGGTTTCATTGCGTCTGACTGTCTCCTCTCTGTTCTCTTGCTCTAGTTAGTGGTGGACGTTGCTTCTGTGTCAGCCATCTCTCTGGGTTACTGCGCCAGCAGTGGGTTCATCTCCCAGCTACTCGAGGAGATGACTGGAGATGACATCCTGGTTCGGTAAACACACACACACACAGAAACTGAAGAACTGGGGCTACCATGACGTGTGGACACATTTCCGTCCATCTGAACCATCTTGACCCTCATTTACTTATATCTGTCTCTGTCATCTTTCTGGGTTCTGTTCCCATAACTTATTTGTACATAATCTGTACATAACTATTCCCACCATAACTTATTTGTACATAATCTGCACATAACTATTCCCACCATAATTTATTTGTACATAATCTGCACAAATCTATTCCTACCATAATTTATTTGTACATAATCTGCACATATCTATTCCCACTTTTACACTGCCCTCATCTGTGCATATCTGCTCTTAACTGTACATACTGTACATACTGCACTTTCTGCTATTTGCACTTCTGATTAGATGTTAAACTGTATTTCGTTACTCTGTATGTGTAATGACAATAAAGTTGAATCTAATCTAATCTAATCTAATCTAATTCCTGTTTCTCGCTCTCTGTCTGTGTTTCTGTCAGGGCCACTGCGGTAGAGACAGTGACTCGTCTGGCTGAGAGCCAGCATGGACGGCAGTACCTGGCCCAACAGGGAACTATGGAACACATCTCCAACATGATCATCGGTGCCGAGTCCGACCCATTCAGCAGTCTCTATATGCCAGGTCAGAATGACGCGTGTGTGTGTGTGTGTGTGTGCGCGCGTGTGTGTGTGTGGTTTGTGAGAGGGGGTCTTACATTTTTTTTTCTTACATCAGATGAACAGTGATGTTTTTGAGCGACTTCTGTGTGTGTCAGGAGTTGGGATGGGGTTGTATGTCAGGAGTTTAAATTTACAATGTGAGCCTAATTTCTTTCTGTGTTTAATGGTTGCTCTGTAAATTTCAGATGTGTATGTGTGTGTGTATGTGTTTGTGTGTGTGTGTGTGTTTCAGGCCTGGTGAAGTTCTTTGGGAAGCTGGCATTACTGGAGGGCCCTCAGCAGGTGTGTGAGTGTTACCCAGCCTTTCTCAGCACCGTGTTTGAGATGCTGCTGGGACCCGACCCCACACACACCACCGTCGCCCTCGACACGGTCGGGGCCCTGGGAGCCACTGTGGAGGGCAAGCAAGTCCTGCATAAAACCGGTGTGTGTGTGTGTGTGTGTGTGTGTGTGTGTGTGTGTGTGTGTGTGTGTGTGTGTGTGTGTGTGTGTGTGTGATGTAAGAGTGGACTATTAATCAAGGATACAGTTTGGGGCCATTAACACGTTTTGGGGCAGTGTGTGTGTTCAAATGCTGTATTTCTACTGCAGAATATTATTTGATACATCTAACGCAGAGTTATTGAGAACTGTGCAGTTGCAGTTCAATGCCCTGAACTTTGGTCAAAAATGTGTGTGTGTGTGTGTGTGTATGCATGCAGGTGAGCGGTTCAAAGCCGTGTTGAAAAGGATGAGTCAGATTGCCAAAGATGCACCAAATGACCTACGGATT
This sequence comes from Tenualosa ilisha, assembly GCA_015244755.2. Classification (NCBI taxonomy): domain Eukaryota; kingdom Metazoa; phylum Chordata; class Actinopteri; order Clupeiformes; family Clupeidae; genus Tenualosa; species Tenualosa ilisha. Next base: position 1,610,046 of record PYXC01000993.1, on the reverse strand, counting down.
CGCTGCCTGGATGCCATTGCACTCCTCCTTTCTCTTCCTGTAAGTGTGTGTGTGTGTGTGTGTGTGAGAGAGAGAGAGAGAGTGTGTGTGTATGTGAGAGAGAGTGAGATTTGTTATTTCACAGGATGTGTGTGTGTGTGTGTGGTGATGGATGAACATTTGATTAAAGGAGTGTGCTTTTCCCCTCACTTATCTGCTGTGTGACTATGGTGTGTTTCAGGTGGAGGACCAGACAGAAGATCTGTGTGTTCTGTCAGAAACCTGGTTCTGCTCTCTGAGCTCCAAGCCCATGGAAATGTTCCGTGACATCAGCACACAGCCATTCCCTGAGCTGCACTGTGGCGCCCTACGGGTCTTCACTGTAAGTGTGTGTGTGTGTGTGTGCGCGAGCGCACGCGTGTGTGTGCGCACGCGCAAGAGAGACAACCCATGCAGGAGACTTGCTTTCTTTGTTTCTCACTCTCATCCAGCCATAGACAGTATTATTCCTTCAGTTGTTTAGTCTACCCACTGCTAAGTTTCATGAGGGGAGGTGCTTTTTGTAAGATCAAGCTATAAAGCCTCAAGTGTTTCCGTAATCGGACGGTATGTTCAAAGGAAAAGTGCTCTTCACCAGCTGTAGTTCAGCTGTTGTGTGTGTGTGTGTGTGTGTGTGTGTGGTGTGTGTGTGTGTCGTGTGTGTCTTTTAGTCCATCGCGACTCAACCTTGGGGCCAGAAGATGATGATTCAGACCCCGGGCTTCCTGGAATGGATCGTGGACAGGTCGTCAGGGGTCACCAAGGAGGCAAAGGATGCCAAATTTGAGCTGGTGGGGGCGCTGGCGAGCTCGCCCTCTACACAGAATATCCTTGGCACCCAGAATGCACTGCGTCTCAGAACGTATCTGAGGGAGGGCCCATATTACGTCAACGCTGTGGCCTCTGTGTCGACGGAGGGGGCGGACTAAATTTATCACTCGCACACTAATTATAATCTCTGATCTTAGAATTAATGCTTTTTTGTATTTCTGTTGTCTTTGTGTTTAATAAATGGGCTGTGCACTATCATAATGGTACGTGTAAACTGTCATGCTGAGAGACCACTAATTGTTAACCACAGCCACCACAAATGGTTTTCTACTGGGAATGAAATGTCATTCGCCATCATATGTGAATTCAATTTGATGTAAGAGCGCCATCTATTGGAACTGTCAGTACTGACAGTTGTACATGAAATCCTGATGTAGGGATTCTGACGAATGGAACTGCCATCCTGTGTGAGTTTCAAGGGCCCTGTTTTTCAAAACTGCGTAATCTGGATCGGAATGATGATTTGGAAATCCCATGTTTTGCTATCTGTGATCAGGCCCTGTTGTTCAAAAGTAATCCTTGATTCCACATAGCAAAACTTGCACTTTGATCCAGATTTAACCATTTTAAAAAATGGGCCCTGATCATGGCATCTTTTCACTTTCACTAGTCCTCAAATATGAATTTAAAAGTGTAACACTAAAATATGCTGTAGTATATCTACACATTGCTTTCATCAACGAAACAAAAATAAGTCTCAGCAAAGTTACTGCTCTATAAAAATGGTTTATTATTTTGTATAAACATACTGTAACAAAAACAGCTTCCACTGTTGAAGCGTCAACATGCTTAGTATCATTCTTTTAGCTTAAACCTTTCAATAACGGTCACTCGCGCACACACACACACACACACACAAAAAATACTTGGGAGTACATAGGCAAAACACCACCGAAGTAAAGGTGATGGTTATATTTGTGACAAAGAAATTAGACAAGGCTAAATTCATGAGATAGAGACAGACAAAAACCATTAACACAGTACTGTTGAGCCATGCCAAAAACATCCCCTTCCCCTTCTCACAATATACATGAGGACATGTCTCGAGTACAGGTAACTTCTCATAGTCCTGACCGGTCAAGTCAATATGATGGACACATTGGTGTTGGGTGCAGCCTATAAAACTAGGCATGCAAAGGACAGCGGTGTCACTGATGAAGGTCATACATACACACACGAGTGTAAATTGCAGTTAAAAAAACAAAAGACAAAAATATCCCTTACATATCCACACTGAGTCTTTCTGAAATCAGAGACTGAGCGATCTTGGTCAGTGTACCGCTCTCTCTCAGACACACGCGCACACACACACAGAAAGAGAAAACACATGCACTTTGGCACCAGGGGAGACCGACTGACTCATCATCCCTCCCTTCCATTTCGTTCTCTGATGTTAATTCCTCTGATCTAAAAGCAAAGACCTCTGGGTTCTACACAGAATTCCCAGCGAGTGCTTGATCGTCTCGATCGTCTCAGTGAGGTGACTCAGGGTGCCTGAGTGTTGGGCTGCCTGAATGACGCAGAAGGGTTGTTTTGTGTTGGTCGAGGGTAGGTGTTTCAAAGTGACGGTTGAGGGTGGGTGTTTTAACCCGACACGCGTGCACACACACACACACACACACACACACACACACACACACACGGTGTGTGAGCCGCTCAGTGAGGTGATTCTCGGCGTGACCGTCGGGGGTTGCATGAGGAACACAGACGGGTTGGTTTATGTTGGTGGGCAGGAGACTGGATGTTTTAACCCAACATGCCATACAGCTGGGTCTGGGTGTGTGTGTGTGTGTGTGTGTGTGTGTGTGTGAGATGAGGTGGGGTCGTCGCGACAAGGATGTCGCTAGTCGCTAGCGCTGGATGTGGCGCAGGAAGGCCTGCACCAGCTGCACCAGGGGCTCCTGGCCTTCAGCGGGACCCTTGGGGCCGGGGGCGGGCGGCTTGGTCTGAGGGGAGGGCAGGAGGCCCCCGGCAGGAGAGGAGGGGGAACCCCGTCGGAAGAAGCGGGAGAGGGAGGAGAAGAGTGTGCTCTGTAGGAGGTGAGAGAGAGAGAGAGAGAGAGAAAGAAGGAAGGAGAGAGGAAGGGAGAGAGAGGGAGTTATCACTCGTCATCATAACCAATGTCTCAAGACACTCTCCAGTTGTTAGGCCCTGTAACCATTAAGGCTGGTACACAAAATCCTATGTACGCACCATCATATCCACACAGCAACCACATTTCACATTCTTCAGATGTATCCACCTCAGTGATTGTTCTTTTTAATATATAATAATACATAATAATTTAATTTGTATTTGCCCGGCTTAGAGCGTGTGGGGCCGTAGAATGACAAAGACAACACTTGACGCTAGAAACTCATCTTTTCATAATTCACTCCGAACATTCCATTCACTAGTATCAAGACCGCTTTTTGGAAAAGACCATGCTGCAGTCTGTTTCCCGAAAGCATAGTTGCTAACTAACCAAGTTAGCAACTTCGTTGGTTACATTGCCCGCTGCAAACCAACTTAGTTGTTAACTAGTTAGCAACTATGCTTTTGAGAAACGGATGTGGATGTGGAGGAGATGGCTCTGTGTGTGTCTGTGTGTCTGTGTGTGTGTGTAGCTGGTGGTTGGTGTTTATACCAGCTCTGAGCTGAGCTCCTGCTTGAGCCTCTGCTTGTCTCTGGGCAGAACGGCCGAGTCTTTCAAACAGCGCACCGCCTGAGAGATGAGCACACACACACAGTTCTCCATCGTAAACATCAGCAGGGACCTGCAGGAGGGAGGGAGCGAGAGAGAGAGAGAGAGAGAACGAGTGAGATGGGGTGGGTGGGGGAGAGAGAGAATGAATAGAAAGTTGTTTAGATCTACAGTGGCTCTTGTGGGACTGGGGAGTTTTCTCCGCTCTGGCTTCTTATCTCTCCGTGTCTTACTTCAGAGCCTGGGTCTCCTCTGAGGACACTGCTGATGCTGGCTCCTTCTTCTTCTCCACCTACACACACACAAACACACACACAAAGTTAGGTCAATTGTAAAATCTGCTCTGTGCAAGCTTCATGTTCATGTTGCATATACAGTCTACGTGTGTGTGTGTGTGTGTGTGTGTGTGTGTGCGCGCGCACCATGTATGACAGTAGGGACAAAGTGGTTACGCTTCAGCGTATACACATGTAATTTGTATGTGTGTGTATGTGTGTATATTTGAGTGTGTGTGTGTGTACCTCTCCCAGCATGCTGAGAGCCACATTGATGGAGGCCAGAAGAGTTCCAAAGGAGGGGGCAGAGTCTGAGTCCAGCGCAGGAGAGAAACTCAACACAAACAGAGTCCTGTACTCCGCCAGATCCATGCACTGGAAACACACACACAACACACACAATGCAATACCACATCATCTCCTCTATTTAAACTGTATGTGTATATGTGTATATATATGTGTGTGTGTGTGTTTCTGATGTTGCCATGAGTGTTTCTAGTATTGTATCCTACGACACTACAAGTGCTTGGCGTAAACAAAATGTGTGTGTGTGAGTGACTGAGTAGGTGAGTGTGTGTATGTGTGTGTGAGTGAGTATGTGTATGTGTGTGTGAGTAAGCAAGCGTGTGTGTGTGTGTGTGCGTGTGTGTGTGTGTACTCAGCCATTCTTAGTTGTGTGTTTGTGTGTGCTAGGATGAAAGCAACACTCTCAAGAGACGGACGTCAGAGCGGTATTTAAAGATCCTGCTAGACACCACCTCTCTAATTCACCTAGGCATACCCAAGTGTGTGTGTGTGTGTGTGTGTGTGTGTGTGTGTGTGTGTGTGTGTACCTGGTCCAGTAGTATCTGGCAGCAGTCGGGGGTGAAGTGCTGCAGTGTGTTGAGGGTCTTGCTGAGGATCTTGAGCAGGCTGCACTGCACCGCCTGCACGGCCTTCTGCTCCACCTCCTCGCGTTCGTCCGCCGCTGTGGGCGTGGCTTTGGCGGCGGACTGGCCCGCGCGCTGCGGCCGCGCCACGGGGAGAGGACCCGGGGGAAGAGCCTCACCGTTCTTAGCCTGGCAGGGGACAACAGAGCAGAATCACTGACTGCCAACTTCAAAAGAATGATCAGGAAACATTCAGCCGAAGGGTAAAAACAGCAGAGTACAGCTCAGAGGGAACAGATATCCTAGTTCATCTTTGGGTACTGTCCATTGTTAATAATGTGTGTGTGTGTGTGTGTGTGTGAGAGAATGAGTGAGTGAGTGAGTGAGTGAGTGTGTGTGTGTGCGTGAGAGTGAGTGAGTGAGTGAGTGTGAGAGAGTGTGAGAGAGTGAGAGTGTGTATTAAGTTTCTCCATACCTGCAGGTAGTGCTGCAGCATCTTCTTGCTGTGTAGGAGGTACGTACACGTCTGGCACAGGTAACACAGATTCACCTGGAGGTGAAATGCAAATAGCAGGAGTAAACAAGCAAAGAAAGAAATGACTGTGACTTCCAAAAGAGGATCAGGTAAGAAAGTGCTCAAGGGCTGAAGTGTGTGTGTGTGTGTGTGTGTGTGTGTGTGTGTGTGTGTGTGTGCGCACCTGTATGTCCCTGAGCAGCTGGGGCAGGTGGAACTGCCACTCTTTGGTGAAGGCCGAGAGCTGGAGGAGGAAACCCACTGTGTGGTCGGCCTCGTCCAGACAGGCCAGAGACTGCACCGTCCGCACTGCATTTAAACACTACACACACACACACACACAAGCAGGGTTACACACACATCATTAACCCCTCCATGTCTCTGTGTGTATTGTACTCAAACACTTCAGCATTCAGCAACTGAATGAACATTCTTATTTCCATTCTAGAAACACTTGTGTTACTGCACCTTTTCCTCTCTCTCACCCCCTTTCCTTCTCCCCATCCCTCCCTCCCTCTCTTACTCCCTCACACACACACCTGTAGAATACGCTCTTGGTGCACCCCTACAAAGTCGAGGGCCTCGTTGATGAAACTGTAGCGCAGTGTCTTGAGCAGAGACTCCATGAGAGAAACACAGAGTCTGTACACTCCAGGCCAGCAGGGGGCATCCTGGGCGCGCCGGGAGAATGCCTAAAGGGAGACGGGGGGAGACAGAGAGGAAGAGAGAGAACTCATAGTATCATTTAACAAGCCTTACAAGTCTGCTTTCTTAACTCATATCTGAGCAAAGAGCAATTCAAACCAGCAATGACACAATGAGAATGATGGTAACTTTACTACGTGTGTGTGTACCTGAGACTGAGAGGCTCCATTGGTTGGACCCTCATACACACTGAGCAGAGGCAGGCAGATGCTCTGCAGTATTCCTGCTCCTGCAACCGCTGCTGCCCCCTGCAGGACAAAACAACAAACCACATTTGACACACTCGATTACACTTGATGGATGGACCCAGACAGTCACTGTGTGTGTGTGGTCCAACACTAAGTGACTGTCTCAATCTGTACCCCAATGTCCCTCCCCAACATTAAATCCCAAACCCTCACAGATTTAAAGGGGAAATCTGGTGTAAATCAATCCATAGGCTCATATGTTTGAGGTCACCAAGTGCTGTCAGTAAGAAAAAAGAATGAGAAAATTTATATAAAAGACTCAATAGTGAGTTGCCAGCTAACACTAACTGAATGGGGCATAAAACTTACTTTTCCTATGCCCCATTTAGTCAACATTAGCTGCTGGTTTGCTATTTGGTCTATGTTGTTCTCTGGTTCTTTTTCCTACAGATACTACTTGGTGACCTCGAACAACAAGGCTATTAACTGATTCGCATTGGATTTCTCCATTAACTACCATGAATCAGCAAATAACGGCAGATATGAAACCGAATCGCTAAGACAAAGGCGCATCTGCTGCAACAATTAAAGGCACAACGGGGTGAATGTAGGCTCTCTCAGCCGCCTCTAGTGTAGATTTCGTGGTTCTTACACTTGCAGGGTCTTAATCGATGAATCGGTAAAAAATTAAACTGAAATGGCGTTCATTACAGGCTTGTCCGTCAACACAACACTATGAAAATCATTGCTGGATCCTATTCTTTGGTTTGCAAACAAATTCACTTGGATTGGTGAGAATGTTTAATGTTGCTTTTTTTTTTTTAATCGTAAAATATGGTATGACAGGTCTGCCTTTAACTTCCACTATAATCAACAGCAGTGACGACACCAGCTGCAACAGCCCAGCTAACATTCTTAAAAAAAATAATGATAAAAAATGAGACCAGTCTTCCAAATGTATTTAACTTCACGTAACGCTTCCTTAATGTGGCCAGTGTAGCCCTAGCCAGGGATTCAGCCCCTGATATTCTGATAGGTGTGTCAGTGTGGTTCACGCTTTTGATGTGCATCTGTTGAGTGAGTGAGTGAGCGAGGTAGGAAAGGAGTGTGTATTCATCCACACCTGTGGTGTCCTGGCGAGTGTTAACAGCAGGTGCAGGGCACTCTCAGTGAAGTAGAGGTTCTTCCTGGAGCGCAGGCTGAGCTCCAGGGCGCTCAGCACTGACGGCAGCACTGGAAGTTTCCGCATCACCAACAGCCACTGCTCGCCATCCTCGTCCACCAGACACAGCTCCTTACACAGGTGCAGCGCCAACACACACACCTGAGGAGGAGAGAGGGAGGGAGAGAGAGAGAGAGGAGACAGAGAAACATACAGAGAGACAGACAGAGAAAAGAGGAAAATTATACTTAAGACCAAAGCTGATTATGGATGCTAAAGTCCTTCTACTTGCGGAACTGGCATTGAAAGTGCTTCAAAGATACCACACATCATCCTAAGCCATCCTATGCAGTCTTTGTGCCCTGAACACGTCTTTATGGCTCTGTCAATACCGCTATTGATTGTGAGGTGCTGATGGCAACCTGTATTTTGTTACTCTGTATTCAAACATGTGTAATAACAATAAAGCTGAATCTAATCTAATCAAATCGAATCTAACCTAATCTAATCTTTAAGTATAGCTGCTGAAAAACAATGGGTTCATTCAGAAAGATTTTGCTTGTTTCAAGATCTTTCAGGTCAAAGATCTCCAGCTCACGGTCCCCAGTCCCCTGTGCTGGGTTCCCTGCAGCTGTGGAAACAGCATGAGGTTTCATAAGGCAGAGGTGAGCAATCAGAGCCACCAGTGAAGCCGGTGACTGCGGAGGCCGTCTCTGACCAGACGCTGAACTCACCCCGTCTCTTTGGTCTGTCTGGAGGTTGCGGGGAGCGTCCGTCTCCATAGAGTCCTCTTGCACCTCCGTGCTTTGGGTCATGTGACGTGTGCTGTCAATCAAAGCCAACGCCTCGTCCTGGATGGTCCCGCACACACACAGCAGCAGCTGGGGCAGCTGGGAGATCTCTCCACCTGGCGAGAGACAGACACGACAAGACAGACATTTTAATATTTTACTTGCATTGGCAAAAACTGAAAAATAATACATTATTTTACCTGTATTCATGTCTGTATGTTTTACTAGAAGATTGGCACATTGTGCAGGGACACGTGCAAGCATATCATCTACAGTAGCGCACACACACAGACACACACACACACGCTACGGTAAAACTTCTGTCCAATTCCCAAAACTATAGTTGCTAATCAGTTTGCAGCTTAGTTTGTTGGCAATGGGCAACTGCATTGCAACGAACTTAGTTAGCAGCTACGGTTTTGGAGAAATGGACCCTCAGCCCATTCTGAGACAAGTGCATGTATACTATCCATTAAGATAATGCCTCTGCCTTCCTCAGAGTGAGAAAAGACTTACACAGTAACACACACACACACAAACACACACACTCTCTAACAAAACTGGACAGGCTAGTCCTGGTGGCATGTGTACCGTTGAGTCCCTGGATCTGCAGAGCGGAGAGGAGGCAGGAGAAGAGCTTGGCCTTGGTCCTCTCCATGAGGCGGGGGTCAGCCTGTAGCACCGACTCCAGCATCAGAGACAGGGAGGGCAGCAGAGGGGGCGCCGAGCCCAGCTCACTGTGGAACACAGGAGCAGGGTCAGTGTGTGTCACAGTATACACTGTCTCCCTCATACACATACACACTCCCCCCCCCCACACACACAGTGTGTATCACAAGTACATACACACACACACACACACACTCTCTCTCATAAACACACACACACACGCACACACACACACTCACTCTCTCTCTCATAAACACACACACACAGCTCACTGAGGAACACTGGAGCAGAGTCACTGTGTCACAGTTCTCTCTCACTCACTCATTGAGTTCAATTCAATTGAGCTTTATTGGCAAGACTCCATTAAGCAGTGTTTCCAAGGCTGACTAATAATAATGAATTAATAAAAAAATAAAAGAAAGGATAAAAAAACAAAGGGAACCTTTAAAAAATAAATAAATAACATCTATCCTTAGATATTCACTGTCTCTCACTCACACACACGCAAACACACGCACGCACGCACACCCACCTCTTCCACTGTTTGAGTAGGATGAGCAGTAGAGTGGTCATCATGGAGCCCAGGCGTAGGCAGGGCAGAGACTGAGGCACCATCAGCTGAGGATGAACACACACACACACACACACACACACACACACACACAATCAGGGCAAGACACCAGGGAAGTTATTCAGAACAAAATGGACTGTTTCTCCCAAAAAGTCCATCCTCCCACACAGAGCCATGGGATGAGTGTGTGTGTGTGTGTGTGTGTGTGTGTGTGTGTGGGGGGGGGGGGTCAGAGCACTCACAGCTGCTTTTGTTCCCTCTAGGACATCCATGAAGAGCTTACACCGCACCGTGTCTTCTGTCAGTTGCATAATGTCCGACTACACACACACACACACACACACACACACATACACAAATAAACGTTGGTGGGTTAACACACAATACACATCATTAAAATAGGGATTTCCTTTGGATGGCAAACTCAGCCTCAGGTTCTTGACTAAAAGATGAACTAAACTAAAAGGCCTTGTTTATTTATTGGGGAGCGGTTAGGCGATTCAGTTTGCTAATTAATGCGTTCAAGAAACAGTAAATCTCCCTTGGGATTTGTGTGTGTGTGTGTGTGTGTGTGTGTGTGTGTGCCTGTTTACATGGCTGGTTGAGAGGATGAGTAGAGTCCTCCAGGCGGAGATGAGCGTTTGCGTCTCGTTGAGTGAGCGCAAGCTGTCGTCCTCACACACGCCGCACACTAGCGAGCGCACACATTCAGACCAGTACTCGTAGCGCCGCTGACTGGACAGACGCTGCAGGACTGACTTCAGGGAGGC